>CM046860.1:18097922-18697922 GCA_025617745.1 Heliocidaris erythrogramma | reverse complement strand
TTATTTGGTCAAGAGGCATTTTGGTATAGTTCCTTACAGAAAACTTACACCCTGCATTAATGCAACTACATGGTCTGGATCAAAATAGAAGATAAATATTGAATTTTGCATTGCTAGCAAGGTACATGTATGAGTTGCAGAAAAGTATGGTTTACGGGAAAATTAAAAGCAGAGGTGTCGATCATTCTTCAGGAACGTGAAGGGATAAACGCATTGATCATAATCAAACGTTCGATAGTGTACACATGGGGGGGGGGGGGGTAGGGCAACTGCCCCTGCCCTCAGGATCGACACCCCTGATAATAAAGGTAAGCTGAAAACAGGCAATAGATAGAAAAAAGAGTGTGATATAGATATAAAATCAAATTGAAATTTAGAACAGTGATTATTATGATACACATGTTTAATGTTGGAGAGTACGAGTCTTGTATTTGAATTGAATTGAAATTAACATTTATTTCATTTTCATCGGCACAATGTGATATACAAAGGATAAATGTGTAGCAATTAATGAGGTGAACACAGAGTACAATACAGTAAATAAATAACAAAATAGAAGGAGACGAAAACCCCGGAAAGCAAAGCTTGTGTTGGGAACGCCCTTAGAAATTAAACACAAGGTACTGAAAGGCAGGTGGGGGCCCTTCTGTGCAACGTGTCCCGTACGTCAAATGTCCTTTATGCATATCTTTGATCCGAAAATGAAAACTCAATTCATAGAACCATTGACTCATGGTGGTTATAACAGAACGAACCATTAATTAATTTTCATATTTTGATAAAATATAGGGGAATGATTATGTCATACGCTACACGTCTCAGGGAACGGCCCATGTGTATAATTCCACATGGATGGTAACATAACGGCATTCCCCCCTTTGTTTTAGCTATACCTTTGCATGACATATTTTGTTCCCTCCGACTGATATTAGAAAATTGTAGGGTCAGGTGATACACTCATTATCATTGGATTTTAGAAATAAAATGTCCTGCATATGAACTGCAGAAACGTAAAAAATTTAAGGTCCAAAATCGATATACGCAGATAATTGCGTATTATATGTTTTTGCAATTTCTAATATTTCGGTCAGTATTGAGTTAATGGAAGTTTGTCATCTCCTCTTTGAGATGAACATATTTCATTGCAAAAATTTATCTTATCTTCGTTAATCGACAAATTAAAAGGGGACGTGTGGTATTGTCCATGCATGTCCGTATTGTCACTCCGACCCCAAGACAGAAATTGGCAAGCTATATGAGAAAGCATTTACCATTGTCCTGGCCGTGGACACCATGAAGAGATAAATTTTATTGTTGAGATAGTGCGCATATTAAATCTTCATTAAAAAGGATGATCAAGAATTTCCTGAAAACATGTCCATATTTCTTTTTTGTGTGTAATGTGAAATGTACATGTATTTAAAGTTGAAAGTCATACATTTTCTTTATGATTACAACAAATATATCAGTAAACGAAGAAGCTTGACTGGGGAGGAATTTTTAATTTGTAAACAAATCTTTCGGCATATTACTCCCAGTGTTAAAGATCGTATGCTCGATCTGTAATGAAAAACACAAGTCAGAAAAAATTGGAACCAGCGGGATTCGAACCTGTCATCTACTGCTTGCCGGGCAGCGACTTAACCACCAGGCTATTCTGGTTCACGGCCAAGACACGACGAACTAGAATCAAATACCCAAGATCCTCTTCTTTCTGACTCATTAATATTCAAACGGTCCGCCGTAGACAATGGTTAGTAAACGAAGAAGCTTGACTGGGGAGGAATTTTTAATTTGTAAACAAATCTTTCGGCATATTACTCCCAGTGTTAACACTGGGAGTAATATGCCGAAAGATTTGTTTACAAATTGATAAATATATCATTGGAAAGCTTAAAAACCAAATAATAAAATGATTCCATTATCAAGCATTGACACACAAGTAGTAATAAGCACAGTGAAGATAGTCATTGATTAATAATAGAAACATTTTATAATTGGGGTTTTAATCTTTACAGTGATATATATAAATGTAATTATGAAGAAAATCTATGAGTTTCAACTTTAACAATGTAGTAGTGATAAGTGGGGGGATAGAACAGAATAGGAGAATGACATTGAAAAGAGGTATACTGATGACAGAATAGTTACATGAGGACTATAGAATCAACACATTCATTTCAATGTGACATTTTCTTCATACCTACATGTACATTTCTATATTTACCCGGGACAAAGTGTGCATTTCTCACCAAACATTGGAAAGCTGTTTGTTACTGTTCGACATGTATACTGCATTCATGATTCATACATTTGGAGCATGACTTGTCAATGGGAAATTTGCGCGAGTGTTTGCTGTATACTCCGATAAATACGCCGACGTCTGAGGATCAATTGATTGATCCCAGGTCCTGAGTTCATTAAAAAAAATGTGAATCTTGTATGGGAAGATTGAAAATTGTAGAAGGTTGGTGGGAAGGAGTGGAATAAAACTACTAGATGATAACACATTTGATAGGACGTATCTTATTCTCATTCCACACTTCAGAGATAATATTAATATGTCGTTTAAGATGCTTTAAACTACTTATTAAAGAAACTCCATTATAAAACCAAATAACTTACACGAAAGTATAGCCTATAGTGATTTTAAAAAACAGAGAGCTCAGAACAAATAAATGTTCAGAAAAGGTCAAGTCTTTATATTTTAAAACGTTCTAGAATTCATCTCAAGACATTTCATCGATATTTTGTGTTGTGAAGGGGACTTTAGATATAATTTTTAAATGCTCTTTTACAATTTTTCAAATTTACACTTTTCCCTTTTAGCAGCTTTCTATTACTGGACGCAGCTTCCAAAGAGTGTTTCCAAAAGAGGATGCGTTAGCCTTTGATTTGCCATTCATGAAATCTCACGTCCACTGTTACGTTCATATTGTTCTTTTCTAGCACCACTTCGGCCCGGTAAACTCAGTCAGTAGGGCAGGACCTGAAAATAGCTTTTAATAATGCAAGTTTTTATCAGAATTAGTCGATTCGCACGCGCAGTAGGTTCTTTAAATTTGATTTGAAGGCTCGCGCTCTGCCCGAAAATACGTCATTGACACGATCTACTTTTTTTCTTTATGACATCATAATGATCGGTATGACATCACATGTTATCGAATATGGTTCACAAACAATGAAAGAGAATTCATACCGGTGTGTTAAAGATCTTAAAATTCATTTCGTCATCTCACTGTAAGCCACACTCAGGACAAAAGGTCAAGCGCGAATTGATTTAATAAGGGAAGATGCAAACTTGATTTCGGGGAGAATTATGACATTTGTACGTGTGCGGGCTGGCAAATGCGCTTGCTCTTTTTACCTCTCTGTCTGTCTCTCTGTCTCTCTCTACTCTGTGTCGGCGAATTGCCTCTCCCACAAAGAACCCATTATCGTTGTCTCCTCCCACCTCTGATATTTCAATTTGATTTAGCCCCACCCTCCCCCTCCTTCTTGAGCCCCTCTCAACTTTATTGGTACTTGGTAAAACTTGTCATTCCATTTTATTCATTCAGTTATTTTTACATGGATTTATGCATTCATACAAATAACAAGAAATATATGACAAGTAAACTGAACCCTATTAACTCAAAACTTTATCACTGATCCGCTTTTCACTCTATATATGTGTGACGTAAGTGGGTGTTTTTAGAGGATGGGTGAGCCTTTTACTATTTTATTCATTCGCTGCAGCAACGGTGGGCTGTCACATTCTTATTAAACCCCCTTCACGGGTTCTCTCTTTTTTCTCTCCCGTTATGCCCGTTGTCCCTTTCCTCCTAATAAGTCCAGCAGGATTTTGCCCCGTTTATATTCAACCTTATTATTTTAGAAAACCACAATGTACATTACTGTTTATAAATGATTATTATTATTTTTTGCGGCATCAAGCATTAATAATCTATATAGAGCCCCCTTGCCCCCCCCCCTCTCTCTCTCTCTCTCTCTCTCTCTCTCTCTTTATCTCTTCATTATGATGGACTTATGGCTGAATATAATTAACTTGATTATGAGTCACATATAATTATTCAGAATGAGAGAGAGAGAGAGAGAGAGAGAGAGGGGTGGAGGGAGGGGGAAAATATGCACCTTCCTCGCAAACAAATCAATATCAATCGATGTGAATGAATGCATAAAAGACACACATTTTGAATACGAATTCGGAAAAGCTAATTGACCATGTCCCCTCCTCCTTTTATCTTTGTATGACTTATCAAGGTTTTCTAACGACAGATTTTTGAATAATCGATTAAAACGGGGACCTTGTATGCCTTTTAAAATACACCGCCATGAAGTCGGCCAGGTTCATTTAAAAAGAAGAAGTCAATTATTATTCAAGCGAGTGGGCAAATCTGGCGGGATATTTGAGGGGAAGATCCCGCCTCACATCTGACAAATCGGGCGTATGACTGAGCACTCAAAAGCATCATCAATTTGTTTTAGGCAGGTTAGATTCAACGGTCATTCGACTATATGTACCTTTATCTTTTGTTTAATTCTGATGTAAACCCTATAATAGTCGACGGAATTCAGGTGAGTAAACTGATGGTCTCCTAATGACACTTTCCAGTCAGAAAGTAGGCCTATCACGAGCTAAGCAAATTATTACGAAATAGAATAGAAGTCGTATTCCTTTTCCGGAAAGCAATAAGTTGCAAGTCACTGAATACCACATGGAGGAGAGGGAAAGGATAACTGGAAAAAGAAAAACAAAAACAAAAAAAAAAAAACAAAGACACATCCCGACACAGAGCGAATTCACAGAAGAACTCAAGCACTAAAATTTGTGATGTTTGCCTATACACAGTTTATAACATTTTGGATCCTTGATAATGTTTACTCTTTATAATGTCAAAAAAGACTCTTCTTACAAATTACAATAAGCAAATTGAAACATAGTCATTCAATCAAATTATACGAATTGACTGCCACTTTCCATATTACCATCAAGACACATAAGACAAGGTCCATTACATTATAGGGTACATGTTGTTAAAAGTCCAAATCAAGTACTGAATTTCTTAGATAACACAAAAATAATAATTTCTAAATTAATTATCTAAATTGCACAATGACGAAATATGTACAAAATATTTGAATTAAACAAAGGACATTAATGCAAGTAAAACACTGAGACAATATTCATATTTTCTAAATCTGTTTGACATAATTTTAACTATTACATTACCTTCACGAACTTACATTAATAGAAATTTGCATCTTCTGCATGATATCAGCATTACATGACAAGGGCTGTATTCATTTAAGAGTGTATAAAGTGATTGATTGCGAGCTAATAGATTGTACTAAACTTAAAGAGGAAGAGTCATAATTAATAGCTTACAAACACAGGAAGTCATTCAATTATTTTCAATGTTTTAGAATACAAGTTAGCGTTTAGAATAGCTGTTTGTATAAGTATGATGCTAAAGAAAATCATATAGATGATAATGGCAAAACTTGTCTAACTAAACATTTTGTGCTGTTCTTGAATGCTTTTAAAATGACATTATTAATTAATTAATTTATAAAAATATTGCCGAATTGAAAATAGGATAAAATTACTTATACGTTTCTAAGGGTTTATCGCTGTGGCAAACACTAAACCTCAATTATTTCAGACGTTATTGATTCCTAGTTCGTCTTATGATATGAATATATTAATTGATATATGGACATGACCTAACCCATGATTTTTTTTCTTGATCACCTTTAGATAACCACAATATGGACAAAATAATTAAGTTGTACAATTTCGTTGACTTTCATCCCCAAAAATAGGCACCAGAGCGTAGAGTGTATCTTTGATATGAAAATGGGCATAGACATTGTGCTATAATCTTAATATCATCAAAGAGATCCAACTTTTGACACACCCTACACTCCTTCTTATAAACGAGGGAAGTAATTAATAACGCCTGACCGAGCCCACATTGATCCTGATGTTTCTGGCAGCAAGAGAATATCGGACTGCAATATAGTGATCAATGGCTGTCAATCTAAACAACATTTTGATGTGGCCATTGCAGGAAACGGACATAATACGGTGGACATTCCCAGAAAGAGCTTCCCGTCACCATATACTGTTAAAGCATGACCAGATGACGATGCAGATCTTTTATTCTATTTTCATCGAATGATTTCGGAAATCGAATTAATCATTCCTACAACTGTTTCCTCTCTTCTGCAGGAAACGTAGAAATAAACAATAACGAATGGGTGCTGTATAAGCTATTACATTTCTTTTCCTAACGGGAACTCTGTGCCAATTAATGTACGTGGAGGCCGCATGTATAATTAAGCTGAGGAGGGGCGAAAGGGAAATCCATTCATATTTAGCCGTCAATCATGTTCATTGATATTCTGAACCTATTTTAAAATCACTTTTAAACTGACTCGTTTTTCTTCAGTTTTTCACCATTCTTCAACATTTTCCCGTCATTTTGTGCTGTCCAATGTCAGTATTATACATATACGACAATGTTACACAATGATTACCTTCAATGTTTCGAAGTTAAATGCGATTTTGAGGAGAACAATTCGAAAAAGAGATGAAAACAATGCAAACAGTTGCCTTTACCTTTATGAAACTTTTTTTTTTGCTTTCCCTTTGCACCCATCCCGCAACACAAACTTAAACAAATATTTCCCGCTAAAAAAATTACCGTCTGACTGCTGACAAATTACTCTCTAACTTAATGTAAACTAGTAATGTACATGTAAAATGTATTTTACCTTACGATCTGTGACAGAAGTCGGGCGCCATTTGTAACACAGTTCCCCTGTACAACAGGGTCCATTTTGCCTGTTGCCTATGTTTGAACGTTAAGAGTAAACACTTAAGGAGAAGGAGGAGGAGAGAGGGGGAAATTGCTGAACAAGAATGGATGCTTTCGCAAATAAAAACACGCGTTTTAAGCCGGGGCGGAATTGCTTCAAAGGAAAACTGGGTTGAACACCCATTCTTCATCTTCTCGTCTTTGGACGTAACCTTGGATTTCTTTTTTCCCTTTCAACTTTCCTTTCTTTATTATGGTATTCTTTTTTTCTTGACTTCTTGTCTGTGTATTGCTTGTCTTATTTCGATGAGATTAGGTATTTTCTGGTAGACGCCTTATCAGTATAATTGAAAGAGGATTGGTTTAGTAACGTATGAGCCAAATTCGTTTCCTCCTTTTGTATGGCATTAATATGAAATCGCATGATTAACCTGCATAATGACCTGCATATCATCGTCTAATTGGTATAACTAGTTTGTAAATCATTATGATACCATGTACATTTGGCAATACTATATAGATCTCATAATATTTGATGTCATTGATATCAAGAATGAAAGCTTTTCGAAGAAATACCTTCGGCAATAAAACAATGATCTTCTCTTTCCATTTCATACTTAATTAAGCTACAGGTATCAGTAAGTTGAGCTCGCGAGATAAAAAGTCACAGCTCGCAGAAATGTTAGATATCCAAGAGCTCTGTAGCTGTCTGGATTCGGGAAAGAGCTTCACTTTTTTACCCGCCATTTCTTTCCGTCACAGAGAATCGGCTAAGTTCAAAGGCGTGTAAAACAATAAATAAATCAACAAATCGCAATCATATCGTGACCTATTAACCCCGGCTGGCATCAGAAGTGACGTATGGGAGATATACATGTCTCGCACGCGCCTGTTTATATCAACGTCCACGTTCCTATACCAGGAGGAGTGTCTGCCGAGTTTTCTAGGGGTAATAGTATGAAAGAGGATGCATTTTGATGGGGTAAGAGGAGACGAGAGAGACGACAAAAAAGAGAGAGAGAGAGAGAGAAGTAGAGAAAGAAGGATAGAGGCACTGCCGAGATTTCTAGGTGTAATAAAATGAGAGATAAGAGAGACCCAAAAAGCGTCGGAGATGGTGTGACAGTTTTTCTTCGGTTGCACGCCCCCGCCCAACAACGACAAAGAATCTGTACAGTGATAGAGATGGAGAGTGGAGAAGGAATATGAGAGAGCGAGAGAGAGAGAGAGAGAGAGAAGGAGAAGAATGTCGCTTTGGTAAAAGAAAATGAGAGGGATGAGACTACTGGCGAAAACGGGAGATAAAAAACAAGCTAGAAAATTTATTCTGTTGATCTCGGAGCACAGACAATATGGTCCTCAAAACACAATAAATTGTCCCATTTTAGAATGCATGGGTTAACGAAGAGTCGAATGGAGGAAATGGAATGAGTTATGATGGAGCGTTTAGTAAGTGTTTGAGATGTTTTACAAACGAATTTGGAAAAAAAATGGTAAGGGGACAAGTGAACGAAAAAAATAGGCAATTCATTTTAAGAGTCCAATTCATATCGTCTTTGAGAAAACAAGATGTGTTTATGAGAATAGAATATAGCAGGAGACTTGAGTAAATATAGATGTATATCTGTTTTAATCAATATTGTATAAAATATACTTTATCGATCATTTTAAAATACGAAATCTCTCCTCATTCCCATGTCTTTAAAAAATGATAACCCATTTTTCTTAAATCATTTTATTTTCATGAAGTGAATTCTTAAAATGAAATCGATTTGTTATTCAAGCGGAATATATATTTTTGATACATTGCTTTAAAATTATAATCTTACAAATTATAATCTTGATATTGCGCACATGTAATTTGAATGCTTATTAAAATGTGAAACAAAATGACAGAATGAAAATAAACGTTACTCTGAACTGAACTGAAGTGAAGTGAATCCCACAACCATTTTCAAGAAGTGAAATATGTGCCGTATAAAGATGTCTTTAATATATATACTACAAGCACTAACCAAATATGCATAGAAATACCATACAAGATTATGGAAGTTATAAATTGTAGAGAGAGAGAGGGGGGGGGGGGGGGTGGGAGTTGTTGTCACAAAATACCAAATTGATTGTGAAAGCTAGCAAGTATAATATAAAATGTAGTGTCATAACGACACTTAACGAGTTGCATACAGAACGCCCTTTCATTCAAGATTTCGTTTTCTAGGTTAATCGCTCTAAACGGTTCCATTTTAAAATCGACACACTTGCACTTTGGAAACGAATTTTGATAGGCCTGACAAACGATTGTACATGGTTGACCGCTGATACATAAAGGTTGGATGTAATTTATTTGATTATCATCACCTTTAAGCATTAGAATAAATCATGGGAAATTGAATGATAACCTTTGGTATTTTACCCTCATCCGGATTGAGAAGTGGGGTAGAATTTTAATATCTTTATTTCTCCTTGTTCTTCTCCTCCTTTCTCTCCCCACCCCCTCTCTCTCTCTCATCCAGGTGTACCAGGAGATGCGCATGGTGATTGGAGTCATGACCAGCCCCCTCCAGGCCCGCCAACATGTGAGCCCAAATGCACGCCGGAATTCTGCGGGACCAACCCTAAAGCCATATGTTCCGCAACGTAAGTGAAGGAACTTCAATTCTTCATAAAACTTATTTGAGGAAGCGTCGTTCGGAATGAGGATGAGTCCACTGATTTTGACCATTTTCTGAAGAAACAAATAAAAATAGTTACTAAAATTAATGCAATGTGCACCATAATTTTCTGTACAGCAAATAGAAATCCTACAAAACTTCAGAACATGCACGTGTTTTTATTTTTTAATAATCATACTATTTTTTGGATAATTTCGGACACCACAAATGAACTGACATTTATTTAATACTGTATTACATGTTAGCAATATATGGGGGGTGGGGGTGGGGTCGTTAATCTTTAATGGTACATAATATTTTGAAATAATCATGGAAATGGTTAAATTGGTATCTGTCTAAGGAATATGACAAACGTCAGTCTTATAAAAAGAAGGAATATAGTTTTTATTTCTTTTTGTTCAAAGAATTTATTGAATTTGCCCTCTTCCATGGAGACTACAACGGCTATATTTGGACATGTAATCCAGGCGGTCAGTCATTAATCCACTATGACCACTAGCTCACCATGGGATGTATGTCGAGCAGTTACTAACACTCGGACGTATTAATGTCACTGGTTATTAGCAATGACGAGAATTAGGTCAGTCGCTATATTTAATAAACACCTATGAACGATATCGTTTAGCAAAACAAAGCATGACATATTTGGAACTTTAATACGAAATTTGATTATTTTGACAAGATGTAGATGAATTCCAAAGAAATTTTACAATAGGAGTTGTTGAATGATCAATTTTAATTTTTCAACGTAATATGTAGGCATTTAAAGAATTTGCGATTCCTTCTTTTATCGACATAGTTTAAGTTAGCGTCAAATTAAGAAAACAAAAGGCTTTTCCTACATAATGCAGACGGGAATTCTTCTAATTGTACCTAACCAAACATTTTTAGCGAAATTGCTTAAATAGCTAATGGATCGTGGAAGACAGAGATTTGAGCAGTTCTTAGTTTAAAGAAGTGGCTTCGATCACTTATTTCTGCTAAGTGAAAGTCAAACAAAATACGCCAGTCTCACACTCCTACTATAACAAATTATCGAACAAAAACTATTTGATTATGTTGTAAGACCCTCTACTATTTTTGCCAAGATTCGGTTTCATACCCCCTGGGTCAAACGAGAGGTGTATACGTTTAGACTGTTCTATTTGTGATGCATGACTCGCCGAGGATATCCAAAAATAGAACATTCACCAGTGTAAACAGGGTCACCATCACATTCATTGCCAACCATGTATAACTGTATAATAATTACTTCATCTATTAAAAAAACAACATGAATTATATAATGTTATCTACTTTTCAGTTCAAATACTTTTCTACTCATTCTGAAGACGTCTCTGTTGGTCTAAACCACATGGATATGACATATCCGTATTAATGATATTATATAATTTCTACAGGAATAATGTTTTTATAGCGCATGCATTACATAAATTAATGCACTTTGCAATCTTGTACATGACAGAGTACACACTGTGGTTCTATATCTGGCTATATTGTGTCACACAGTGCCACACAATAAGAAATTAGTGTGAAATGACAAGAAATCATTCCAGATACTCTCTGTGATCACATTGTGGTTCTCTAGCTGGCCACTTCGTTCACACTGTGTCACGCTGTGTCACGCAGTTACCACAGTGTATGAAAACAATGTGAACACACTTTTAACAATATGAAAATGTTCCATATGACGTACTCTCTGTGATCACACTGATTAATGGGTGCGATTTCTGGCCACAGAGGGCCACAGTGTGTCACACGGAATTAAGACAAAGTGAACACATTTGCAAACAATATGAAAATGTTCCATGTATACTTTCTGTGACCACAGTGTGATAATACATGGTGGTTCTTTATCTGGCCACAGTTTGTCAAACGTTATTGAAATACTGTAAACATATTTGTCAACAATATGAAATAGTTACATTATACTATTCTCTTGGATAACATTGTGGTGATAAAGTGTGGTTTCTCTACTCTGTCCACAGTGTGTCACGCAGTATGTAAACAGTGTGAACATTCTTTCAACAATATGAAATGCTCATTGTAATCACCGTTATGGGTGTACAATGAGGTTCTGCATCTGGCCACAGTACATCACACTGTGTCACACAGTAGGGAAACAGTGTGAACACGATTTTCAGCACTACAATGTTCCAAGGTACTCACTGTAGACTGTGGTCAACCTATAAGTGACATTGTGCTTTCTTGTTTAACACCAGTTTAATATGCCCTTTGTCTCTATAACAGTGTCTAATAATGCTTTCGAGAAAACACTTCATGAGTTCATCTTTTGGCTCTTTACAGAATATGAATCATTTTATGTCGCTTCAAACGATACATGAACACATATTCATGACTAGCAGATGACAAGTTATGTTGGCTGAAAAGAAGGTCTTGCCAATCAAGCTCATACGAACCATCATGTGCGAAACCAACACCCAGGCCTTTGGGGTCACCATGTAGAGATCATCCAACTAGGTGTAATAAGGGTTGATTTGGCCATTATGAGGTGCATGAACAAGCTGAATAATTGACTCATTAGCGTTGTATTGATCCAGTCACTTTACAAGATTATCCTAATTTACGTGTAATCCTGAATATCCTGATCAACCTCTAATTACCTGGTAATAGGGCGTTGGCCATTGATTGTTGACAAGCAAATTGACACCCTATACGCTCCCCTCCTGTCAATCGTATTTTTGGCCTCGGTCCCATGTACCGCCAAATCTGTCAGCGAGGCCCTGGTCGCCTGCTTGTAGCAATGTAGTCCCACGCCGTGCTAAATTTGTAAGTAATTGCGCTGGATATACCGACAGACAGTTGAATTCAACGAGCAGGAAATCGCGCTAATGCTGCTCGTGTCGTAGTGGATTTGTATGAAGATTCCCCAACCACGCTTCCAATTGTTTCGACAGATTAGCATTATGGGAATTGTCTGACAAAGTGGAAATGAAACTTGATTCAAAGAGTATGTGATTCACCTCTTATTTGCCTGTGGACAACGTCTTCAAAAGAACTTCAAAAATATACGAAGTACATCGTGACGATAACGAACTTGTATGAATCCTGTAATAAGACGACATTAATGTCGTATTCTTATATTAATACACATTTTTAAAAATTCCTTAAAAGAATTTCAAAGGTTAAATTCTAAACACCGATCTGCAAATCTAATACATTGATGCTGTCGTGTGGTAAATTGCTGATCCATAAATCTATCTAAGGGATTTAAAGCATTGTGTTCATGAACATTGGTGCAGAGAACATGGTGATATAGATGTAGAAAAGTCGTCTGTTTCTGCTATTGTTCTTATTTCAGGTAAAGGGGTTATGATTAGCACCCAAATATCAAGAAACAATGGACCAATTATATTATAACCTCTGCGAGACTTTGAAGAATATACATCATTGCCATTAATCGCGAGTCTTGAGAAATTGCCAGTAAAAGGATAGAAACTAAGGTCATTTACGATCTCATGTAGATGGGAATGTCGTAGAGAATTAAATGGGGCTTCAAAATTAAGGAACGATTATATTATATAGTACATGTAGCACCATCGGCAAGAATGAGGACTCTTTATGATAGAAAGATTCAAAGGTGTACCTTTCTCATACATTGTATCATCCCCCAAAAGAGCATGTGAAAATTCAGTTTGCTGCCAGTTCAGATAAGGATAATAATTCAACTCTTAGCCACTCTTACTCTGACTGCAGCACCGAAAATTACATTATTTATTGAAGGGTCTTAAATTCTTATTTAGGTTTATCTTTTACCCCTTTTCTTAAAGAACATTTAAAGTGCCATCGATTGTTAGCCACTTTTCAATTGTTGTTACCCTTTCAATAACTTATAAAGAATTGGTACACGAAAAGGTTATTGATGTCGTAGTTATGGTGGTCTGTAGACTGTACCAATTTTAATCCTAATTGTCAGTTGGCCTAAACGGTTAATGAGGACTACTTGGTGTGTTGAGTACCATCAAAGGGATCAGAAGGTCCTACGGTGATGCGTCATGTTATTGTTGAATGAAGAAGAAAAATAATTTGTTCAAGAGACAAATTAACCATATTGTGTCAGAAATAACCTAATGAATGCAGACCGTATTTTGTGAAAATGGGCGAATTATTCAGTATTCATTCAAACTATGGATCGGAAGTTGTTTCTTGGTGGTCTTAAATCAGGCCATACTATCACGTGCGGTAACCAAATTAGAACGGCATTATTGTGCCAATAGACACTTTAGAATTGGTCAAAATCTGATAATGTTTTAACTTCATGGAAGGCATGCTTTGCCCCGTTCCAACACCTATCAACTAATATTATTTTGGCTCCATTACATTGCTCACCATTTAGGCCTAAGCGTCGTCCGATCACTCGCCTTCTCTTTCCTCCTCTTTCTTTCTTTCTTGTTGTAAGGAACTTTTCTGTTATGGTTATAGAAATAAAATCCATGTGCCCCCCCCCCCCCCCCCATCAATAGGCCTCTGTACATGTGAATGTAAATCTGGGGGAAAATCACCACAATCATATAAGCAACGAATAAAATATGATCACATGCATGTATATAAAACAAGCAAACAAACAAAGATTGAGCATCGGCGGTATAACATCATTAAAATTAGATAATTTCCCTTGCCATAAGATAACAGTTTCATTCTCTCTGTTTGATTTCATTCAACATGATCCACAGGAATATAATAGAAGGAAATAAATAACACATAAACACAACCCATCTCACTCCCCTTCCCCCTCTCTCTCTCTATCTCTGTTCCTGTCTCTCTGTCTGTCTGTCTCTCTCTCTATCTGTCTGTGTATCTGTTCCTGTCTGTCTGTCTCTCTCTGTTTCTGTCTGTCTCTCTCTCTCTGTGTCTGCCTGTCTGTCTGTCTCTCTATCTGTCTGTCTCTCTGTTTCTGTCTGTCTGTCTGTCTGTCTGTCTCCCTCCCTGCCCTTCTTTCTCCTCCGCTCTGTTCCTCAAATTTGAATAAGCTCACTCATCAGAGCTAGTTGCCATGCAGTTGTATTATGTGTCCTAAATAATTTAATCTTATGTGTTAGTCATGTTATTTAGTTTGGTTGTTTCGCCCAAAATGTGGGATCAGTAAAAGGTGTAATTTGTAATGACAGGTGCGCATCGGTGTAATGTGTGAATTGAAAGGAAAGGATTATAAAAACGATGATGCTTGTCAATCATAGGTATAATATCTGGGTGAAAGTGGGTTATAAGTAGCGAGGAAAGATAATAATGACGTGCAATAATCTCATCATCTCCACGAGAAACGAGATGGGATATGTTACAAATATACATGTGTATTATCATGGATGATTTAGAAGTTAGGCGGACGTAGCTGCTTATGACAATTATTCGACAAAATATCAGATTATTTTTTTATAATAGGACTGAGGTGCCCTTCAATCTAGAGGGAACAAGAACGAATGGAAGGGCAATACGAATAATCACACCTATACTATTTGTACATTTTGCATTATAATGACCAATTATTAGGGGGTATTTCCAATGCGATATTAGTCTGTACTCAGTAACCCAAAACAACTCCATACCTTTAGGGGCATGAATTTATGTCTTAAATGGATGAGTTGAATCAGGATTCTTTCAAATATTCAAAATATATCGCACATAATGGTCGTGCTTCAATATTCAAGGTACACGCTGAAAAACGTCACAAAGTAGGCCTCATATTAGACCAATGCATCACAAGCGGAACTAAATCTGACAGACATCGCAAGTAAGTCCGATCAAGAATTTCAACGTGTCACCCCGCTACCCTCGACCCCCTCCCCTGCTACCCCAGACCTCTCCATTGTCCTCACTGTAAGAATTTCATAAACGGGACTCTATTCGGCAAAGAAAAGGCGTTTAAGAAACTTAGAATTTATCCTTTAAGAAGTGGTCCCAGAGAGAACACGATAATAGCATTTCAAGTTGAATTAAAAATTGTCAAATTCCTGTTATACGACTCCTATTGGGGTTAAGGCAACACCATATGGTTGGTATTACGGTCCCTCGGTATCAACGCTGGTAACTCTGATTCCCATTTTTCTTTCCTTGGCACTCATCCTTTGGGTATATCATTTGATAATTGAATTACGCTTGGGTAACAATTCTAACGAGAATGGGAGCGGTCAAGATCAGAAATGTACCAAAGTTAGGGCCATCTCCAGGGACCGTTTGGCGGGCTTAGCTCCATCGCAGGAACGTTGACACGTGAGAATGGCCCGTCATCAGGGGAGCCCGGCTTTTGGAATCTGTCTGGTTTCTGGTTAGATGAATTCGGTGAGAGAATAATGTTAGTTTGCCTCAGGGCAGCAGCTGCAGGTTGCATGAAAATGGCTACATTACCATGTTAAAAAATTACCGCAGTGGTATGACCGCTGAGCCAAACGTCTGCAAACTTTTAGACCAAATTAGTATGCCACCATCTCTCTGTATAGGGTTTTCCCCCTTTAGAGAAAATGGTGCAACCAAATTGCATCTTGCATTTTTGGAGTAAAAGTTGTCCAAAGAATGTGAGTTGGGGGGGGGGGTGGCTTTTCACAGAATTAAGTTTTACAAAGGCACCCAACATATATCATTCGTTTGTAGCCATGGACTTTTAAATTAAGTTTCTGCGAGAATTCATTTTCAGTCGAAACCATGCAAGAATCAGAATTATTAGGCATATACCTTTAAGCTCCTGGGTCGAGGTCTCAACTTAGTACCCCTGAACAGGGTGCAGATTCCGCACAAACTTTAGTTCACCAATATAATATTATTTGATTTCTCTTCTCCCTTCCGTATTGAAATGGGGGGGGGGGGGGAGGAGCTCACTTATAATCTTTATGTCGTCACCTTCCCATTCAACTCCCATCGTTTAGATGTATAAAGAAGTTCTATGCCAGTAAAATCCATTCGACCCCATGTTGAGTTAAATCGGCCCATTAACCCACTATTGTCCTTGACATTGTTAATCGAGTGTATCAAGAGATGGATCGAGTCGATACGCAGGTTGGTTTTGACCGGCGATGGTGTACAGCGTATTTGGGATCCATGTGATCACAAGCAAAGGCCTATTGGAAAACAACGAAAAAAGCAAAGAACAAAAGAAATAAAAAAACAAACAAACGAACAAATAAACATAAATAAAAACTCAAGTACAAACAGTGACCCAAATATCAAATACGCATTTCTGATTGGTTGAAATTCAATTTGCGTATTTGCGCATTTTATTTATTTCTTTTCTATAACCTTTTGACTTTTTGAAAAGTAGTGTGTCTTCTACAATTTCTCAATTTGTAAGAACTTATAGCTTGTCAAAGAGCTGCTTGTTCCGATATTGATGTACAATGCTAATTATTATTCTTTCATACATTTTCTATTCTTGAGGGGGTAAACTTGCCTGCTAATTTTCAATGTGTCTTTCCATATATGTTTAGGAAATGATTTTCGAACATGGCATAACAAAACAGTCATGACATTTGCTTGTATCAATAGGATTATAAGTTAAGTAGAGGGTCGATACATGTATAGTCAGTGGCATTTAAAGTAAGATAAGACGGGTACACAGTGGGGTGTCGACATTGTTTCGCAGCTATTTAACCTCACGGCGCGATGTTGAATATTTGATGGCGTTTTCTTCTAGTTTCTAAACCACCCCAAAAATATGACAGAAATTTCAGGTTTGACAGACCGATGACAGAAGTTTCGTGAACTTTTCGCAGCCACTCTCAAAGTAGATCAAAATTGGGAAAGGATTTTTTTTCCAGAACAGTTTTTTTGGAGGGGGGGGGGGGGGGAGTGGGTGACGTTTACACGAGCAATGCAAAGTGTTGGGGATTTTTGTTTTTGTTTTGTTATTGATATGCCATGCCATGTCACTCATGCTTTAGGTATTTCAATATTGGAATATATCTTTTTGATCTTGATCTTTTCTGAAGGATTTCTGTTACTTTATTTCACTCAACCATCGAATTGACGTGGACGTCCACTGGAAAGTAAAAGGCAGAGCAACTTTGCTCATTATTGTTGGTACATTGATGGTAGCGAAAGGTCGGGGAGGGAGGGGGGTGCATTTCCCCCAGCAAAACCCACCTTTTGGTTGCTCGTGATAACCCGTTTTGTTTTATCTTTGTTTGTTATAAAATTCTGAAGTAAAACATCACCTGAAATATGTTATGACCTTCATTATCATTATTTTTGCGGAATGGGGGGGGGGGGGGGGGGGGGCTCTTTGACGGTGGGAATTAATGTAATGCCTCATATTCTGGTATGAGTTCAGTAACTCAAAAGAACATCATAGTCATGTATAGCCTAACCCTACTACACAATACAGGTCGAAATACGTGCTACCGTGTGGCTATACATTGGATGTCCCATCCTTTCATTTCATCGCCCTGTGTAATCTTGCTTAACCTAAACACCGGACATTGATATTTTCAAGAAAAATTTGGAGAGAATATTTCTGGGCCAATAAAGACACAAAATACTGGACAAGGTTCTCCGATGAGGCGATGACGGCATTTTTCGTCACTTTCTTCTTGTCGTCTACTAGTATTCCGATATTATCTTCTCGATCTTACATATACATATATACAAATGTCATTTTCGGTGGCGTATCCAGAAATTGATAAACAGAGGGGCGGATTTCTCCCTAAACAGGCCAGTAAGCGGAGTGTAGCTGGGTAGCCCCGCGTGCCGTGAACCCACTGCAAGTTGTATTTACACTTTTCTGGACCTTTAAATGGGAAGTGGGCGGCGTAAAATACTGGATACGCTTCTGTTTAAGACGAAAAGGAGTTAAATTTTGTTCCCAATATATAGAAATTTTGTATTCTTCAAAGGCAAATACAAGTCAGCTTTTCCCAATATTGATTCTATTCAGCTCTACGTGAGCGTGTGAATTTGTGGTAAATTCGTGTATTAGTTCAGCGTAATTATACATTTGATTACGGTGCATGACACATGTTCCAACAAAAATTTACGTCCACGCTTCCTGGTTTTGATGATAAAATGCTAAATTACAAGGTAAAGATCATCACAAAAAGTCCCAAAATATACTTTATTTTAGGGTTTCTGAAAATGTAATGTAATTGTACTGCAAGGAAACCGAGAAGTTTACGGAATGCTTTTTCTTGGTGGCGTAAAACCGAATTGAATCTCCAGTTCAATTCAAATCAATTTAATGAGTTGCGAAACTTACATTGAATCTTAGATCTGATTTTATGCAACTTGTTCTTATAATGCTAAGGGTTTTCTTTTCATTATATTTTTGTTTTACTTATATATACCGACATTTAATGGTGACAGCGTTATAATGTGGGCCTAAGAACTATCTAGGTATCGATTCTCTGTAATATTCCCTTCAGAATGAAAATAGAATAAATGAACTATTTAATATTTTGACTACGTTACTTTCTGCAAAGGGAAGGTGTTACAAATTTCAACTCTTGGTATGAGGAACTCCACACCCAGACACAAAATTGACTCGGAATATCAGACCTGTCATTTGTCGTCTCTGTCTCACGCCAGTCATTTGTATTGTACGAGTGTCAACCGGCATAACTTCGCATCGCTAGATAAATACGCTATCTTCTAACAATTAACGAGACTTGATAAATAGGCACAACATATTTCTCTTGTTTATTTTGTACGCAACAAGATAAAAAAGAATGGACTTGCGTACGAACGAATACATATTTGATGACAATTCAATGGGCGCAGTCAATTGTCGGAATTCAAAACATCGTAGTAGAAATATTTTCCCAATTCTATTTTCATCCACCGTACAGAAAAGAATATAGTTACCTAGGTGATTGGAATGGGAACCCATAGAAATGGACTGTTTGTAAATGTTGCGAGTCGCCTAATTAGACTTTTTGACCCGTCAAGTAAATATTTTGTACCTTTTATAGTATGGCACACGCCCAACATACAATTTACCCGTCAGTAACTGGCCGATGATAAAGCTATTTTGAAAACTCGTCAATTTAAAGGTGCAACAGCTTTTATTTTTGTTTAAGGCACACACCCAGTTGATTACTTGATACATTTGCTGGTGTTAATACGGAAGGGCGTATTTAAAAAAAATAGAAGCGATGTATTCGAAGAGAAACAAAGTTGTTTCCTACTCGCAAAAGTCAGAGTTATTGAATTCAGTTTGTTTATAATGAGGTTATATTTAGGTTGTGGTAACCTTCAAATGTTGCCTTGGACAAGCCAGTTATAGCAACATTCTAATGATAACCAACTTGTTCTCCCATATGAGTCATTTGATAAACTATCATGGAACTCAGAAGTGGTATTTACCCCCTCCCTCACCATTTAAATTATGCCATGGACAATGAGCGCTATACCCGAAGCCACCATTATTATTATTATTATCAACAGTAATCATGGAGTTGTCAGTGAAACGATCAAGATGCTTTGCATCTTTTCCAAAGGAACGATTGCCGGTTGTTTAAGGTGTATATTTATGACAACGAAATATTGACGCACCTTGTTTAATCCCGAATGTTGAGTTTTTATGCCTGAAACACTCTCTCTAAAAAAAAAACCCACCCATATACCCTACTTATTCATGGTATTCATATACTTTATAATATATACGGTATGTTGATTATAAGCCTAATAAGCCGATATTAATAAGTGAAGGATAGTTCCTAACTATCTATTCCGATAAAGGAAAACTGTGATGTTTGAGGTGGTGCTCAGGCGACAGTTGCTCCAGTCTTTATTTCGTGAAAAATATAGGGTTAGTGGTGTTAGGGCTGCATTGGGATTTAGGTTAGTTTTCGGGTTAAAGTTAGGAATATTGTTTGGTCCAGGGGAGCGTTTCATCAAGTGTTTTGTCAATGATATTTACCGACAACTGTTATGAGCTACTGAAATCATTGCATCTGATTGGCTGAGAGCAAATTTATCACTAAAAATCACTGAAAAGACACTTGGTGAAACGCTCCCCAGGGTTGAAGTTTAGAACTCAGTTCACGAATTTACCGCGGAGCAATTATTGTCGTCGGAGCATGAGCCGTACAACCGTTTGAGGTTTATTATGTCAAAGAAGCAATTGCCTTGTCATAAATTTGACGATTTCTGTCACACACACACACACACACACACGCACACACACACACACATCCGCGGAAGACATTCTTGCCGCGAGTCAGCTAGGGCGGGATCTCTTCCCAAGCCGAGGAATGTCCAAATTCATGGCAGATAAATATTACCCATCTCCTTTGCTTTCTGATATTCGGTACGGAGAATGCACAAATATTGACCTTAATGTTGACGTGCGTATGTCTGACAGAAACTCGAGTAGTGATGTGTGTCAGTCTAGAGGGGAAGAGAGAGAGAGAGCGAGAAGAACTGAGTTCCATGAACCCGTTCCAGTCCCGGGCTAAAGGCCATATCACTAGAATTTTGGTCTTTATTATACCCCTGAGCATTGGCCTTATATTTCAATAATTTTGTAGAGAAATTTTCATATTAACCGTTTGAAAGTGCTCTTTTGTAATTATAGTGATTGCATGGTCTATGAAAGTACGTACAAATTATTATTTTAGCAAACTCAATGCGGCAAGTGTTTTTGATTTATCTCGAATTCGTAATCTAACAGATTGGCAATTGTCTTTCTCATAAAGCATGTAAAGGCATATCTGGGGTTTTTTTTTTGTTGTATTTGGGGGGGGGGGGGGGGAATGGGTACCGCCCTGTCCTTCTTCCACCATTTCTTTCTGCCATAATAACAATTTCATTCTCATTTATAAAAAAAACAAACGATTGTCATAATAGTGATGCCCTTCATGGTGTTTCTTCATACATGGACCACTCTGCACATTACATGAAATGTCGAAGTCGATTGGTTTGAATATATGACTGGAATTGGGAAGGTCGGGGGTCCGAGCCCCGGCACGCATCTGGCGTCCTTTGGCAAGGCAGCAATGCACATTTTTCTTGTCACTGTCGACCCTGTGTGGTAAAATGGTACCTGATAGGATTTTTTTCTGATTTCCGAAAGACGCAGCGAGACGTTGTACAAAACAGATTCGTTACCATGTTTATTATTTGCTTTAAAGTTTGAAATACAATTACTTGGAATTTTAAGACGCAATTACTTGGAACTAAATATGACTATCAACATTATCTCCTTTCCATCTCAAATTCACATGTTATGAACATGCCCTAATGCAACCAGGTTTAGGCTGTAATGTCATTGCCCTCGTTTATTATGTTATACATAAAATGCTAATTCCTGCCCTAGAAAGAGACAAGACTCAAGTTGCTAAAACAAATTTAGACGTTTTCCTCGAAATCTCAAGTATACATGTATCTGCCTTTCTATTTGAGTATGAACACCTGTGATCTAGACTCTTGCTATTCACAACTAAATCGTTGAATACTCGTGGGAGATGAACATGATCTTCAAGATGACATGAAGTTATGCCATCAATAGGAGATAATTTCAGGTGCCGTTAACATCTTCAGTCGACACTGCAAAATGAGAACTGGTCAGTAATCTCATAAAATATTTTGATACAAACATTTCTCTACAAGCAGCTCACATTGACAAGTTGTAATGACATCCGGCGTAGAAAGTTTTATCGGTTATCATGTCAGGGGTTATCTGTCGATTATGGAAACAATCGGTAGTTCCCTACATAAGAATGGCCTTTGCTTGTGTGCTTTAATACATTCACGTACCTTCTTCACGAGCCAACGTTTCGTTCTCGAAACATACCGAGGCATGTCTTCATACATGATTCGATGAGCACATGTAACCTCTGCATGAACTGATGAAAAGTTTGAAAATGTTGCAAATTAGATCTCGTCCTGCGGATGTTCAAGCCGCACGCCAAGGGTTGCTAGGGGCCCCCGTAGCTCACCTGTCGTCGTTGCTAAGGGTCGTGCAGGTTTTCTGACATCCTCGGTGTGAAAGGTCGTCGGCTCGGGATGCAATTGTAACACTATCACTGGCCTCCCTCCCACCGTAGCCCGGGATTCCAGAGGACTATGTCGGGGTGAACACCAATAGTGCAGGGGACATCTTTACCCTCCGTCCAGATTCCGGGAGAGTTCAGTGGAAGGTGTTGTTTGAGGTGGGGGATACCTTTAACCTAGATGTCATCATGATGAAAGGATGGTCGATAGGAGTGAACACCAACGTAGGGGTAGAACAGTGGATCCGTCATTGAAGATTGAGGGAGGGGGATCAATTGGAAGCGCACTCAACATAGGATCTCGTTATAATAGGGAGGGACCCCAGAGTCGACGCGCCCTTTGCAGAAATTGTCATATGGTTTACCATAGATAACCGCATTTTCTGAAGGGTTTGATAAAGGTATATATACACATCATCATCCTATGTCATCCCGTTTCCTGAAGAATTTGTGGTACCCTTCATTCAGCGAGTGCTCATAAGGAGCGAGGGGAAAACAAAACAAAAAAACTTCCAGAAGAGTGCAGAGAAGTGGAAGAAGAATGATATAGGGAGAGGATGAAAACAACGCAGGGGACGAAGAACCACTATTAAGAAAGATGAAGAAACAGAAGAAATAGGCCTAGTTTTGATCTCAAAGATCAACAGAGAAAAGTGCGATTTAATTTTATGTGCTGTAAGTACCCTACTACAGTTCTCCATTGATTCATCGTGACTGGGATACCACGTGATCCATTATGACCTTTCTAATAGTTTTAATGATATTTTATTGAATGAAAAGTGAACATTATTGACATCACGTCGACTAACAAGCAGTAGTCTAACATCCAAACCCAAACACCCTCCCGGAAAGAACAGATTTGTCATACATAGATATGGACCTCATATCAATGAAGATCTTGAACATTTACATTGTGTTGACACTGTATTCATACTGTTTCAATGCTGTGTTCACAATTTGATACAGTGTGAACACAGAGATTCACAGTGTGGTAAAATAACACAGAGGCCATACATAGATACATCAAGACCTCTATTCAACACAGTGTAACCACTAATGATATTTGCAACAGTCTAATTGTGTCGACCATGAAGTAGACAATTGTCAAGTTTTCACACTATGTGAAACAGTCGTGGTACACTGTGACCACCGTAAGAATCACACAGTGTTCACACAATATTGGGTCGACAAAGAGAAAATAAAAAATAAGAATATAACCATGTAGAGGAATGAAAACAGTTACATAGTGTTGTCACTGTGTTCTGACTACTTCCACCATGTTAGAAACGATATAACACATTATGATTACGGAGAGAACCATAGTGTGGTCAAATCACATTGTGGCCATACAGAAACAATCACATTCTGTACGCACCACAGTGTGATCACAGAGACGATATGGAACACCGTGTTTTAACTGTATTTACATTATGGGAAACAGTGTGATACACAGTGATCACAAAAATATCACAGTGTGTTCACTCCACACTGTGGCAAAACAGAAAATCACAAGCAGGCATCAAAATGCGACTGCATGGAGGATTTGGAATGGTTTCACAGTGTTGGTGGCTTACAGCTTTCACACTGTATACAACGGTGTGTTACACTTTGATCACAGCATGTTTACACCACACTGTGGCCACAAACATAAAAACATATAGTGTGCACGCTTCACAGTATGATTGCCACTGTTGAATAACTGTGTACTGTAAATTGGAAGTCCTTCAACAAACGCTGAAAATATATCGAGTCAAGATTTCAGGAGAGAAACGAAAATAATTTGTATACAATAAATTTTTTTCTAAATCGTCTGTTGAGAGCCACAAAGGAGTTATACTCATGTTTTTTATACATAGTTAACGTGCTTTTGGATATGAACAGACGTACATTGTAATGTAAAATTTATGGCAGACGGAGTGATATGTTATATAAAGCACTCTCTGTCTTTTTATTTTAAAAAATCATAAACAGAATGAATGTCTTTTTTTTTTTTTTTTTTTAATTTCATATCTTTCATTTTGAGGACCAGGGCGATAAGAAACTTACTTCTTTTTCATAGACTAGAGTGCCAGTCGTTAGTGCGTGTGTGGTAATGACCGCATAGTGAGCCGCTGATTCGATCAAACCAAATCTAATAACGAAACGCAGCTCTAACTTTCAATAGCCACGATCGAAATCATGTCATGATGTTGATTAAACCCCATCAACCATTTAAAAACAGTTTGGATAACAATAAAATACGAATCTTTGATGTCATACTGTTAATAAACGTGATAAAGGAAACTATTATTAGATACATCTTGTGATACAAGGTCTAAATTGGTAAGCAGTACATGCAGAAGCTGTTGATCATGCTGTATTAATTCGCCGTTAACTTGTCTCGTTTACAAGGGTAGGGGCTGAGCAGACCTAGTCCACTTCATAAGGTGTTCTGGAAGTTTATGACCAAAGTTAAAACCAAAACAATGGGAGAGCCCAGTTTTTCAACAGAGTTTAATTGCTTAGTTATCTAATTCTCATTTTATTTTCAAACTAATAAATGTATTGATTCCCCCACACCCTTGAAGAGAATCCAACATTTCAATAAAAAATCCTTTCCAACCTAGATGAGCTGTAGAAACATGTATTCGTAACTGGCATTTCTGATTCTTACAAGGTAAAATGCTTTTTTCATTTTTTTTCATTTTAGTTACAATTTTTGAACAGTAATAAGAATAATAATAATAATATGCCCATTTATATAGCGCAGCCACTATATGGATATACTCTACTGCGCTTAATACAAAGTATCACATTATTACCCCGGCTTTAGCCGAGCTGCCATAATAGGCGCTAAAGCATTTCAAGGAATTTCTTCCTACCGGGTACCCATTTACTTCACCTGGGTTGAGAGTGGCAAATGTAGATGAATGTCTTGCCAAAGGACATTAGCGCCGTCATAATGTCATAATTGTTTTTGGATTTTGGACACTTTGAGAATCGTGTAACGCAGGGCTGAACATTAGTGGCTAACGGACTGCCTATTTTTCACTTGTTACGTCAATTAGATGACATGAAAAGAAACCGTGTGCTATTTGTGATTTATTTTCAAGATCCAAGCCCATTCCGTACAAGTGCCCCTCAATTTTTTCCCTTAAAAAAACGTGCTTTTGCATCTCAACCGTTTTAAAGATGTTCTACCTCTTCTGACCTCTCCAACCCGATTCATGGTCATTTTGGACTCTTTGAATACGTAGATCACCATCATCATGCGTTTTTTTGTGGTTTTTGTGCCCCCCTCCCGGTTGTTTTGCGCCTTCCCCCTCCGAATGCAAGACCTAAATACTCTGCTCTTGTCCGTCACCAAGACAATTTTCACCTCGAAAATGAAAACGCACCCGTATGTAAATTTCCCTCATAAATTATTTGCTGTTCTTTCTTGGAACTCCAAATTAGGCCTATAGTTCATCTAGCTCTGCGGAAACATTCTCGACTCATGTCACGATCAAGCACGGACACTAGGTCTTTGAAGAAATAATTTCAGTGTCTGGAAAAAAATAAATATATCTGTTTATTGATCGTATCGGGTTGCTAGCTTCAAACCGCAAAGTGGAAGAATAACGAGCCGGTCTTGACGCACCATTTCCACTCCCAATTTTTGGACAATTTCCTTTGATATCATCAACATTGCAAATTTACCTCAGAGCGACTTCTTCACGTCTTGGTGCTAGGAGATGGTGTATGTGGGTGCTGATGATGACACATATCTCCCTTTTAGTTTTGTTTGTTGGTGATGTTACGAGACTGTCAGCCAACATTTTCTTGAGATAGACTCTGATAGACAGAGGATGCGCCACACCCGTGCGTTTAATTACGAAGTGATTTGTAATTCGAGAGAAGTTCCAGAGGTTTTTGAGTGGCTAAACGTCCTTTTCAGATAGAGATGGATTGGCAAGTGGAGTGAACGCATTTTAAAAAAACGTTAATATTTTGTTCCATGTAATTGATGGTCTGCATGTAGTGATAATGGAAACTTGCAATGTTTATTATCTTTGTTATATCACCTGACAATAATTGATTAAGATGATGAATTCAAATGAGTTTTATGATACATGCGTCGATACGATTGGTGCAATGAACAATATTTACGATTCATTCAAAAGAAAGAAAATATAAATCCCCTTCGGTTTTTGTGGTTCAGAAAATAACATTTCTTTCTCATTCTTCTAAATATGAACTTGTTTTTATGAACTTGTTTTTATGAACTTATTCTACTTGTATATTATTATTAGCAGCAGAAACAGCAGCATGACGTCTGTCACGATTAATTTATGCAAATATGAAAGCGCAATAAAAATTGCGGATGATTATGTTTCTGATTATCAGGGGAGCGTTTCATCAAGTGTTTTGTCAGTGATATTTACCGACAACTGTTATAAGCTACCGAAATCCTTGCATTTGATTGGCTGAGAGCAAATTTGTCGTAAAAATCACTAGCAAAACACTTGATGAAACGCTCCCCTGATTATGGTTGGATCAGATGAATACAATTAACATTCAATGAATATCGTTAAATCGACCCCTCTCCCCTTCTCTTTCCCTCTCTCTCATCGACAGAAAAGGAAGAACACACATAATTATCAAAACTGACTGCATTAAAAAAATTCTCTGTGTTTGAATGATGACGATAGTTACAAAGATACGTACACATAGGCCTACACCTTTCACCATTTTTTTGAATGTAGCGTGTAACCTATCAGCGCTATTTGTCACGGCCTACGTGTGTTCCGTGGAACATCCCAAGTCATTTATAAGAAGTGACACAGATATAGACCTCAAACATTCAGATATATCACTTCCTTCAGACGGAATTTCAGATAGATGAGATAATCGGAAATGCCTGTGATTTGGAAAGTTCAGTGAAAGTGATCGGCCACCAGCAAGCAGGTCTTCTCGTCGAGAACATGATATGCATATACTTTGCTCGCCTCCAGAGGGCCAAAACACGGTCTGATGTTTTCAAATCGGTCATGCTGATTGATGTAGTTTCGAACCCCGGGCCTCCCGGTTCCAAGACCACTCCTCTACAATTATCCGAACTACTTCTTTATCATAAAGAAAATAATAGATTTACATGACCTGTGGTAACTGAAATGAGTATAGAAAGATGAAGATAACATTTGTGTCAAGTATACGGAGTAAGCTTTGCATTTTGGATGCTAAAACCTAAAAGAAAGAAAAAACCCACTTTATTTCTGGAATTAAATGATTACGGAACCTGTATTCTAAAACTCATGTCGGAGGGGCTCGTTTTCAACAGCTTACTGTCTTTTCTTCTTAACAAGATTGAAAAGCAACAAACATTAGCCGATAATCATACAGATGATTGTCAGCCTGTTACAAATATCTTGAAATTACTCCTATTTAATTATTGAAGGAGAACAATGTCTCAAAATGTCACATTTGGCTTGCTAGACATTATCACATGGGGGCTGCCATTTTCTTTTCAAAGTAATGTCAGAGCAGTGCTTATAGACCGCTTCGGTAATGTATGCAAATTTTATGCATACCTTTCAAACAAAGGTCGTTCTTGACAACCTGAAAGCTTGCCAGAGGCTTGCCGGACATAGCTACAAATAATGTATGCAAACTGGATTCCAAGCATTGAGGCTCATTTATAAAAAGGTTCATGGAATAGCTCGTCAAAAGGTGCTCAGAGAATATATGTGCATAAATTTGTATACATTACAGAAGCGGTCTATTGTGAGATACCCACTGATCTATATGCTAGCTACGATGACACTGATGATCACCTGTGGAATGCATGACACTGGATTTTTCTCATAATAAACCATTTTTGTAGTCATGTACATTCAAATGAAGAGATTTTTATCCTGTCATTGTAATCTAATTGTGTCAAGATATTTGGTTCAGCTGTTTCATATAGGATGGGGCAGTTTCTTTTGTTAAGAGAGATTTGGCATGCACAAGTTGTTGCTTGGTCAGACAAAGCTATTCAAAGGAGTGACAAAGACACCATATACACCTGCTCCTGCTAGACGTTGGATGCAAGACGTTGGGGTACCAAAATAGCTGCCATTTTGCATTGGTGGCTTTGGTTGTGCAATAGCTATTCATTATGCAACATCATACCATTGAGTACAGATAAATGGACCTGTACTACTATGGAATCACAGTTTTTTCAAAATGGCAGCCCCCATGGAAGAATAACTATCAAGGAATCTGCAAAATTTAGAGAGACTATTCTCCTCACTGAGTAATCAAATAGGAGTATTTTCAAGATATTTTGAACATGCCTACAATTTTCCACATGATTATCAGCTAATGTTTGCTGAGTTTCATTCTCCTTTACAGACTAGACACAAAATAATGAGTGGACTTTTGTTTCAAGATGCACCAAAATGCACCAATCCTTTCGTTAAATTCGTTTGGCTTACGCAACTGGTACTACTCCTTTTTTTCAAGAAGATCCGTGATGCATGTCATCACAAGATTTTTCACTAATGTCCTATTATTACTTTCGTCTGTAACCCTTTCTGTTGATACACAATCATTTTCTAGGCCTACGCATCGCTTTCACGGATGAACTTTTCTCCGTCTGTTCGGGTCTACAAGTCCTGTGTGGCACAGAAGACAACAATTTGCGCGTTGTCATTGTTAATTTCGTCGGCGGTCTCCTTGAAGGTCTATTTGAGGAAGCATCCCGGACCAGGGGTATCTTTGAGCTACCCTCTTCCCAAGGACTGTGAAGGAGAATATAATTCAAACTGTTGTGACCAGACACTGTACGGAAAGGGAATAGATCTGAGAAGGAAATATTAAATTTGTCTCAAAATACGTGCAAATGAAAGTACTTTGTGATTTTGCAATTACTGAAAGTATTGGATGTGAATGATGACGATTTGAGACAACATTTTGTGCCACAACGGATTTCAGTTAGCATTTCAATACTGGCAAAGTCAGAAAAAAAAAAATGTAGTAAAATCAGAATAATGTCTAAAAAAATGTGTGCAGTAAGCAGCAAAATGCAATAATCGGGAAGGGTCTGGGCCCTGTTTCATAAACCTTGCTATCTATAACAACTATAATAATTATATCTTCTTGCTCAGTCATATACAAGATGTGCTTTGATCACCTCCCTGCTTTGATAGAAGTGATATGTAAACAGACTGGTAGTCAGCTAGTTACAATTGTTATAAGCTACTGAAATCCTAGCATCTGATTGGCTGAGAATAAATTTGTCATGAGAAATGTGGCAGTTGTTACTGATAACAAGTTTTATGAAACGGGACCCTGGACTCTGAGGTAGAGGGTCATGCCAGCTTCTACCGTTATTTTCCCTTCTGTCCCGACCTTCTCTCTTTCTCGTCATTTTTCCTCTTACCCTGTTTTTAATCATACGATGGGGGAGGGGTACAATAATTATTGTTACCGTTTATGAGCCACTGAATGCACGGAAGAGAAAGAACAATGAGAAAAGAGCGGAACTACAGTGACACGGTTGAAACCTTAAACCAACTTGAAATAGAGGAATATCGTACTTGTTGGAAAGCCACATATTTTGTTAGAACTGAATCATGAATCAAGCCTTACATTCCTAGGAGATGGACTTTACGCAGACATTTACATTATCATAATTCATTCAGCGATGTGACGGTTAGGAGCAAACTTGCTTTCTTTGCTCAAATAAAAGCATACATTCATGACATTGTTGAAAACTTGATTTTGGATTAGTTAGAAGTATTTTCTGAGTCGTATAAGCAATTCACTATACTTTTCATAATGAACACTCTCATACCAATACTATGCGTTGTTCCACAAGGAAGTATTTTTGGCCCTTCCTTTTTTACATTAAAAAAAAATGTTCGCATGAATGCAATTTGTTATACATCCTCTGTGCTGAAGTTGACTTTTGTTTGCGGGCAGTGATATTTTCCTATGTTGATGAAACATGTTTCCTCAGCTCACAAGGCTTACAATAATACTAAAACATTCTTTCGGTAGCCCGGTTATGCCGGGCCTCTGCTGTAAATGTTCGAGCCGGACAAAAACACAATTTTTCCCCATCATGCCCATGGCATATATTCTTCCTTCGTAAGCAAAATCCCAATTGACATTCAAAAAAGGGCCAACCAGTGGAATTTAATACTCTGCAATACTTGTTGAATTGCGGATAAAGGAACACAGGCGATACAACAGCTATTTTCGTAGATGGACGGGGAGGGGGGTTCATGGATTGGTTGCTCGAAAAAACATTATTTTCACTATGTATTAATATAGGGCAGTAATATACCCCGGCATGCAAACAAATAAGAGGAGCATATGTTATTTTCACCCGTAAGTTTTGCTTCATATTCTAGCTTTTCTTTTCAACACCAAATTGAAACATCCGTCGAATATGCTAAACCTGATTTCAGAGAGTGGTATATGTTGACGTATAAATATTCCATGCGTCATATAACATGAGACCCAAGACCACCAATGTCAGTTTTAACAGACCGTGAAATGCAACCATGTTACTTGGGCACGTGACTCAAACATCCCGAGACGACGTATGATCCATGCAGGGCAATAACACCATGATGATGCTTCGGAAAGATATGGAAAGTGTAATGTGACAACGAGCGATTATCAATCTCAGACAAGTCATGACCAATGAAACTTTCGGATGCATTATTTTGTGGAATTTCGTGCTTTAGATTAGATTAGATTAGATTAGATGAATTTTCCCTTTTTAAAACCGCGCTTACAAAAAGGAAAATTAATGAAAACAATATTTTTTTTTAAAGTTAATAAACGTAAAACGGTGTGAATAAGATAAAAGAACCAGAAAAGCGTTTTAACACCCCCCCCCCGAATGATGCGCGCCATTTTCATCTATTATTTTTCAAAAGGAAATAAGAATTATGATTTTGGTCTGCATCATTCCTGGGGGAAAAAATAATATGTGTAAAATGCTTTTCCATTTTTTTTCCTGTTCACCCCGATGTTCCTATTTACATTTTAAAATTTATTATGTTTTCATTTTTTAAACGTACAACAGAAAATACTCTTTAGCGCGTGCAAACCCTACTGAATTGGTTTTATCGAAAATCTCTTGACAATTCATTAGCATAATTGTTATAAAAAATAGTTTATATTCTTGAGCCTTCTCAGATTTAAATACAGGTTCTGCGTATTTGCATTTAGGAAATAAAACTGATGCAGTTTAAGTATACACTTGTTTTATTAAAAAAAAGTATATTTCCTATACGTACAATTCACGCATAAATATCAAATTCGACTATCATGACCTAATTATAAGGCAAGAACACTTGAAAGGGACTTCCGAATCGGTAAAAAAGTCACAGACGAAGGGGGGAAATAAGGACAGGGATACGTGGGTGCCATCCGACTGTGACAAATCTAGTATCAACACTTTTCAATTTATTTCAGTTGTCGAATATTAGTAAGTTTGTTTAACGGGCCTCCAGATCACTTTCCGCTTTGATATTCTGACAGTAATACAGCGTTAATGATTCCCATACTTCCCTTCTGAAACAAATTGACAACATTCCTCTATCTTATTCCGTTGGAAATTGATGCATTTTATGTCAAGTTTGATGTCAAGAAATGAGGATTCACAAAAATAAATAGTTGGATAATAAGCTGTCATCATCAATCATTCACCAAGGCAGAAATGGAGCTGATCGACGGTGTGTGAGGAAGGGGGGGGGGGGGGCATAGGGAGCGACATTCCCAAGTGAATTTTCTCTCTATATCGTTTGTTTGCGAATTTGATAGTAGGCCGCGCCGATGTATGCGAATTTGAACATCACGTTGTTGGTCGCAGGAGTTATCACAGATTGGTTGGTGAGTTTACAATCACCGTTTTGTCTCAGTAATTTGCAGAACAGAAAAGCTGGCTTTTGTAAGCCACATCCATTTTATAGAGTAATTCACTTGCGTACCATATCAAGGTCCTATGTAATGACACGATGGCACTTCGTGTAGTGAGATCATCCCGGTTAATCAATACAATGAGAAGAAAAACCTATAGTATAAAGGTAAACGCGATTGCTTTTCTATTTCATCGAGGCCCCGTCTTGTAAAAGACTTGCGTGAATTAATCAGAATTGTTCGCAAGTCCTCAAATTAGGTTGATCGCAAACCTACATTTCCTCATCATTTCCAGAGTTGCGATTTATACATGTTCTTATTTATTCTTTGTTGCTGTTATGAGTTTATATTCATGATTTTTGGGGTGTTTTTTTACTATTGTTTCTTATTTATCGCTAACAGGGCCTCATGGAAGATCACCACTATTGGTGATATAATGAGGAACCCTGACTAAATATCAGAAATACATAAATAAACTTCAGTTATCAAAGTTGCAACTGTTCTTATCAATCACAAATCTTCCGTAAGATGGGGTCAGGTATCTGACAAAATGCGATCTGTTTATCATCATCATTACCATTTTTTAAAATTTCGTCAGCCTTATTCCAAAAGGGCCTTAAGGCCATAGACTTTTGCATGACAACTCGCTACTTGACAGCTATCAGTCAGCATACCGTCCAAATCATAGTGTTGAAACGCTTCTCACAAATTTAACGGACAATGTATTGCAACAGATGGATAAAGGTAATGTCACAGTTCTCGTTCTACTTGACATGTCATCAGCGTTCGACACGGTAGACCATCAAATTCTGCTTGACCAGTTACATTCGCTGGGAGTCGGCGGAATGGCCCATCGTTGGTTTGCATCTTATCTGTCAAATCGTCGTATGTGGGCATCAGAGATGCCAAATCTGAGGCTAGCCATCTTGAGTTTGGAGTCCCCCAGGGATCAGTAGGAGGCCCCCTTTTATTCTCTCTTTATCTTCAGCCTGTGGGTAGCATTATCAGGGCACACAACATCGGGTACCACTGCTATGCTGATGACATACAGCTGTATTTGTCTGTCCCTCCGACCTTTGATTCAATGTCATCAGCAGCTCGGCAACTAGAAGCCTGTATAAAGGATATCAATATGTGGATGGACTCTCATGGTCTCAAACTTAACCATCTGAAGTCCGAAGCAATTGTGTTAGGGTCAAAACATATGACCAGCAAAGTGGATATGAATGATTTCCATATCCAAGTTGGAAATAGTTGCATCCTCCCATCTTCCAAAACCCGAAATCTTGGCGTTATCTTCGACACAAACATGACATTTAATGATCATGTTACCCAAGTATCGAAGTCAGTACGATACCAGCTCCGCAACCTTAGCTTTGTCCGAAAATACCTGACCCGGAATGCAACTGAACAACTAGTCCATGCCCTCATCTCTTCCCGCCTTGATTTCTGCAACTCGCTCTTTCTCAGCCTTTCTCAAAAACAGATTAGTAAACTGCAACGCCTCCAAAATTCCGCAGCCAGACTAGTTACCCTCACTAAGAAAGTTTGTCACATAACCCCTGTTCTTCAATCTCTTCACTGGCTGCCGGTTGAAAAGCGAATCACCTTCAAAGTTCTGCTGCTGGTCTACCACGCAGTCAAAGGCTCCTCACCACTCTACCTTCAGAACTCGATTCATGCGTATCAACCACCTCGCAGACTTCGGTCATCAGACTCTTCCCTCCTTCAAGTGTCCAGATCTCGACACTCTTGGGGTGACCACAGCTTTTCTCACTCTGGCCCCTTTCTCTGGAATAATCTTCCCCTGCATATCCGTCTGGCTTCGTCCTCTGACTCATTTAAAAAAATGTTGAAAACCTACCTGTTTTAAACTTTAACTCTGGACTACTAGTTGATTTATATGTACGTGTATACTCTGATGAATATATATATATATGCAATGTACACTGTAGCTTAAAATTCAATGTTGTAGTTTATACATGTATATAAATATATAATTATGTGTTTACTACTCTGTACAGCGCCATGAGCGTCACTTGTGACGGACCTGAGCGCTTAATAAGAAGCCACTATTATTATTATTATTATTATTGTACAGTGGTAAGGCCCTTTTGGCATAAGGCCGACGATTTTTGAAATGAATACACCTGTATAATAATCATACATGCAATTCTTGGCATGAAATCGACCGACGTTTGCGTTTGCGACGATGAAATAGTCCAAGAGACCCCTCCCCTCCCCCTGAAATCGGTGAAGGTTAAAATAGGAGGATCGTGCCCCCAGGGGGTGTTCTTCATGGATCGTTGGCCGTAGTCAGGCCGAGACTAGCCATGGTCTCCCCGGCTGGGTAACTATTGATCGCCGAGAGGGGGAGAGAGAAGGAAGAGGGGGAAATCAACGGGAAATCCACTAATGAAAGTTTCCTTCCACCGACCTGCCATCGATGAATTCAAAATTATTTTCTCACTGATAGAAAAGAAATGATGGCGTTTGGATGTTAAGGTTAAGATCGATGTAAGAATTGAGGAATGAGGGAGATTACAGCATAGACATATAGGTCACATGGTTCCCCTTGAAACCATGTCCATAGACTTATGTGTAAAATAAATTTGACCAGGAGTAGGGCTGAGGCCTCTTGCCCGAATATGAACTTTCTCCTTTCTAAATGTATCGAGAAAGCTAAGCGAGCGAGCAAAATCTTTGACGCTTAATCATAGAGAAAATTTCGTTTCGTCATAAAATTATATCACATAAAATAAAAATATGAATAAATCACATCGCTGCTCGACTATGAGGAGACGGTTTCCCCGAGTATCTAAATTAAAAATGAAAAATGATCATGAAAGTATCACCAATAGTGTATTTCATCTCAAATATCTTTCATCCGCTACAATGGTCATGTTGATCAATACAGCCATAACAACTTATTATATACTATACTTTGTCTAAAATATATTAATTTGTTTTCGATTAATCTAGAGATAATCTGGTATTCAGTATGGCCTATACGAAATTGAATTCGCGTAACTATATCAGAAACATTAGAAATGAGAAATGGAGTATATAGTTTGTTTTCAGTACACAGAGGTAATGCGAGAATACCCCAAACACTGTCTACAAGGCATCAATCATGTCGAATGAAATACAACACTGTCGCCCAACATTTAAATCACCATTTTTCAAAACACACCGATGAACGTAATCACGTGATCCCGAGGGATTAAATAGGTATAATACCATGATGCTAGGCCTATTAAACGGGAATCGCAAAGAGCAGAGGCGGAGATACCAGGGGCCAGGGGGGCACGACCACACCCCCTTTAAAAAAAAGAAAGGGGAGGGGAAGATGAGGAGAGAAAAGGAAAAGATCGAGGAAAAAGATAGGACCCCCTCCCTCGTTGGCCTTTATAACTTGCATTTTATTCTCCGGGTAAGACCTGTGCGGCCGCCCCCTGCTCCCCCCTGCTCCACCCTCCCTCTGTGATTCTAATGTCCCCTCAATCATAACTAGACCCACGCTCCGCGACTTGCGAAGGGATAAAACAATAATGCACTTGTGAGGTATTTCTTAAAAGAACGTATTGTCACGCATTGTTCGAACCAGCGATAATTCATTTACTTTGCTCTTACCATATTGACTGTTGGGTCATAAAGAAATCATAAAAATGTGAAATGAGCTTCCTCTTTGATTAGTTCTAATGGTAATTCATATCATGTAATAGTAATACAACACTCTGTTATGGGCAGAACGGGGGCCATATATCAATTCACAGAGCACGCTTTGTTTACTCCAAATTCATTCTGTGACCCACGCATGGTGATTGAAAGAAAGAGAAATAGTTTCATATCAGAGAAAATGAAATGTTTGATAATAAGAACAAATGTTTCTCGCATTGTGTCGATGTGGATGGTCTCCTTACGATATTGTTGTTTTCCAAATCGACATAACTTTTTGAGATATCAAATTCCAAACATTTTGTTTGTTTTTATTGCGTTTTATTACACATTACTTCGTTTGGTTTCATTCTACCTCCTTATTAATAAAATATTCTCATTAATATTCATCTTTAGACTTATTGTCCTCATTTCTTCATATTTTGATCTCACCAATTATCTCAAACGTGTAATTTCTGTACAATAGAGTTATTTTAACCCGCTAGGTTGCCTGTGTTGCGTAAAGGAAATGAAAAGAGTAATACATGTACATGCAGACAGATTACGGATTAACCTGAACCCGTCGACAACTGAATTATCTTATTACCATAATGCTTTATACAGGGACCGCCCGGTTCCTGTGGGCAATGGGTTAATACATCAGAAAATCTTTTAGGTAGTACATCTACGGTTTCAGACAGCCACGCTTATTTTCCAACCGCCATTTTTGAAATCGCAACACTGACCTACAAATACATCTTAAATATTGTTGCGATATATGGTTTGAAGTAGCCATGAATATTTCTAAAATCGAAATTTTTTGAAATCGTAGCACATGAACCCTGACTTTTTACCCAATCCACCGTCGCATTCTCTATGACCCTTAAAAATAATTTCATAGTGCATTATCTATTGCTCATCCCAAATTATATATAGTCTTCCACCCCTTTCCCACTAAATTAAATTCCATGTACTCCACTGTACAACTGTTTGGTTTTCAGATTATTCCGCTTTTTCTAGATTAAAACAACAGCAAAAAATTGATAACATGTCCGCGTTAGTCTGGAAGATGTAGGGAAAAGTCTAGAAAAACCCCGAGTTCATGCAATCTTAGTCGGAGACATCGTAGACAAAGCAGCAGAACGGGGAAGACAATCAGCCGGACAGACAGAAAAATATATAGAGATTAATGTAAATCGAGGCGGGGAAGACAAGGAATTATTGTCAAAAGCTCGCATTATTAGCTTTTTTTTTAGGTCGGAATTTCAGGTCAGATTATTTCTTGTTCATTTCCCATGGCACCACATTTACATAATTTCTAGAGCAAAAGAATGCAATTATTACCGGGTTGACTGTGTGTCGGCATGCTCTGTGCAGAAGAAAATATTCAAATATTTCCTTTTAAATCAAGACGAAGGCGTTCTTTCATACAGTCAGTCACAGACATGAACGCCTCCCTGGAGCAATATTTCCCTCCACTGTTGATAATGGGAGCACTGAGGTCACTGAACTTTAAACAATATCAAGTGCATTTTTAAGATCTCTTGCTCTGGGTTCAAGTATACATTAAACAACATACAACTGAGGTTAAAATGTTTATAATTATGAGGTCACTAGATACATGCATTTATGATGGTTACGAATACATGTATCTTTAAGCTATGAAAAGGTATCCAGTATTGTGCATGGAAGAGTGTTTTAAAAATGTGGCTAAAATAGAAAAGAGAGGTAAAGAAACAAAATCAAATATGCAATTTGCTTTGTTTATTGATGTTTTCCTTTTCTTGAAAATAATCATGAATTATAAAAAAATACTGTGTACATGCACTAGCATGAACTGTACATGGTACATATAAAGTTGTTTTTTTTAAAGACAATGAACACAATTAAGAATGTACGTGTGAAAAAAATCAATAGTGCATAGCTATAATCTTTACTTATCAAATATCAGTTCATCTTAGTACAATATCATTGGTTCATGCCTTAACATTAGGGATTACCCTCTTGGGCAAACTATAAGTCCAAACATTGTGGTCTGAGAGGTCACAAAAAACATAAATATAATTAGTATGGTTTACATACTAACTGTATGTACAGTCAAACCTGTCTATTAAGGCCACCAAAGGGAAACAGAAAAAGTGGCCACTGTAGACAGGTGGCCTTTATAGAAGGTTCTGAGACACATATTTCTTGCTATAGGGAGGCAATATAAGTGACCACTATAGACAGGTGGCCACTAAGACAGGTTTGCCTGTACTTACATTTTTGGACAGTTATTGCTTAATGTTGCCAAATTCAACATTTGCATAAAAAGTTGCAACTCAAGAAATTAAACGCAACTTGATTTTCAGTCAATCAGGATCGCGTATTTGGGACATTTGGAACTAATTTGGGACTTTGGTACTATTTTTTTTTAGTTGCAATTAAACGCAACTTTTTATGTAAGAAAGCCCAGCAAATGTTGCATTTGGCAACATTAAGCAATTGTCTAAATTGTCCAGCGAGCAATTTAAGTAATAAGTTAAGCAAGAACCCTGTGTGAATTTGGTTCATATAAACCATTTACATCATTGAACATTGCAAAAGGATAAATCATAACTGTTTATGCTTAATATATTACACTATAGAGGGTTCTCACGGGGCAGCCATGCTGGAGGACATAACAATAAAATCCTGTGCATCAGACTACGAAAAGCCATTGTTGTCATGGTCTAGTGCACATGTTTTTATTGTTATGTCCTCCAGCATGGCTGCTTGTGGGAACCCACTATACTACCACATAATTATGCAAGAATTATGAAAGATATTCATAAACTGATTACAAAAACTAAAACAAATTTTGCATGTTTTAATTTGTCTTACCTCTCAATGAATTGTACACTGAAGAGAGTAAATAGGTGGCCCAAAAACAAATAGTTTTGACATCTTATAATACTGAACTTGTCTTTATATTTTTTCCTACAAAACACAAAGTTGGTCACTATCTTTTTTTTAGTTCAATGAAAAAGAAAAGCAACAAAAAAGGGGAGAAAGCTATACATATGCTTTACAATTCTCGAATCATAACCACTAATTGGTCTATGAAAAAAAAAAACACTTTTTTTTTCTCCCAACTTTTAAAGTATAGTTATGCACCATTTAAAGAAGCATCATTCAACCATAGGAAAAGACTTCCTTCGACATACATATCATTGTTAATGATATAAATACTACCCATTAACATACAAATCCAAGTCTCCACTCTCCACAATATGTAAAACATATCTTTATTTTTAGGGAGTTTTCCCAATCAATGTGATAATCATGGGTCATGGCCCCAAAGAGCTCATGAAGGATTATATTCATGCATGTACCCTCCTCTTGCTCAAACTTTCTTGAGGCAAACATCTACAGCAAACACATCTGGATTGATTTTTAGAAAATACATTCCCCATTATCGTCTTCTAAATACCATTTTATTTTGTATGTAAATGTGACCCTCCACCACAAACGACCAATAAGTTGGAAATTTGGGTTTTTTACATTTCAGCACAGTTTGAAAGCTTAGATTCTAAGCTTTAAAATGACATATAGCTTGTCTTGTATAGACTAAGCCAACTGTTATAAATTACAATGAGAATGTCAGAGTGTCAGACAGGCTAATGACCAAAACAATAGGGAAAACTGGCTCTAAAGAAGAGTGACCATTTGAGTGCCTAATCTGTGTCCTATTGTTTGTCATACAAAAGGTCCAGTCAAAACTCCAAAGCCTACGCTGTGAAGTACTCATTGGATTGGGTTGAAACTTCCCATACCTTTAGAATAGATATATTGTCTGTTAGGAGCCAGAAGGTCATTAACTCTGTACAAATGATGGGACAGACGATATTTCTTTCTTTCTGTAGATTTTGATATCAGACAGTGCATAGTTTTTGAGCTATACCAGAAAAGCGATGTGAAGTACGATCCCAGCAAGGGATTCAAAGTTTGAATGTCCAGGAAAAAGTGGTCATTTTGAAATGAGAGTAAAAACATATTTACCCCGAAATTTTGTCAGATGGTAGATTGATAAATTAGCTTTCAGGATATACCAAAAAAAATACAAATTTCCACCCCAAACAACCTTTGTTCAGCTGTTTAAACTCCTATTGCGACTTATTGGTCGTTTTGTGGTGGAGGGTCACAAATGGTAATAGAGTGTATGCATGTTATTCAGACAAAAGTTGCTCATGCCATCTTCATAATTTTATTGGGAGCTTGTCCAACCAAGCAGCTACTAATGTATGCAAAACTGTGAGTGACAAAAGGAAATCAACTGTTTTAAACATATAATGAGACATTTCAACACAAGATTAGAAGAAAAGTTTTGAAGCATTAGAAAGGTGTACTTCCAATGCTTGTCTCACTTTGGCAACTTTTTTTGATCTACAAAAATACTACACAATGTAAAAAAAAAATATTTCCCCAAATGAGGATCATTATGTATGTGTCCAACCAACTTGTGGGCCATAATGTGCCCAAAACTCAGTAAATATTGCTCAATTTGTAGAAAAAGGTGAAAATGATTAGGCAAAATATTACCAATGTTAGGCATAAAATTGGCCAAAATTGTTTTGACACCTAATTTTCCTCATCTTGGGCAACTTTTTTGTACCCAGTATTTTTAAGGATGCAGTTTGAATAATGCCTTATAATTGCACTTTCTTTTCGATCTCCGTCCATTCCAGAGATAACGCTGATGTCCCCCAGAGCTGCCAAGGACAGTGTCAGCACACGTCCTGCCTAGCTTGTCAATTCATCGCAGAGGAGCCGGACTGCGGCCGCTGCGCAACGGACGACTTCAGGTGTATTCGGCGCTACGCAAAGTGTCTGCGACGAAACCACTGCTCCAAGCGTTACTTCCCTTGCCTCCTGAAAGGAACAACAGTAAGTAGATATCTCATATATTTGTAGTCTACTTCAAATATTTCTCAAAACAGGGAAGAGAGGTGTAAAAGGGCCACACAGAATCACAAAAAGATTGTGAGAAGAAAAAAGGTCTTTCAAAGAGCTCTTCTCTCCCTTCGTGAGGAAAAAAAGGATAAAACAAAACAAGATAATTAAAAGACTCCTATAGTTCATCCAAATCACATGCATTCTTCCAATGACAAACTGAAAAAGTTATGGTACCTCAGCCTTATTTGTTTACCTAAAATTGATATCAAACTTTGGTTGAGAATGTTCAACTTGTACATGTGTATTTAACACAAGTTTCTTAACACAAGACCCTTCATTGTGTAATTATGTTTACCTCCTCCCAATTCTGTATGTCTCATAATACCTTGAGGTGATTATTAGTTATCACTAAGGCTGTAGGACAAATATCTACTATAACTTCACTTTATTTCAACTCCTTTAAAATGCCTTCCTAATTATCCAATTTTTCCTTATTTTCATTTCAGGAATTAACCGGGAAATTCCAGTGCAAAGTACCAGAATGCAGCGCCAGTTTATAAGAACACGCTTCGTCTTTACCCATAGCAGTTCAGAATTTTCCAATGGTCTCTCAATGAATCAGTTTTTCCTCCTCAAATTGGCATCTATTATTCTCATATTCCACTCATACAGAAATATGTCACCAAAACTTGCTGATTTGTATTAAAACAAAAATAGTGATTTTAAATTCCATTCTGTGTTGACAACTCAGAAACACAAATGCTTATTTTAAATTTAATTGTTCTCATGCATGAAAGGCACTATGGACTGCAAAAGATATGGATTCAAAATATTCTGTGATTTTTTGCTCTTTCTGCTCATGTATCATGTGTAATTCATAGCATTCTGGATCAAAAGATAATGCAAAAAGTCACTAAAGGGTGATATTGAACTGCTATGGGTTATTGTAATAATAGGTCCATAGTACTTTTTATTAAGGTATTATAACAAAATGTCAACCTTTAACTCTAAAAAATGCCTTGAGGAAATAAAGAGGGTAAAAGGTTACATTCAAACAAAAATTAAAAAAATTAATTGGTCATAAAATTATGTAAAAATGAACTAAGGTTCACTTAAATTCAGAACCACAGGTTGATAAAATTTAGTATGCTTGACAAAAAAAAAGTGTTTTATCTAAGTTCTGGAACACATTTACTTTTCCCAAATACTCAATAATTGACCAGGGGCTGTCAAAAAGGGTTGAGATGGTCTTTAAAAAAATTACTGCCAAATTTGCATAACCAAGCAGTAACTGAACAATCAATAGACAAACATTTACAAAATCCTCAAAAATATTGACATGCATACACACACTAAACATATTTTATGCAAGGCTTTATCAAGGAGATAATTGTGTCCTACATTTGTCTTTGAGAAAAGGTGGGATGGTGTCTTAATCTACTGATCAAAATGGGAAATTACTAGGATAAATTTGTGTACAAATATCATAAGAAAAAAACATAATGTACATTGTACAGAGTATAATAAGAAATGAAATGACTGATTTCACTGGAATGATATAAATACCAAATGCATGGAATTATGAAAAATCTCTAAAATATTCAGCAATATATTGCAAATTGGTAGAAACGTGTTCAAGCATATAGGATTATACACTACAAACAATTTATCTGGTATAATCATATGACTCTCTTTTGCATGACATGATATGATATGTGACAGTTTACACACTATTTTGCACAGAGAAGTAAAAAACATTGTCAACAGACTATGAAGTTAGCATGCTTTTGGTTTAGAATTCAAATTCAAGTGTGTGTTTTCATCCTGAGGAAGGTATATTCCTTTAAGGGTAGTGTCAACCATTTGCAGATACATAAGAAATGATTTTCAAAAATAGCTTCAAAACTAGAAAAGATTTGGATTATATAGTGCTCACCATTAAGGCCCCAAAGATGGGAAGGTGGGATGTTTGAATTTTGAAATCATGTAAACAGAGCCCTTATGAAGGCAATGTTTATTTTAGAACAAAACACTCTTGGTTTAAAAGAAATCTTAAATTCTGTGTGGTTAGCTTGACACCTTGAGCTGTTTTTCCATGTTATTTCATAAATTTTCTTACAGAATTTTACATTTTCTTTCTCCTGAATGACAGTTATTCATTAGTCAGCTTTCAATCTAGCAGTGTGATTCACAGAAATTAGAAATCTATGCAAATGGTCGACACTACCTTTAAATTTTTTTTGGATTTTTACTGTAAATAGCATCTATAGGCTTTAATTTATTGAATATGAATAACAATCATCATGCTAATTGTACATACTTGGACGAATGCAAATGACGTGAATGCTTATCTGTTTGTGTTTACTTATTGGTGGAATTGTGAAGTCTATAATTTTCTGATGAACTGATATAGCAAAATATTTGGCAATGTAATTCAGACACAGGAGTCTCAAATCTTGGAGAATATTCACAAATGGAAGACAAAACAAAACAACTTGGACAAGCACCCAATGAAATGATTTCCTCAATCTAACCTGTGCCATTACAGATTCCAAAGAGGGTAGACAAGAAACATTATCAAATAAATTGAGAGCATAAGGTAGTCGTTGGTCCAAATAAACTGTATCTTCAAAGATAATGTCCAATGACATATGTAAGCATACATGTATATGAAAAAGTGAATGTTTTCATGCTGTCTATTGTATCATAATTCTGTTGTTGGTTTTGTTTCCAAAGTTGACATTCTGATAAAATTGTTTTGTGTGACTTATTGTTACTTTTGTACATATTGTTATTTATTTGCATAATAAAATGCTAAATTAAAGTTTACACTTTTAAATGCTTGTTTCTTTTGTCATCAGATTTTGTGTTTTATAGTCAGCTTAAAGGATGTGTCATCGATTACATTTAAATATTGAGTGACTATTGAAGTGAATATTACATGAAAAGTCAGCTCCCAAAAGTGTCAACATTTAGATAAAATGAAAATAAGACTAAACAAGTGAAAGGTCTCTAATTAAATCAACCATACATGAAAGCCAGACAACCTTAACCCTTACCATGCCATGGGCACCAAATTCAGCCAAAAATTTGAGTATTGAACATTTCATTTAGGCTGAGAATGGCTTGGAAATTCTTCCTCATACAGAAGCCTGTGCCTTCAATATAATGTTTGTTCCCATGAAATATATCTTTTCCCACTTTGCTCACGAAAAAACTCATTGAAAGTTAATATTCAACCCTTGAAAGTTCATTTTTGACAGTTTGTTCTGGATTGGTGAAATATCCACTAACAGCATTACTTCCCCTGTACAGCAGTTATTTCTCTATCATTTTTTACGTGTTCTATCACAGAATCACCCACTGGTTCTTACAATCTAAGCAACACAATTTTGTTTAATGAGAGATGTTGGCATTTTACTTTCAGCTTTTCTATCACTACACGAGCATCACAGGATGGAGAAAAAAAGTGTGTTTAACAGGAAACTTGGCGGGTGATTCACACTTCCAAAACGTCAGGCTTGCATTGAGTCGATTCTAAGTATGCCACAGGGTGCTAGGCTGACTGAAGTTTCACACCCTTGATAGAATTTTGACAGATTGGGAATGTGTTCCCACATGAGTTGATCTACAAAGTCAAATGTCTTGTTAGTATGGGTACCAAAAAGAAAATTATATTCTGTCCGATGACAATATATCACTTTTACTTTCCAGAAAAGTGATGTAGACCTTCATGTTGTACAGAGTGCTAGATCAATCTGTTATGAACCTTCACCTTCATCTTCATCATAGTTTAGTGAAGAAAGATTCTCCTCCATCCAATGGCGTATCCAGCATAAGAAGGGGTGACAAACATTTGCTATGGGCTTTATTTTGTCCCCCCCCCCATCCCTCCTCCCCCAAAAAAGGTTAGGAACATAGGGTTAGGATTGCAATTGGCTTTCAAGTTATGTTTAGGGTTGGGTTTAGCAGAGCCGGTTAGGTATAGTGCTTGGTCTAGCCTAGGGTTGAAGTTTGGGCTTTGGTTTGTGTAGGTTGTTAACCGCTGAGCAACTGTAGCTGCAGATGTGTCTTAGAGCCTAGGTAGGAGTTGGTATACACCACCCTGTTGAAAGGCTCAGAATCTGGCATGCAGGGTGTCCTTTGCCAGCCTAGATACATTACTTTTCTCCCTCAGGAGGGGATTCCTCCCTGTTTATCCGAGATCGAAATCTCTCTTTAAAAAAAAAAATTAACACTTTGTTCAGGAAAGTGTACACATTCATTATATCATACATGCTTTCTGGTAAAGTCACCAGCAAAGAATACATTTTGTGCTTGTGAGGAAATGTGACATTGTCATGATTGACAGTAAATTTATATGGATGTGTATAGCAGATGAATGAAAACCTGGAAATTCCAAGTAAATTCTCATCTAGGCCAAAAGAAATGTCTAGCAGAAGGCAATGAAAACAAAAATGTGTTAATGGTCATTGTTCTCTTTTTATACAGGGTATTTAAAGGAGAATTATCCCCACGAGACTTTTATCATTGACCTAAAACAGAATTCTAAACAGTTTCTGATAAAGTAAAAACATCGTATATTCGAGAATCGAGAGGATGGGAATTGTCGATTGAATCCTCCGATTTTTATTGTTCTCAAGAGTAAAGCAGCGTCGCCATGTTCCCGGTGCGATCGGGCTGTGTGACGTAGGGCATGGAGTTGGCCGTAGCGCATTGTAATTGGCTCGCAATAGTTCACCAACATTATTTTAAAAAGAGTTTATTATTATTAATAATAACATAAATTACGCAAGAGTTTCATAATTAAATTAAATAAATCAATTTATATTATCTACGTAACTATCACATTTGAAAAACATTTATTAGAGTAAAATAATCATCGTAAGTAAAACGTGTTCCAGGACACACTAGCTTGATTATACGATTCGCCCGGGCATAAGCTTAGCCCGCAGATCTACGTGATAATCGGCCTCCGTGAAATGATCACTGCAGATCACATCATTTTTCCGATCAAGTTTGAAGTCTTTTCCTTGGAATTTTTCCACGTTCAATATGGTCACCCAACGCTTGAACAATTGCTGACATTTCTGCGGGTCTGGGAACCGATGGAATGATTTCCCTATCGTTTTCTTGGAACAGTTACAACAGCCGAACGGTTGACAATACACCATGTTTACCGTGTGTATATGCAGCGCGCGCTTCATGCAAGCTAGCTACTAGCTAGTGAGTTCTCCATCCCCTACGTCATCACGCGCAAGGTTTTATGGGAAATTTAGAGAAAATGGACGCCGCCAGTAGGAGTAGACATCGTAAAAAGTGGTCTCTATTTTCTGCTCTTACAACGGCATCAGTTGGTCTAAAACGGTGATTTTTATATCAAATTAAATGTTATTTTATTCACTATGACCCTATTTACATTTAAAAGCCTGGGGATAATTCTCCTTTAAGGGTTGATGATTTGCAGGAAACTGTTTATTTTTTTTTCTTCTTTCAGGAAAAAAATTTGTGCACAATAAAACTGCTAGTGAAGAGTGTCTGCTTATACCATCACGCTTGGCTCGACACCAAAAGAGGTCCAGGTGCACACAGGTCCGTAAACTTTAATTCCAAACCCTAAATATTTCGAAATTTGAACGGGAATCATGCATACAGACCATTAAAAAAAAAATCTGGACCCCCCCGTGCAAAACGTTATGTTGAGCCATGCAAAATGGGAAGAGAAGGGAAACTTTGCAAATGGAAACGATGAAATTTGAAAGTGGGAACAAGGCTCATGTGGAGGAGGGGAGAACTCTCAGCTTGTCACATCTAATCAAGCTTAGAGAAGGGAGATTGTCTGTGAGTTATCTACCGACGGAGAACACAAGGGAATGCCCCTAGAGTCTGGTGGTTTCTCTGCTGCTAATTTGGCTGTGGGCTGTCAGATGAAAGCTTGGATAGAAAAGTCTTAATCAGTCGAGATGTAAGATTACCTCAGAATGGAAGCGGTAACGCAATTTAAATCATTTGTCAAGGAGATTACCTAGAGGTGTTCAATTACAGGAAGAGCCAGTTATTGTTCGTAAGATGCAGAGATAAACTTAAGATTATTCAACCTTGTCTTCTCCTTAGAGTCGTATGTTTTCTGACAAATATGTCAATTACTCAGTAAAACAAACTCTTTTGACCTAATGATTTTCGGACAGGTGCCCTCAATCAATTGTTCAAAAAAGAAGACAGATCTGCTAAAGAAATTAATATACAGGCTTCTTTGATCAAGACAACATTTTAAAACTTGATAATTTGAACAGGACCAGATATTTGCACCAATCATATGCACCAAATTGGCAAGTAGAAAAACTGGATGTTTTTTGGTGATTGCTCAAAAACTGGTTTAAATTCTAAAGTTAAGCTGGTGTCGGTACATGATAATTTTTGTCATTCTAAATTGCATGCTCTGGAGTCTGGTGTACTGTCATTCATTCTGATTGCCTCTGGAGAAACATTCCTACCAACGCAAACTATTGCTGTCAAAATTAAGCTCGTACATGTACTGTACTTATTGCATGGCTCGACAGTAACAGACTCCCCCAAATTTCACTCAGGTCCCCTGACATAAAGTCCCCCAAAATGTTCCTTTGGACCCCAAGAAAATAGAGATGAGTGTGGAGCCTTGCCTGATATGAGGTGATGCGTACTGCACTTTTAAGCAGTGATAACGATCATCTTTTGAAATCATCAGGTTTTGTTGAATCGAAACTGCCGTCGGTCTAGGAACCAATGAGTCAAGACTCTGTGACACATCTCATGCAGACAGGTCTCTCCACCTACATGAAGCAGATGATATTTTAATCCCAAACAGTCTGCTCATTGAATATCACATTGATTCTTTTCACAATGATGTGCACTTTACAGGAAGAATTGTAGCATTGTGGCATGGGTAATAGAAATAAGAATGAAAATATATTATTTTAAAGGTGATACACAGGAATTTCCTTGAGTTCTTATTGAGGTGAATAGAATCTCTTCGAAGAATTAAAAGCTCAGAATTTGCCCCCTTTTTTGAGAGATCCATTGTCATTTCTGCAAACCAGTCATGACATTAGATTGTACCTCCTATAGACCAATAAATCACTATTTTTTTTTACTACTTATAATAGAAATTGTAAAACTACATATGTTCTAAGGCAATCATTCAAAGTGAGGTATTCGACCCAACTAAGTTTATCGAAAGTTACAGGATTTACTGTTTTCACCCTCTGACTTTGATAAATACTGTGCATTATCTTTACTACATGTATGTGGCTAGATAACACCTGCACTGCCAGAGATGGGTGACAAGGTTGGTTGCCACTAACATCCCCCTAAAAAGATTTTGTTTTTCTACACGGGCAATATGTTCATACAGGTAATTAAATCATTACAAGCAATCAAAAATGCAACGGGTATTTGTTTTGTTAAGATTTATTTCATAAGATTAAAATGTGACAATTTGCACTTAATTTGGTCTCCTGGGATGTGGAAGTACCTTTGAGAAAATATCAAAATAAGAGACATCTGTATAAATTCAAAAGACAAAATTTACATTTTCTTTCACCAAGAACATCAATAAAATATAGTTTTTTAAAAATATAGTATATCTTCCAAGAAATTACGTTGGTTTGACTCTTAACTCTACATGTATTTCCAGGCTAACCATTGTGAACAATGTCACAATGTCCCTTTCCTACATACCCTTAGGGCACGCACCTTCAGCGCCACATATAAGGGAAGTGCCTTTCTCCCGAAAAGGACGCTCTTGACAAGACGCAACGTGGCAGAGGAGAAGGACCCAGGAGGATACAGAAATACCCTTTCTGACGACTGAACACCTTCCTCTTGTTCCGAAAATGAAACATGGAAGTCGCAATGGAAGTGCAAGTGAAGCATACATGCAGACCCATGTGTGCGATTAGGAGAATAATGTCACAGGGGGGAGATTACAAAGTGGATGCTTCCTACATGGTCTATTGGTAATGCAAACTTGATATACCTGTGTTCAGCACAATTTTTTTTACCTTGTTCAATTTCTGATACAGGCAGACAGTTCACTGCATTTCTGATATACCTGAATACCGATTCCTTGCTTTTTTTAAAGAAAAATAACAATAAACAATAAAAGATAATTTATAATTATGACTGCATACATATATTTGGAAATGTATGCTCTATGTGCTCAATACTTTTGAGGCAAATCATAATACAATCTATTAAGAAATCAGAAAAAAATTGTGACTTTCAGATTTCAAATTTTGATATTTTTAATGTAGAATATGTGGAGTATTCAAAAGTAGTGATATGAAGATATTGGAGTCATTTACATCACTTCATCAGGCATTTACATCAATTGGTCAAATTACATTGATGGGTTTTCAAAAGATTTTTACTTCTAGCTAAAACATTTTGAAAGCAGACTTTAGTGAGAAAGATGTATACGGTACATACATGTATTAATGTACACATTCATACATGTAGCTAAAAAAAATCAACTCCAACATATCATCGGAGGGGTATGGGAGGCCAAGGACTACTGACCAGTCCCTCCTATCTGCTTTAACCTCAGGAGGTGTGAGATGGGGTGGGGATTGATGCCCTTCCCTTCCATCAAGGATCAGAGGAAGGGGACAGTGATTTCCCTTCTTAAGTCAGGGTTAAAGATGAACATACAGGTAGAGATAATTAGATCGATATGTACTGGCTATCTGCTGATTGGTGATATTCTAATCCAGTACTTAAAAAGTATCAATATACTAATAAATAGGTCAAAGCAGTTCGCGCCCCTCCAATAAATAACAACTCCACTCCCCTCGCCATTGAAACATATACATGTACTTAAATTGACAATAAACTGAAGCTCCTAATGGCGCCATCTTTCAACAGGATTTGAAAAGTGTCTGTGCCTCTAATTTTCCCATCACCCCCCATTCTAGTTTGTAGAAGCTTAGAATGTATCTGTAGGCAATTTTCCTCATGTGCAACTCAAAAATAATAGTTTGAAAAATAAAATGTGCCTATTTATCAAAAGAGCCGTTAGTCAAAATTCAAAATAAAATGCAATTAATTTTCAAATTATAATCTCAATTTAGCAGTTACTGTAAGGTGGTGCTGTTCAAGTTTGCCAGTTTAATGCCATTTTAATATAGCTGCTATTTCCTTGTCTATACCTTATGCAACACTGGGATCACGATTTACATTTCACATTTTCTACCGTTTCTGTCCCCTGTCTTGACAATCCAGGAAGGATCCCCTTATGAACCACAAAGCTTGGGATCTGACAGCTTTTAAATATTTCCCTTCCCAACAAAGTGCTACAAAATTATACTGTGCACTTGCTTTTCATCATTTACCTGAACATCATTTTTACTTCCCTCAATTCTAGTGAATGATATATCAGCAAGTAAAAATTTTGTTGAACCAAGGAGCCCCCCCCCCTCCCTGATATCCTGGCTAGTGGCTACGCCTTTATGTAATGACCTACAGTTAATAAAATTGTTCATTCTTTTTAAATAATGTTTATGACGTGACCTTCCTACAATCCTTTAACTTTAATAATTCATTCCCATTTTATATAAATTTGTTGAACATTTGTAGTACATTTTTAATCGGATTCTTGCAAACTCTGTTAATCACCATGGCACATTAAACTACTTTTTAAATGGTTTCACATTTTGCTGTCTGTTCATATGTCTTTGAATGAGAGCAACGCCCTACATACATATACATGTAGGATGCCCAAATCAATTCAATATTTTCCCCTCCATTATCATATCAAAAATTCTGAAGAAATATGTGACTAATGAGTCAATAAATCCATCCATCCCAACTGCAATAAAGGAAATCAAGCTTGACTCAATGGGTTTATGAAATCTCTATTATCATATCATGATGCCCCCTCTCTAATAGAATAAATATGTGGAACAAAAGTGAGATTTAGTAGAAGCACTGGGGGTAATAAGAGATCAGATGTTGGCATCTCACTGGGGCATCGCCCCTGTTTTGGTTTACTGATGAAGATTGAACTAGATTGCAGCTGTTACAGCTCATATGGGAATTAATAGCTGATCATCTAGTTAACTCTTGAAGGCCCGAAGCAGTATGGAATTTCATCTTCCTTTGTTCCGTTTTGTTGAAATCATCTTTTGTAGATGTGAGGCAATTTCAGACAAAATATGACCACTTTTTCAGATATACTGAAAAGTGGGTAGGGTGAGAAGAGTGACAAAGAGTGACACATAACACCAAGAGTAAAGCTGAGAAAAAAAAGTTGAAAAGAAGCATATCGTTACTTCTAAAAACACATTTTGCTGGAAATGTTATCAAGTTGTGATATTTCCCTTTAATATTCCCCAAAGACAAACGAGTAATGTTATCTCAGTATGGCTACATACAACACAATGGATTAAAATTTCTTTCTCCATGCTTGACAAAATTTTGAACAAGATAAAATTTAAAACATCCTGCAGAGGTCCAAGGCCCCTCCTATTACACCCAAGACCAATTTGTGAATCCTTTGTGGGACAAATTTTTAATCTATCCTTGACAATCCCTTTCCCCTTCTTAATTCAAACCAAGTCAGTCTTCAGGCACTCTGTAAATCTCTTAATCCCTTACCACAAACAAAAACAAAAAATTGGTGCTTTTTTACAATAATATAAATAAAATGAAGTGTGAATCCTAAGAAGGTGCTACACAATTAGCCTAAGCAAACTGGAGCTTGAAATATCTGACATTTAAGTTAAGCTTCTTAGCCCGAGTTTGAAATTCCATTAACCAGAATCAAATAGTGCCTGCTCCCTTGAGGAATTAGCTCAATCTACAGAGAAAGTCATAGTCGGAGTGTATCTTCACAGGCAAATTAGCCCGCTATTTGCTTAAGTGGTGGGCTATTTTACAAGCAAGACCTACATATAGATTGATTGGGATAAAAGTTCTGGCTAATATCCCAAGTGCGATGATGATATACATTGTAGTGCGCTATTTAAGTCTTCACTGAAATTTAGCTCGAGCTAGTTGTGATCAGGCTAATTCCCAAATCAGAATTAGCGGTTATCTTGAAAACTCGGGCTAATGAAAATGGGCCTTGTGATTAGAGACAAGACCATAGATGTCCAGCAAGAGGAAGCCCAAGGCCAACCGGCCTGGACATTGGACCAATCGCCATAGCAACACTGAAGCTTCCAGGAAGCATGGACTGACCAAAGTCCTCATCAGTGAGTTATGACTGAAGGTGATTTGAACAGTCAGGCATGGTCACTGGAAATTAGGTGTGACACTGGGAGGAAATATTTGGGGTGAATGAGGACATAAACTGAGAAGTCAAACCAGTTCATCTCATTAATTTGGACTAGAAATAACAGTTGGCTAGATTGAGAAAAATTTCTTTATCTTTTCTATATCATACATAAATAAATAAAGCAAAAAGTTAGTTTATAAATTCACACACGTCTTTTGATCACAGTCTCATTATTCTTTACATGGTGTTTTCTAAAACTTCACCAAGAAAGTATTTTGAAGCATGAATTCATAATAAAATACAAGTAGTAATTAATTCTGGCACAAGATGACAAACATTTCATAAACAAAAAGCAAACTTTTGTAGATTCAAGAAAAATGAGAGAGAAAAAGAAATGAGGAAAAAATAAAAGAACACATCTTATTCTAAGGTTCTTAGGGATAGAAAATATTTACTTTGACATTGTTCGGATACAGAGTTTTTAAACTTTGATTTCTTTTTAACACAACAGACTGATACCTTTAACTCACATGCATAGCTGGGCAACTGAATACCATTTCCATTTTTGAAACAGGGCACAATATTTGAGTGGAAGCGTAACGCCTTTAAACTTGAGAATTAGAGATGAGAACTGGGGGCATTTCATCAAGTGTCTTTGTCCGTGATTTTTACCGACAAATTTGTTCTCAGCCAATCATATGCAAGGATTTCAGTGGCTTATAACAGTTATTGCAACTTGACATTGATGACAAGTTTTATGAAACAGGGCCCTGGTTCACCCTGACTGTCATAGGTCTCGTGCAAAGAGACCCTCTCAAAACATAAAACCAAAGACCTAGCCTAAAATGACAAATGATGAATGGTTTGTTAATTCTCTCTAAACCACATTCACTCGCCCAGTTCACATTATCCCATTTTTGGAAATTATTTGGAGGTAATCACATATCCAGCTCGTAATTTTATCACATCGTCATTTTCACGAACTATTTCACAACAGTTCATGACGTTTAGATAGATGTTTATCTTGCAGGCCACTAATTTTAAAGAAAAATAACTTTCAAAGATTTTATCTTGACTTTTCATACTCTGTTTCATTGTCAAATTTGGCACGAAATATCTTCCATCGGATTAACCTTCACAATACATATCTCTGTTTCTGTTTCAGGTTTTATGGTTTTATTCCTATTTCATGGTGAAAATAACTGCTATTTTGGTTCAAACCTCATTCAGAATCTTAGGCATGATTTGTTATCTACCCAAAACAATGGGTGAGAGTCATTAACAAAGAACAGATGAATTGCCACAGGATTATGCAGCTAAGAGGATACTTAGGCAAGATTAGAGACAAGGTTAGATATATATATAACGATTTCAAAAGTTCTTTCGAGTTCTTCATGCGATTGAGCTTTGTGAAGTTACATGTATGTACTAATTCATTCTTTAAAAGACAACCTGTTGACTGCTGAATTATCTCATTCCCATAAGCTTAATACAGGGACCGTCAAGTTCCTTTAGGCAGAGGGTTAAAGATCATTCCTGTAATTATTTTTGAAGCTGACATTATAAAATCCCCTCCCTGCATACTTTTCCCCTCAATTATGACCTTAGGATAGTGAGAACACCTCGAGTGTCAGCCCCCTAACGCTCTGGCATCCTGGTGTGGAACAAATTGGAAGGGTTGGATCGGAAACCCTCTCATCAGTTCACCCCTCTGGCGATTAACAACAAAAGCAAGATGTGCACTCAAAGGACACCCTGCCAGGCCTGTTTACTTTCCCCTTGGACGTGCTCTGGAGGTGGAGAGGCGTTGTCCTTATCATAATACCAACATGTACTTACAAGGGGTGGCATCAAAGGTACGTGTTAACCTTCAGGTCTTGTGAGGTTTTCTAATAGCATTAAAGGACATTTAAATGTCAAACATTTGCCTTTAAACTAATCGTTTACTTGACAGACGATATGATGTATTGTCTAAGTACTTTAAAATTCATTTCAAATAGATATATATATATGTTGGTTAAGCTGAATGTGGGCAATCCACTGTATATTATTGTCATTTTTATACAGAAATAAATACTACTACTAACCCCTACACATTCCTATTAATCTCCATTTCTCTTCTTTCTTTTCTCATTGTTCTTCTTCTGTTGCTGCTCCTCTTCGTCATCCTAATACCACTCCTTCTTATTTTCTTCCTCCTTCTCCTTCCTTCTATTTATTCTCCTCCTCCTCCCTACCTCCTCCTCTTCCTCCTCCTTCTTCTTTTTCTTCTCCTTCCCACCCCTCTCTCTCTCTCTCTCTCTCTCCTTTCCCCTCCCACTCTCTCTTTCCCCCTCTTTATCTCCCTGTCTCTCTCTTCATTTTCCTTTCGGAAGTTCTGAGAGCATCCCCTGCAATGTATACATTCTTCAAAAGCTAAAGCAAACATGCTTCTGGGCAGGTCACACTGGTCAAACAACTTGCCTTTCAATCATCATTGGTCTTTATAAAGACTCTATTATTATAACTATATATTATATCCCAAAACTATATGTTCCAGAAATGTCTGTTTGGATACATGTATCCATCTTTTCACAATGTTCCAGTTATACGACCACAAAGAACACTTTCCTATTGATATTTCTGCTCGTTCCAATTATAACATATACCTCTGCTTTTTCAAAAAATTGATACTCGTACAAAGATACAGAGTCACGTAAAAAATCAAAGAGTCTCAAACAAGACTACCCTTGAATTGGATACCACTGTAATCCCCATTGGCAAGTAACATTGGGGTGCTAATGACTGGAGGACAATGCCAGGACCTGTAAATAATGGTTCGATAATGGGTTGGTAATGGGCTCGAGTGGCTTCAGTATTTGGGGAAAAGGAACGTTCCCACAAGTAAATAACTATGTTTTTGCAGTGCTTTTTGCTCATTCAGAGTACATAGTATTCCCAGTGGAATGCATTGATTTGTAAGATATGTAAGATAGCAGAGGGTTGGGGGAAGCATTTTGTGGATATGACCACAAAACATAATTTTGTAAGGAAGAATGTTCACATATTCCTTTGTTCCAAAATGCAAACAAGCAGTTTGGAATCACTTAGGCCCAGACTATATTGTGTGAATTCAATACACTTTAACCCATTGCCCACTGAATTATCTCATTCCCCTAAGCTTTATACAGGAACCACCGTGTTCCCATAGGCAATGGAGTGAGAGTATTTCAAAATGGAATTCACTCAAAGAGTGCAGCATAATGGGGATCAAAACTCTGAAAACCAAAGTTCTTTGGTCACTAGCCAATTTCAGAATGAATAGTTTTCTTAGAATCAACAGGAAAAGTCTGTATCAATACTGTAGCACCACTCGCGCAAAATCTATCTGCTCTGAAATTGTGTACTGACAAAGAGCTCTTCTTACACACAATGACTTTTTTCAAAATGTCAAAATAATTTCATAAAACTTTATAGGAGACTGTTCGTACTATATATACATTCATTGTTTTAAAGGGACTTTTTAATATTATTTTTAAAATCAAGACACAAAATCTGTCAGTGAACTTTGTCACCTAATGGACAGCAAGATCACCAAGAAGAAACAAACTTGACAAACTATTTTTGAACCACTGTATTCCCCGAATGGATGTATAAAACAAGGGATGATAAACAGATGATGAAAGAAGATAAAATACTCTTCATATATACTACATGTTTACTTCTGGTCTTCTGTTTAGCAATTCATAACAGCTGATTCCACTGTACTAAAAAGCATTCCCTAGCAACTTTGCTATGTTTTAACTGAATATTTCTCAATAGATATTTTTCTTCAAACCTCTTCCAAATATCAAGAGTCCCAGTTTTAAGCACCAATCCTAAAATTGAGCAACGTGCAGAATATATTTCCCCCATATGATATCCATGCTTCAAAATCATTGAAAAATAACAGGATCTATTGCTCACACTTCTTGTTTGCAGTTATTTTATTCTGGCCAGAGAGGGAAGCATGGAGCAATGTTATATAGTGATAAAGAGTTCTTCCTTGTGTATGCATGTTAGCACATCTTTAACCCTTTCAGGACAGGAATTATTTAAGGGCTAAATTGATCACATTTTGTTCTTCAAATTGGCAACAATAATATATTTCTTTTAGTGATACATGGTTCTAATAAAGTGTAATGTCTTTGAAAAAAAATATATATAGTTAGGAATTTTATGGAAAAGTTGAAAAAATTGCCTATTTTGAGATAAAGCAATGACTTTGAATCTCTCAATGTGTTGCCACTTTAAGGATTTTAAAGCTTATTCTCGTTTTTAAAATTCCTGGCATCAAACGCAATAAGGTCATGCAACAAAAATGGACATAATGTGTGCAGAAAGTTTTGCTCTTTCTACACATGCATCTGGTATATTTTTTAGAGCTCTGAATCAAAAGCCAAACCACAAAATGTGGTCAATTGTCTCAAAAGGGTTAAAGCTTGCACTCTTCCACTCCCTCTCCACCCTGTCTACATATTTTCAAATCAAGAATCTTAGCTTATAAAGATGTACATGTGTAAACTTTCTGAAGAACATGTATGTAACAATAAGAATAAAACAATATACATGTTGTTTTATACTTAAGATTTATCAAAGGCAACACATTTTCTAAATTTGTAAGGAGCAAAGAAAAAGAACAAATTAGGTCTGTCAAGACAACACAAAGCATCGCCCATGGCATATATCTGTATATCCATGGTGAGTTTTTCATGCTTTTAATCACATTTTGCTGGGATAAACAAGAATTCTACTACTTCACAATTCACAAGGCTTTTTACAAACAGTTTGTCTCATTGTGCAATCACATTACTACAAATCAAGATCAATTTGCTATTTAAAAAAAAAATCAACAGTACAAGATGTATCTCTAAGCTACAAAACCCAGTTTTCAAGATAATGTTAACATAATATTAAAAATCCACCAAGTTTAGTCTGCTCTCTTGCACATGCTAAAGAACAAAGCAAAACCAAATCCATAACCTCATCGTCCTTCCATGGGGACAAGAGTCATAATGCATTTTGATGAGACTAGTCACACACTTATTATCTGTTTGGAGAGAAAAGAAACCCCATTGCTTTCTCCATAGCTTACAACACATTTCATGTTAGGAATGATACAATTTTCTGTCATATCTTTGGATGATTGGATCAAGATCACAGTTTATTACTCATTTTCCAATATTTTGTGGGTGACTGTGATGAGGGCGAGTTTAATACGTCGAGATCGATTGTGACGATTGAGACCAGGAGAAGATTCAACATGGAGTTTTATTAACTTACAACCGGTTTTCAAGAGTAATCTGTTGTTGTGCTGTCTACGTAAATATAAGACAGGGAACCTGGGATACGGGCAGGGAGCGGCCCGTAACAGTGACTAAGGTAGCTTAGTGCAACGTCATGGCACGTAAAAATGCGGGAAAGACGCATATGACAAAATTATTCAAAATCAAAAAAAAAATTTATAGAGGCAGAAACAAAACATGAGGGTGTAGAATTAGTATTTACTTCTTTGAACAATTTTAAGCAAAATAATATGAAAACTTTTATTCAGATATGTCTGATTCTAATTTTAGAAGCACAGACAAAACAAGAAATCTTTGTCTTTGCGTCTTTCCCGCGTCTCTATGCGCTTCGCTATGGATGGGATATTCATTACTAGTACAATTTTCTACACATACAAAATATGATTTAACAATCTTATTTCAGTAACCGTTAATAAAAATCCAGGCTTACGACTGACAGCTTTTTATAAAAAGTACTCAGCATTAACAACATAAAATAACATCACAGTGGGACAGATTCAATACCTTTAAAAAAAATAATGAATCAATTTCAAACAGTCCTTTCATATCTATGTATCAAAACCTTGAAATACTCAACACTTACCTGATACTTCTAGGCTTCGGCTCTATCAAAAGACAAGCTTCTTTGCTGTTGACCCTAAAAAGAAGTAATGCATTAATAAAATGTGAGAAGCTGTTCATTAAAATACAAACTATTATTCCTAAATGTACCATTTCCTATCGGTACCCTTCATCCCCCTCTTTCATTTCTTCACCTTTTTCTTCTTGTCCTCACTGAGACAACCATTTAGCTTATCAAACCAAAGTAACACAGCATTTTCACAGGAGAAAAATTTATCTTTATATTTAAAGAAATGTCATATAAAGAAACACATTGACAATAAGCTTATAGGCAAAGGGGTGTACACACAAGATATGCACTGTATAAATAATCATCGTAAAAGGAACCTTGTTTGGGAGAGAAGTGCATGGTTGTTTGAAAATACTAACACCGCACAAAATACACACGGATTGTTTGCTACACCAAATTTCTTTAACGACGTTCACACAAGAAAAGAGTTAATATTTCTCTCATACAATTGTAGCTTTCGAGTTATTGCACGACATATTGTATAGTTTTCCACTTGCAAATGGAAATTTAAGCTACTTTAAAATACTAGAAATATTGGATACCTCAAAACAGTGAGATTAGGTACATGTAAATGAGCCTGATCAGTTAGACATTTGACAAATTTTGAAAGTTTGAAGGCCTGTAGAATATAAGTATTTAATTGAAAAGAGCCGTTTTAGTCTGATTGTGAAGGGCATCACTGAAGGAGTTGAAATTTTATAAAATTTGGTTGCCATGGTCACAGACGATCAGGCTCACATAAACAGAAATTCACTGACCTGTTCCTATATCATCAGCCATCTTTCTCTTGCTGCCTAGCTTTGGTTGTGCCTTGCCGTTGGCTGCTGATGCTAACATCCCTGGCCTGGGTAACAGGTGGCCTGGAGTAGGCGCTGGCTTGTTGAAGAAATATGGCATCTTCAGAGCCTGGAAACGAACAAATATTCTTAATGTTTACTCCAAGGTACATCCTGATTACAACAGGATTACAATCTACAGTGCTTTCTTCCATACAAGTACAGGTAGGTTCTGCGGCCCATTTGATCCGCTTTCCCAATGGTCAAGTAGAAATTTAAAAAAAAAAAAAAAATGGCACTCCCGTGTACCAAACTAAACTTCACCAAACACTAATGGCTCTTAGTTTGTAGCACAATGTGTAACATAAACTTCGTCGAAAAACAATTGATTAATTTGTGATTCTAATACTCTTGTTCCATTTAAGTTTGAAAATATTTTTCAAGCCCTAATTTAATATGATCATCTTCAGATAAAAGGATGATTTGTCAAATAAATAATTTCTCTTTTGTTTCTTTTAGGTTCAATGAATTTACAGAAGACTCAACAGAAATGTCAGTCATTTGATAAAAACAAAGTGACACATCATAAAATTTGCCTTCTCCATTTCATCTTGAAGGTAAACAAGTGTTCCCTGATATCAAATTTGACAATCAATGAACGGACCTTGACTTTCCAAAGGAAAGAAAAGTTTTAAGAACCATCTTCATAGAGACAGCATTCTCCATGCTCACCTCGGTAGCTTTACATCGTCTGCATGGGTCCATGAGAAGGAGAGCTTGGAGAAGGGTCAAGAGGTCATCAGTGGCAGCGGTAAAGATGTCCCGGAGAGGGGTACCAGGAAATTTCTTGAACTCGATGTAGTCTGCTAGAGCCGACATGTTCTGTGCACAGTCAAAATAAGTAATATATAATGTTAATCTATTTCTTGATTTCCTTTGAAAAAATTATCAATACCCTCACAAAAAATGCTCGTGAGTCACTACACAAAACAAAATTAAAGAACTTGAGAGAGATGAATGAAATGATCTGGTGTTTGCTAATGAAATAATAACGTCCAATCCTTTCATACTCTTAACCCCTTCTGTGCCATGGGTAGCGAAGTATACCCAAGGAGTTAATACTTGTCCAATTCATTTCGGCTTAATAAGACAAGCTTTCTTTCTGAATGACAAATACCTACATTCTTTTCAAAGTTTACCGACATGGCAGATATTTCATAGCTAAACTAACAATGGAGCACAGAATTGCAATTCAGAATTTGACCCTAGAAAAGTTTGTTTACAATTGTTTGTTAAATTGGGAATCCTTGCTTACTACAAATAAATAGAACAGAAAGTGGTTCTTACTGGCCATTCCTCTTCTGAGGGTGTGCCTATGGTCTGGAATATCCTACTCAGTTGGTCCAGGTCTGTTTCCCCTGGGAAGAAAGGAACTCTTAGGAGAAGCTCTGCTAGGATGCAACCCATGGCCCACATATCAACCCCTGTGCCATAGATTCTGGCCCCAAACAACAGTTCAGGGCATCTGTACCACCTGCAATAGGGGATATCAAAAGGAACATGTTGAAAGCAGATAGAACAGACACAATTCTATATCAGATCAACAGAGTATTTTGAGTAATATGACAGGGTTATTGTGTGTAAAGTATACTTACCAGGCACCAATGCATATCAGATTAACAGCGTTCTTTAATTTTGAGTAATTTGACAGCTATTTTGTGTATATAATATTTAACAGACCCCATTGCATATCAGATCAACAGAGTTCTTTAATTTTTGAGTAATTTGACAGGGCTTTTGTGTGTAAAGTGGGGACAATCCCAAATCAAAAGGCCAAGGTGCAGCCCATGGCCCACATGTCAACCCTGTGCCACAGATTCTGGCCCCAAACAACAGCTCCAGCCATCTGTACCATTTAGAACAACAAGGAAATATCAAATGGAATATTTTGAATGCAGGCATCTCACAAACACCATGGCATATCAGAACAATAAAGTTCGTTGATTTGCATCATCTTCAAATAATAAGGATATTAAAGTGTACAGAGGGAATGATACACAATTAAAAAGCCACATGTAATACTGCCAGCAATCAACAATTTCCTGGTGTTCACTACAGAAAGGAAGGTTTCATTGCCATCATATGGACTGGTTTTAGATTCTCCAAACAAGCTCTGCTATGAAGTTTGATGCAACATGATTCGTTACATTACATGATGACTTACACTCTAATCAAAACTACACATGTTGACAAGATTCTTATTTCTGTTTTGAAACTTTTTCATGATTTTAAGCAACTTTGAAGACATAACACATAATGATAGGACAAAATGCATTTTGTTTTTGTTTTTACTAGGGTGGTTATGCACATATAAGGGCTTGCTAACCCCTGTACCACACATTGTGCTGAAGTCAGAATAAAAGTGTGAATATTACCTTTAAGCCCATCCCACACTGTACAATTATCTGTAAATCTGATTTTGGAAATAAATCGCAATAGCATTAAATAGGCATCTGGCCTTTCCTCCGACTAGAAAGCTCGCAATAGGCCACATTTTCAATTTTACTATCTATATGACCTTTCAGAACCTCAGTCAAAAATATTTCATGTGTTTAAAGGTTTATATCAAATGCTATTATTACATTTTACTGAAATAGGATCGCAGACCGATCATATACTGTAAATGTGGAAATTTTCGCACGATTAATTTTTTTGTGCTCGGCTGAGTAAAGTGAATTTCATGTGTTTTTAATTTCGCCGACACGCTAGGCTCGATGGGCAAAAGAATACATAAACAAAAATATTTGTGTGTTTTTATTTTCGCGCATATTCCATGTTTACAGTATTGTGTGTTGGGGCTTTACTCTATTACCACACAAAGCTATATGTTTAGGTATGACAAAAGCACTTTCTAAATGTCAATCTGATATCCCCCTTTAACCCTTTCAGGACAGGAATTATTTAAAGGCTAAATTGATCACACTTTGTTCTTCAAATTGGCAACAATAGTATCTTTCTTTTAGTGCTACATGGTTCTAATAAGATGTAATGTGTTGCAAACAGTATACATGGTTAGGAACTTTGTACTAAAGTTGACAAAAATTGCCAATTTCGATTAAAAAAAAAATTGCCAATTTCGATAAAAAAACAATGATTTTGAACCGCTCAATATGTTCCCAAATTAAGGATTTTAAAGCTTATTTTCTTTTTAAAAATTCCTGGTGTCAAATGCAATGTGGTAATGCAACAAAAATGGATACACTGTGTGCAGAAATTTTTGCTCTTTCTACTCATGCATCTGGTATATTTTTTAGAGCTCTGAATCAAAAATTATGGAACCAAACCATAAAATGAAAGGGTTAATAATTCAGAGAGGCAGGTTCTGTGGTTGACTTGCGCATAAATATTCAAATTAGTCACGCATAAGGTATATATATGGAACAAATACTCCATAACGATGTGGTGGTCGGGGATTTTATTCAGTAGGGAAAAGAGTTAAACTGACCTTGTTACCACCTGATGTGTGTAGATCCTGTTAGGGCTGCCATAGAACTTTGCCAAACCAAAATCTCCAACCTTCAAGACACCGTTCTCATCAAGCAGCAAATTGTTGGGCTTCATGTCCTTTTGGAATAGATTTATCAAAAACTGTAAGTTGTTTTTTAACCAACAATATGCAAATACACAATAAGCAAGTAGTAGACCAGCCAAGAAGATTTTTTTTACTTTGGACGGCATTTTTGGATAATGCTCGGCGTTCATGCTTTTTAAAGTCTTGCAAAAATACTGACGAATAACGTACGGGCGGATGCCACACGCATTTTTGCCTAAAAATGCAATTTTTGGCTCAAAATTTGAAAGAATGTCAAAAATCACAATTTTTATTTTTTTGACCTAATATGTAATACCTGATTAAGACTTTTCAAGTGATATGAGATTTATTTTGAGTTTCAAGCTATAAACCTGATTAATACACAATTGAAAGTAGGATATTAAACACACATGTATGGCGTAATGAAACATAAAACTGTGATTTACTCAAAATAATAGGTTGTGAAAACTACCAATATTTCAACGTTTTGTCATTTTAAACACCTTTTCTTGATTAAACATACATTGTATCATGTATATTGTCATGTCACACACAGAAAAGAAATTATCCAATAAGGTAATGGATAACTCATTTTATGTTATCCCAAATAGAACGATGTGTTTTTACTGGATGCGCATTTTGAATGAAAAACACTATTTGAAGGTACATCTAGAGTGTATATGTACATAAGGCAATTATCCCATGTTTATCAGTATAATCTATGGGCCAAAAACTGAAATGTCTCCACCCCCTTAGAAATAATCTTAAATGATCTTTTTTTCCTGTTAGATGGGACCATTAACTATCAGAATATATTTCTTTGCCCTAAAATAAGAGGTAGGCGTGGCCGCAAGGACTATTACCATGGCAACGGATCAAAAACAGTAGAATTTAAGAAAATGTCATGTATTCGTGATTAAGAAAGGACAAAAACACATTGTAACATTTTAAAGTAATGCATCAAAAGTTTCTCACTTGATAAAAACTCAAATAAGAGTTACAAAAGGTGTCCATCATGTTTGAAAATGGCTGTTGCTATGGAAACAGTAAGAAAAAAAACATATTTGAGCAAAAAAAAAAAACCCACGATGCTACCGAAAAAAGTAAATATTAATACATTTGTATTGTACATGATTATCTTCTCTTTTACAGGACACTCACTTATCAAAATTTGTTTAAGTAAAGGGATGATGGAGGAGACCACTAAATGTGTAGGCCGTTACCATGGTAACAAATAAATTTATTGCATTTCTAATGAAATACAGAACTATATTTGTTTTCAACATGAAATAATGGTAAACATCTAATAATTGTTACCGCCTGTTTGATTATATTCAAAAGTTTAGTTTGGAATATAGTTTGGAATTTGATTTATAAAAAAAATCTGTTGCCATGGAAACAGACTTAATGAAGATGACATCTTTCAACTAAAGAAGGAAATGTAACTAACCAACATAAAATATATAGCAATTAGATTAACAAACACCGTCAGCGATTAGAATCTGCTCGTTGGCTGTGAATGTGACCACTATCATAATAGCTGTTACCAAAATTTGGTAGCTAATACAAAAAGTGGTGTTGTCTTTCTACCAGAATTTCTGTTTACTTGATTCCAATGTAGCTCCAGAAGATTTGTGTTCCCTATTAAATGGGTGATACCAAAATTTTCACATTGAACATGATGACAAGACCTGCTACTTGATTCATTGAAAATTTATTTATTTTCAGTGTGTATCAGAAAAAGTATACCCAACTTAATTAGTTTCTAAATTAAAAAGTTATAACCTCTATGAGCTTGAAATTTATTTCATAGTAAAGAACAATAATAATAATAATACCTGGCATTTATAAAGCGCCTTTCCCAAAGTGGCCCAAAGCGCTAGATATATATTATTACCCCGGTCATTGGATTCTGGCACGCCCGCACACAATGTATGCACATTCTCCACCCCCTGGGGAGCATTCCAGCAATGGGCAGTACAGTGACGCTCAGGTTGCTAAGCAAACGACATTAACTTTCGCATCCTACCGGGTACCCATTTAACACCTGGGTGGAGAGTGGCAAATGTAGATTAACGTCTTGCCAAAGGACGCTAGTGCTGCTGTGGGATTCGAACCCAGACCTCGTGGTTCACAGTCTGGGGACTTATCCACTGATCCACAACTTATATTCTGTGCAATGATACCTTATTCATAACTTTGCTGCCACAGATGACTCAGCAGCAGGCTTTTCAAACAGTATTGTCAAACTCATCTTGTACCAAGTTTGGGCTGAAGTAGTGAGTGTGGGTCAAACCAACTATGTGTTAGTTACTTCAGTTGGAAAACAATTGCCGAGTTATTTTTAGTTGGTTTTGTGCATTTGAATAGAAAAGGTGTTAAAGTCAACTCAAACTCAAGAAAGGGCTGATTACAAGCTAAATTTCAGATTTTTTTTTTTGCCATTTGATAACACAGTGTTGGCTTCATCTGCATCCCTTTTTTAAGGAAAGCCTTTTTACTGAGTCATTAAATATGGACATTGTTAACATGGGAGTGCATTGGTGCGATCTGGCAACACAAATGTTTTATACGCACGAGGCGCAAGCCGAGTATGTTTGATACGATAAAAACCTGTGTGTTGCCAGATCGCACTAATGCACGAACTCACAACCATGTATTAATAGTTTTATAAAACGGGTCGGCAATATGATAATGAAGTCTATAAAAATGGTTACGAACCCCATAGCAACGCCCAGAGTCGCACAGTCATGGAGGCTGCCATTTGCTTTCCTGGATGACATCACAGAAGCGCAGCCAACAAAAGTCATGCACGTTTCAGTGCGCGCATGTAATCCCTGCGCTAAAATGACAATTAAACTACGCGATTTCATTGCGTTTTAAGTTTGCACGCACCAGAGGTACGCGTACGCGCAGCTCATCCGTGGTTTAGAGCCTTTTTGCCGTATGTTATCACTTTTTTTTTGCAGGGTCACGTGGTGTTATTTGACTAATCAGGATGGCTACATTCTTGAACCCGTTTTATAATTCGTGTATCCTTCCTTTTCTTCTTTTAGTCTTTAAGGTCAGTAAACCTTTCAGTCCATGTGTTATTCGCAAAAAACACCGTGTGCACCTTATGCAGGTGGAATGGTCCTATTGACGAATGAGCAGACAGTTTTTTAGTTATAGATAGAAGGCTATTGAAATAAATTAAATATTGTCATGTGGATTGAAACAGGGTCATATGGAAGCTTAGATCACTTTAAACAAAGAAGCATTGAAGCACAAAGGAGAATTTAACTTTTTAAAAATTATTTTAGACTAAAGTAGCAACATTCGTTGCATCAGTGTCAGCCCACACTTGGAACAAGGAGATTTTGATTGTTTGGCTCTTTTTAAAAACCCTGGTGCTCAGTCATCCATGACAACAAGGTCATATGGAAGCTTAGATCACTTTAAACAATGAAGCATTGAAGCACAAAGGAGAATTTTACTATTTTTGATACGCACTGTATTTATGTATACATTTATTTATTTATTTGAACTTATTCATACAGGATAAAAGCATGATCAGTATAAAACTGTTTTGCATCATATTCCTGATGCAACAGGAATAAACAATAAGGTATAGCATAAATTGGTAACAATTTTATAAGAAAAAAAAGTAATATAGTTACATAATAAAAATATCTATTAATATATTACGCTAAGGATTTGGGGGCCTTTTTTTGGTTCAAATAGGCTCCTCCCCTGGCCCTTTCGGTCCCCCCCTTTTGGTACCCACGGGCGGGGAATGGTTCTTAGAGTGGTGGGAGACACTTCTTAAGGGCTGACGTGCCGTCCATATTTCATAAATTCATTTTGAAACATTGAATTTCCGCAGGGAGTAGGCCTAATAATTCTGCCAACCCATGAAGCGGGTTGCGTTGTAGCTTCATGCAGCCCAGCCCATGCCCTTTACCTGTGAAGGGGAGGTATGCCAAATTAGAACAGCGTGGCCATATCCGCATGCATGGATGGCTTCAATGTACAGTATACGGCGCAACAACACACGTGTTAGATCGTTCGCATGTGTACAGGTCATACAGGTACATGTACTATGTTTCACGCATAGAGTTACATCATTTGAAGCTTCATGGTCACACACACAGTTAAGTGTGTATGTAACTCTATGGTTTCACGACGTTCGCTACCGGTACGGTATAGTCTGCAAGCACAGACCCTAATTTGACACTTTATCAGAAAATCTGATAAGAAGAAGATCCGCGGAAGGGGGGGGGGATAGTTCGGTAATGTGTTCCAAATTAGGTTAAATTTCTTTTACGGTTCCTTTTTGGCTAAAAAGAAGTCTTATGATGATAATGTAGGCTTAAAAAGGATGTAAAATACCAAGCAAGATATAAAAGATATAAAATAGGGGATAGACGGGTTTCCCTGTTTAGGGTATCAAAATCTGCCCCTACTTCAATCTGCTTTTTAATTCAGCAAGTGATTTACGTGGATAATGCACAGGTCTCAATGACTGCCCCCTCCCCGACTTTACCCGACTTTTTTTCTTATTCACTTGATTATTGAGACAAATATACGGTACGGTGATTAATCATAAACACAGCTAGCGCCCGTGGATGTCCACGGGCTGCTTCTGCTAGTAAGTAATAAAATAAGAAGTAAAAACAACAATAATAAACAGCTATGAATATTTCAAAACTAACCATTTGAGTATATTATGTAATGTTAAGCCTAATGTGGAATGTGGATAACATCCATATACTAATGAGACTACAGGATTACAAAAAAAAAAAATGACCCGTAACTTTGTGGATTGTCATCTAAAATAAGAACCGTAAAAAGTCAGAGTACTTTTGAAATTTATTTTTGAAAGTCACATAAAGATCATATACATACATGTATATACATGTATATCGATGATATTCATTAAGGTTAGCTGGCAAAAAAATAAGGTATAATTACAAATTTAGTGTTGATGTAGAGTGGACCGATTTAAAATCACGAGTTGGCAACTAATCAATATTGGTCACAGACCAGGGCGGCAAAGCGTCTCGTGATGGGGAGGGGGGGGGGGGGGGGGGGGTAAAGTAGACACCAGCAGAAAAAGAACTTCTGTGGGAAAGGGGGCATGCACAAGGGGGCATTAACAGAAAAGGCACTTGTTAGAGAAAAGGGAAAGGCATAAATGGAAACGTTAAAGTTAATACATAGACATTAAATACCCTACATTTTGAAGCCATCTCGGGAAAGATTCAAATAATCCTATTTGTTTCTCTCCTTACATCACAGTGTGCACTTAGGTGTGAGGGTCTGTATATTCCTTTAATTTCCAATCGAGCATAGCAGGCTTTCACACCTAGTGGTGGGGGGGGGGGGGCTTTTGGCGGAGCTTTTTAAAATTATCCCGATTGACATCTAGGACTTCGGCCCCCTATTTTGGCCTTTCCTTTCTTCTTTCGTTTTTTCGCGTATCTTTCTTTCACATCGAGACTCCCCCCCCCCCCCCCCACTTTGAAAAATCCTGGATCTGCCGGTGACATCAGATTCTTATGAAGAGGAAAAAAGTCATCCTAGTGGGGTTCAAAGTACAATGTCATCATGAAAGCCTGGATAGACCCGTGGGCGTCGCTAGGCCTTTCTGAGTTGGAGGTGGGGGGGGGGAGTGTCGAGATCACTAATTTACCCGAGTCTGTGTGCCACCGATAACCGATAAACCTTTGTTTGTGAACAACAACATTATTTTTTGGGGGGGAGGGGCGTGTGCGGAAGCAATAAAATAATTTGTTCTCAATCTATATCAACTGTGAGTCTATTTTCATTTAATGATGAATAATAATACATAACATTTATATTGCGCTGAATACATATGTTTCTAAGCGCCGAAGTAGTATTATTACCCTGGCTTTAGCCCAGGTGCCCTATAAGGCGCTGAAAGCAGTCAAGGAATAAATTCCTACCATGTACCCATTTACTACACCTGGGTGGAGAGTGGCGAATGTAGATGAATGTTTTGCCAAAGGACATTCGTGCCGTGGCGGGACTCGAACCGCGAACCATGAGATGACGTATCCACTAGACCCCACGACACCTCTATTTGATAAATCTAATTCGAATAATTTTTTTCCTTGCCAATATCTAATTAAAAGCACCACCTACAATCACTTGTTCCACATCGAATGAGTGTTAATTTCATATTCGCGAGCGAGCCCCTTTTCTAATGTTCGATTTTAATAATTATCATATTTAAGGGAATGTTAGGTTTTGACTGGGCGAGCGAGTGTAGAGAGCGAGCGGAAAAATAGTAATACCTCTCATTGAAAGAAATTGGCAGCATAAACAGAATTTTCTTGGCAAGGGGCGGGACGGGCACAATCGTATTTAAGGGAATGTTAATTTTGATTAGGCGAGCAGGCGTAGCGACCTATCAAACTTTGTTGACACTTGTCTTTTGATAATAATGTATAGCATAAACGGGATCTTCTTTCTCCGAAGCGGGACGAGCACAATCGTATTCAGTATGGGAAAGTTGAATTTATTTACAAGGGAATGTTTATTTTGTTTTTATGTTTTGGTTTTGTTTTGTTACCCCCTGGAAAACTACCCCCGGATAACTAGCGCACTTATTAAACAGACAAGATATTTTATAAAATAAATGACTCTTTTTAGGGGTCAAAAGGGCACTTAAGGGGAGGAAAACGCCATGTATCAGAATGAAGGGGTCAATAATATTGAGGATAAATATGGCACTCCACAGAGATGAAAAGGAGCACCTATTAGAAGGAAAGGATCACTTTATTGAAAAAATGAATAGGGGTACTTGTCTAAGTAAAACAGGTAACTCTCAGAATTAATAGGGGAATAATAGATGAAGGGGTACTTATGAGCTTATGAGAATGAAAAAAAAAATGTTGTTGCAAAGGAAAAGAAGCACTTATCGAAGGAAAAGGGGCACGTATCAGATTTGCATAGGGGTTTTATCAAAAAGGAACGTATATTTACAAAAGGGACATTTTTAGAGGTGAAAAGGGAACATTTGTTAATAATTAGATAAATCTATATAGCTACTATATTAGTTATTCTGCTGTGCTGTGATGTAATGTAACAGAACTCTCAACAATTCTACTGAATAAACACACATTATAAAGAAACTATTGGGGGAGGGATACTTGCAAGAGTAAATGTAGCACCTGTTTGATATGAATAGGGTAGTAATCCAAGTTAAGGGTGGCTTTTATCATAGGTGGTAAGGGAGACTTTGATAATAATGTGGAACTGGCACCGGTTAGAAAGAAAAGGTGACACTTTTCTGAAGTAAAAGGGTTCATTTTTGCTAACTAAATGGGGTACTTTGGGGATATTTTTAAGATGAGAAACTGTTCACGCCCAGAACGTACCACTTTTGCATGTCTCCGACTGTCAGATGTACAACATTGGTTAGAACATGGAACAATTATCAGGGATTTTCATGTAAAGGGAAGAGATAGCTAAGTGGTATCGACCAGAACTCAACTTTATCTTTCAACAGCCTGTAAATCAGTCTCTTGTACATGTAGTGCAAAGAAATGAATCGTACATGCATCAAATGTAACGGAGGAATGTATATCGTCTGGCTGAGAGTCAGAAGGGCATTAAAATCATATACTTAAGCACAGAGTTAACACCCTTTTGGCTCTCAGTAAACAGGGTAACTCATTGTCATTGTTTCTCACCCTGTGTAGTATCCAATTAGAGTGGAGGTACTCCAGTCCCCTTAGTGCCATCATGGTGTAAGCCTTGATGTGTGCTGGAGTCAACACTAAACTGTTCTCTTTGATGATCACCTAAAGAAATAAAACAGGAAAATGGACAAAACTCATGAAATTATAGACATTAATCAGAGCAAAGCATGGCTTCTGCAAGTCATTACAAAAATTACACCATTTTACAATATTTCTAAGAACAAGTGTATCTAAAGTTATAACACCATTTGACACATTAACCCTTACCATGCTGTGGGCGGCGAACATGGGCGGCAAATCCTGTCCACAATTTTGAGTGTTGAATGGCTTGAAAATTCTTCATCATACAGAAGCCTGTGCCTTCAATATAATTTTTATTCCTATGCAACACATCTTTGCCCAGTTTGCTCAAGAAAAAAACTCACTGAAATTTAATATTTATCTCTTGAAAGTTCATTTCTGGCCATTGCTCATAAATGCGGTGGCATGGAAGGGGTTAACCTGCTGAATACAATTTGACATTGGTATAAAACTCATTTTACATCGACTCCAGCTTGAGTTATTTGTGGCTTAGTATTCAAAAGGTCAACATCAAACACTCAAAGACAGTAATTCGGATCTAGGTTTTTGAAAAATGAAAAATGAAATTGAAATTGAAATTCAATGAAAGCTGGGTCTAAGGCACAGTTGCATAAATATCTAAGTTTGGTCAAATACAGATTTCCAAATTCAATTTCTAACAGGGTTCATAAAAAATCTTTTTTTGATTGGTGTTTGACCCCTTTCATGCCACCAGATTTTTGAGCAAGTGTCAAAAATTAACTTTCAATTATTTTTTTCTTTAGCATACTGGGAAAAAATATATTGCGTAGGAATAAACATTATATTGAAGGCTCAGGTTTCTGTATGAGAAAGAATTATTAAGTTTTTCTGAGCTCAAGCAAAATGTTCAACACTCAATTTTTGGGCGGGATATGCCGCCCACGGCATGGTAGGGGATTAAGAAAGAAAACTGCTCAGCTTGGGAAGAAGGAATGGGCAGGGGTAGTCAGACAGGTTTATGAACAAGCACATAGTACTTGGGATGCTTGGAAGGCTGCTGACAAAGTACAAACCCAGCAACCAAACAGAAAATGAAAGTCAGGGGTGTAAGGTATGAATGACAGACATAACAAAATCGTGGGCTAGGAAGAATTCTTACAGACACTAGCATCATCCCCAAATCGGAAACCTGTACATGCATTTCACTTCAAAAGATTTATAAAAAAACAGGGGAGTGTTTCATCAAGCGTTTTGTCAGTGATTTTTACTGACAAATTTGCTCTCAGCCAATCAGATGCAAGGATTTCAGTAGCTTATAACAATTGTCTGTAAAAATCACTGACAAAACGCTTGATGAAACACTCCCAAGGACTTTTGACTCAATGAAGCAAGGTAAGCCAGCAGAGCAGACAACATTATCCATGCAGGACCCACCTGTCATAACCCACTTCTTCTGCTATTCAATGCTCCAGTGTGCCATGTCACACATTGTAACCCATAAGACAAGCTTTCTATTACCTATTCAAAAAGGAAAATTTAAACCCATGCAGTCAAATCCAATTACCATGGAATATCATTGCATCTAGCTTCTCAAAGCAGCAGGAGCTGCTCCTTAAACCTCATCTGAAACTTCCTATCAAAGCCTCAAATATCCCAGATGAGCTGCCATTTGGTTCCTAAAAAGGGGTACACCCTGTATCAGACCTCAATGTGTAGTTGAAGCTCATGAGTATAACTCTGCTGGATGAACAGAAAGCTTTGGGCTGTTTATTAAATAATGGACTATTCAAGAAACTAGGTGAAAGCCCTGTCCATGCTGCAATCCAAGCAATACTGGCCACTTTCTACTACAACACAGGGAGCGGAATGTTCTGGAAACTGGAAAAAAAGATACTGTAGCAGGGCAGCATCCTCATTAACACCCTGATTTAAAAGCACTTCCCACATGGTGCAATAAAAATCGCATGGAAGTAAACATTTTGAGATGTCAAATTAAGTACGTTTCCAAATCACTTAAGGCCACCAATCACGTCATTGTATTATGTTTAAAGCAATAAATTCCTAGTCAGGGTATTAATTTTTTACAAAAATCACCAAGTCATGTAATCGGGTTAACCCAGCTTCTGATATGACACAGGATTTTTTTTTGGTCACTTTTAAATGTAACATTTGAGAATTCTATTCAGTTTTATCATGTACTGTATGATTTATGTACTACATACATGTACCTTTAATTGTTGAATGTTCTAGTGATTCTTATGTTGATTGTTTAAATGTATTCTATATGTTTGACTCTGTAAACTGAACAATTTCAGCTATTAAGCTGCATGATCTTCCTCATTGTAATAAACCAATACAATTCAATTCAATATCACAGCAAGGAGGCTAAAGACCTTGTGAGTGTTGTATACACAGAGTAGGGGCATACACATAAAGCCTTTCCCCAACACCTCTGTGCAAAGCTGAACTCAGTGTTCTGCATTTGTAACCAGAATGGTGTATACAGAAGGACATCCTTCCTCTGACTCGACACTCACAAAGCAGCACATGTCAACATACCCTAGAATAATGAATACCCTATTATAAAGAAAAACCTTATGAAACCCCGCAGTGTATTCAACAAATCAAGTGTTAGATGATCTTTGAAGGTTTGCATGGTGGAGCTTATAACGTGGAGAAGGTTTACGGTTCACCATGTGTGTTGGTAGGAGGAAAGGGAAAGGGCTCATCCATCGATCATCAACGAAGTCTTCTCATCTCATCTCATCTGGTCTACAGTCCTTTTCAGGACTTCACCCATTATCACGAAAGAATATTTCTTCTTTTCTCTCTTGTCATCCTTTTCTCGTCTATCCATTTCTAATTTCCTTTTCCCTTTCCTCCTACCAACACACATGGTGAACCGTAAACCTTCTCCACGTTAAATCAAGTGTTCCTCCTGACTGGTGTGACACTCCTTCACTCTCATATGGAGCAGAGCAGCCTCCTTCTGAGCAGACAACTCTCTACTCTCCCTCAACATCACTTTGAAAAGGGAACCACCAACCTCCCTGCCACTGTCTTATCAGCAACACTAATCAAGGCTTGGTACAAACTCCTCCTGAAACATAACCTGCCTGATCTCACCAGCAGAATGGACCATCCTGTTCAATGCTGTACATAGAGATCCATGGTGCTACATGATGCCGTAGCCTCCAAATCTACTTCAAACCTGAACGCCCTTCACCAGCATTAATTTTCCCCAAAGGATTAGAGTACCAGCTATGCAGGGTAAAGATTTCTAGATCCCAGTTACTCGACCAAACCTACCCTCTCCAAAAATCTATTCTCAAAATTGGCAAAATCCACACACAAAAGGCTACACATCCTCTCTGCAAAGAGTCTCCTTTTGCCACTAACTGCAACCCCAATGATCCACAGTCATACGAAATGTCAGACAGAAACTCCAAGGTATGGACATTCCTAACACTCCAGACAAAAACCACCTACTTGCCTTTGCAAAACTTATCCTCCTTTCAAACCCACACATGCTGTAACAAATTCCAGAAGTACAAGTACCCTTGCTTTTTTCAAGCAATATGTGGCATCACTATGCCAGGACTAAGCCCTAACAAACAAGACAGCATCCAGAATGACCAAATACAACCTAACACATCATACTTGCAGTGAGCTGTTACTGATCTCTACTTCTAACAGTTCTAAGAAATAATGTAAAAGAACAGTACGGTTTTCAAAAAATTTGAAAACTTGAAAGGCATACCTCAAGATCAGTCTCCATGAAGTCAAAGACAAGGCTGATGTTGGATCGGTGACCAAAACAGTCAAGAAGCTATCAAAAAGTGAAGAAAAACAAAAACAAATCAATTAATAAAAAAGAAAAGAAAAATGAGAATACATCATCAATGTACTAAAGACATCTAAAAAGTTAGCTGCCCATCAATTCTTGACTATTCTTGACGTAAATTAGTTTGTGTCAGGTAGAAAATAGCACAAATATTGTTAACATTTATCAATTTCAATTAATTTATCAATTTTTGTAATGCAAGGATAAATAAAAATATTAGAGAAGTTACAACCCTTAACTTAACAACTTTGACGATGTATGGACTGAATTATATAGTGTAGATATGGTCAAAGAAAGGTCAAACTTCAAAATGTGTATTTCCTTCGAGTGTTCATCCGCTGGCCAAACAGTCTGCTTGAGCCCTTTCTGCTGGCACACAACGAGATAGTCTTTCTGGGCATTACGCTCACTCACCCCAATTATATTTTCATGTTTAAGTTCCTGAAGCAATTTGATTTCTCTCAGAGCTGTTCTGTTGATCCCATCCTGGGCTTCAGATCTGTGTCCAAGCTTAATCTACAGGTTGAAGAGAGGAACGTGAAAAAAACCAAAGGGATAAGGATAGGCGCAATTTTGTCCAATATGTTACTTACTGAATCAAAGTGCTTTTTTTTCTGTACCCGATGATTGTATCAAATTGGCAGCCTTACCATAGCTTGGATCACACTGCACATAAAGAAATTGATACTTTGATTCTAATTGCTAATTCTCCCAGTTGAAAAAGGGTTTCAAGATCCTTAAGTTTTCTTTGAATCTAATAAAATTAAGTTACAAGTGTCAACCAGGGTAGAAATTGCAGATCACAGCTTTACAATAATCGCCCTACTCATTGCAAAATATTTATTCTGCTGCTCGTCTGATAACATATAGATGCTCTCGCATTACTCGCATCACACAGATCCTTTAAATTTGATCAGTTATTTAAATCAGTGTTGATACTTTCCCCCTTTTTTCTTTTCTTCCAAACCTGATATTCAAAGGGAATGAGAACTATTTGAAAATGAAATTTTTAATCAAACTGACAAATCTACCTATCATTTTTTCTATTTTTAGTTTATTTTTCTTGTATACCAATTCTCTAGTTCTAATTTTTACATGCAAAAGTTTTTCACCTTTTTCACTGCTACTATCTTGCCATCATGCTGGAGATCTAGGGCCTTGTAAACTGTAGCAAACTGCAATAAAATGAAGTAAACATGTAAAATACTGATATAATGATGTACATAAAATTGGAAAGAGAACATTTTCTGATGTCAAATTTAAATAATTTTTTTAATAGTCATTTCCTCTTTATCACATCACTTACATTTTACTTTTGATTGTGATTAAGAAGTTAATAACTTAAACACTGTAAGCTATGGAACATCTTTACCTTGACTGGGGGTGGGTAAAACATTGGAGCCAAATGTGATCAAGTAAGAAAATAACATTTGCTGGCCCTAATTTGTAGGGGGAAGGGGAAGGGGAAGGGGAAGGGGCAGGGGAAGGGGCAGGGGCAGGGGCAGGGGCAGGGGTAGCCCTTTGTGGCAGCGTCCTGAGTGAAACCACTACTATTCCGTGGGTCTCACAATTTACATGGGCAAATGACGACGTATAGTCGTATCGTAGGTACATATTTTTTAAATTAAAGTATCATATATGCAATGCCACTTACCTAAATAGACCTTCCGCAGATTAGTTCTCCCTCATAAATGTAAAGAGTTGATCAAATGTCACTTTTTTTTCACTCAATTGTAATCCTCCCTCTCGTCTCTCGCGAGAATTCGAACGTATAGTAAAAACATATACTGACGCGCATGCGTATTGCAAACTATACACCGGCCTACGAAAGTTTTTAGTAAAGGGGCCGGGAAATTAATAGACCTTGTTTATATCATCATCATCGAAAAGAAAGACAACAGTTATGCGGAAAGTATTGCAAGTACCTAGGCTAAAGTAGTCTTAAATGAAGTTATGTCATATTTCATGGTATAATTTTGACATACGAGCTTGGAATTAAGAGGCACCCAACCTTTCATATGACTGCTGCCGCAGTAAGGGCAGGGGAATACAGGTTCCTCAAATCCATCTCTTCATAATTTGTAAATCATGATTTTGGCTATTATACATGTAGCTAATATGCCCAGTAATCCTCAAATTGGCAAGAATTATTCACTTGTTCAGGACTTCAGGCGGATTTAATGGCGGCTGGGCATAATAACGACTTTGGCCATGATTTTGATCAACAATAATTTGTTGCACTCACTAGTAGTATAACGTTTACAGAGTCAATGAATTCACAGGAATTTGCGAGCAAGTGAAGCAAGCAAGTAAATTTGTCTTTGAGTTTGATGTTTGGATATTCATATTGTCTTATTGAGCCGAGTGAGACTGAGACATGCGAGAGCTTTGGCCTTTGAACAGAGTCGTTCTTTAGCCTAATGATTCACATGTTTGAACATATTTTACAGTTTACCAATGCGATGGCAATAAATTTCACTCTCTTGTGATTGATATGGACGAGTGTGATATGACTGTTCAATGTCCGACAAAGAGAGCCGTCATCTGCGCTGCCCGGCGGGGCCGGGTGAAAACCTGTCCAATTTTGAACACACAGAAAATCCTGCACACGGGACACTGTACTACGTACATGGCCATGGTGACACTTTTTAAAGTGCTCAAGGAAAATGTTATGAATTAAACTTCACCTACCTGACCTTCCCCTAAAAAGTCTATGTTTTCATACAACTTAGAACGATCCCCAGCTAGCATATTCCGAGCCATTTCGAGTCAGCAGCAAGCCAACATTCGCTCTTTAGGTTTGATTTGACCACATGAAAAGTTCAGCATAGGGTGTCCACAAAAAGACAAATCAGAAATTAAAAATATGCTGTTCTCTTGTTCGTCAGTGTAAATGGCAATCGGTCAATTTCGACTAAATATTATCAGCAACAAAATTTTTAAAACTAATAGATAGATACACGGAACGAGTTTTCCGAATCTTTATGGAAATAGATCGCTAAACACATTATAAACCCACGGGTGGATGTGGGAGGAGGTTCCCTGAGGTATTTTTTAGGATACAAAATGTGAAAAAACAATGTATTGTAAACGAAAAAAAGGTCCACAGATTTCAAACTTTGTCCACAAGAGCTTTATTTTTCAGTTATAAAATATAACAGCTCCTCAGATTTTACATTTGCCGATGAATAGCAACAATTGGCGACAAAACTGTTCAGTGGGTGGGGTGTCACGGCGAGCTCTAGCCACGCCCGTGCCGACCCTCTTCCATTAATATAAAATTCGGCTAAACGGCTAGTGACGGGGCTAGTGAGCGCAACTTCTAAAGACATTTCAAATTCAAATGGTGATCCTTTTACAAGTTTCTTCTCTTCGACTAAGATTCAGCTTCGGATCGGAAACAAATACTCTCGGAAGGCTTCTAAGCATTCAGATAAAAATTCTGCCAGCTCTTGCAGGGGGACCCAGACCTCTTTTACCGTATATATGGCATATATGGCTTATATAGGTGTACCACTCTGTACGGGCGGGCGCGCCGGAAGGTTTCCAGCTTTGGTTGGGGTTGGGGGGGGGGCAGACACTCCGAATGGCCCTGCCACAACTGGATATGGGGTCCACCTTAAACGCTTACTACCTACTTACATTGTATCATGCTATTGAACGCAGAAATAAAATCAATCAATCGATCAGTCAATCAATCAAAACCTCATCATCATATCCACCAATATAATCAAACATGAAAGTTAAATTTATAATAATGGTAGACTACTAATGGCGACACAATAAAAATCAGCAAGCTTGAGGATATTTGGGCACCTCGCTTCGCCCTTCGAGGCATCGTAAAAGAAAAGTTTGTAAAGTCCTAGTTATGATGTTTCTATTAATATGCGAGGGATCGTGGCGACCGAGTGAAACAACAATATTTTTGGAATGTTGAGGCCGGTTATTTTAGAGAAAGAGAAAGCTTTTTTTTTTGTACATCAAAATCATTTTCTTATTTCGCGAGGGGCCTACTAAGGGGGCAAAATAGATTATTACAAACCAAAAAATGAGATTATTGCGTATTGAAACCTTGCATTTCACATCACTTGAAAGCTATTTGTATTCTGCAAAATTATGGTTTTGTAAGGGGCAAAAACGATTTTGCTCCTTACATCTAGCCTCCCTTAATAGAAGGGGGGGGGGGGACTGCCCCTCGCTATTGGCGCCACAGGTGGACAGGATGTGTACATCAATCTTGACATACATTGCCCCTATCTGTGTGCATATAAGAGAACGTAGCGACCATGTGAGAAAATGTTTGCCTCCTCCCGATAGATGGAAGCAATCATCTGCCTCCTTTCTCCTGGTGGCTATAAACAATATGACTATTAAAAAAAATTACATCTATTAATATACGAGGGACAGTAGCGACCGAATGAGAAAATTTTGATTTGATTTTAGAGCTCTAACAAGCTTATTGTAAATCGTTTTAATACGATACCATTACATGTAACTTCCTTTTTCCTTTTGCGAGGGGGTTGTTGGGGGTAGGGGAAATGATTTTACCCCTTACTTGAATGATGGGGGGGGGGGGGGTAACTGCCCCCTCTGCCTGCCCCTCCACCTCCCGCTTCCGGCGCCTATGAGTACAGGAACAATTTTACAAGGCATGCCAGTTGAATGGCTTAAATCTCGGTCAGAATTAGTGGTGGGGTTTTCCCGAATATTATTGTAGTTTTTTTTTCTTCTAAATTTTTTCTATTTTTTTTCTTCTCCTACCGCTTCCCCCTTTCAGGTACATGCAGTGTTGGGTTTGGAGCGCTCCGAAGGGAAAGAATGGCTCCAGTTTCACTCCATTATGCATGAACATGATGAACGCCTTGTATTTAATGTTGTCCATCGGTACCTCCTTACCTTCCCTTTCTCTTTCACTCTTCTTTCTTTCTCTCACTCTCTTCTCTCTTCTCTCTCTCTCCATCTCTTTTGTGCTCTACTCTCTTCTCCTTTCTTTTCCTTCCCCTTGCTCCACCTTTCTCTCTTCCTTTCCACTTTTTCCTTTCCGGTCACCAAGGGGGGGGGGGGGGCGCGGAGGCTGCCCCTCGGCCTCCTGGATGATCCTATGGGACGCAACCCTAAGATAATTGTCGAGGGAGGTGGTCCCGGAAATTTCAGTCAAAGAGTAGGCTGAAAATTTGCATTATATGTGAAAATCTATCGTAAAAAAAAATAAAAGTAATTTCAGCAGGTGAGTCGCTGGAGTTCAACTCATTTCATATTACAAAATACAAACTATTATTTTGGGGGAGGGGTTTGAGTCATCATCATCCTTCCCTCGCATGCCTTCTCCTCCGGTCGCGATATAAACAACACGCCTCTTCCGGCGTACTAAATTATAAAGCCTTAGTTACAGCTTTTAATATTGGGGGGGGGGGGGCACATTGTAGAAATTTGACCATCACCATGTGACCTTTAATGTTGCATGAAGCGTACACGTGAACATAATGTTTGGGTAAAAAGTAAAAATAGATTAAAAATCAATTCGTTCGCCTGAAAATAATTTTGTTCGGATGCATTATTCATGCAAGACTTGTCTTTAAAACCGAGGTGTCCTACAATCTTTCCAACTGTGCCTTTGTCACTGAACATGGAAGCAAATATGAGTCTTCAGAAGGTAGGTAGATCTAACTTTCACCATTTTCAAAAAGTCTGGTACAAACTGTTATTTGATATAGAAGCATTGTGTTAGTGTTGATTTTAACGCGTGCATAGAAAGGCTATACAAATATAAAGTTTCATGGTCATAATATTATGCACGTGAATGGAATTGTTATTTTTCATTTCATTCAGGCATCGATTCGCTTGGTTTACAATCAATACATAACCCCTAAGCACAGACTGCTAGTCCATTAGCACATGTGATTGGGAGAAACAAACTTCTATAGCATAATAAACGCTTTCATGAATATGATCATTCGCAAGTAAAATGTTGCACGAGACAGGCCTGTCCAGCTATATCCGCAGAATTAAACTGACAACTTCAAAACCGTACTTAAAGCAAAAAAAAGAAAGAAAAAGAATAGCAACTGGACTCATTATGCATGATCCCTCGGTACGAAAGGTGAGTAGGCCTACTTCATCAGCTTTTTATTAACAATAAACACGTTTTAGTTTTTCGGAAGTATAGATTCGGGTCAATCTGAGCTTGGACATGATCATGATAGATGATTCGAAGTAACGATTGGAAATGGATCCTCCTCTAAGGGTGATTGCTTGAATCAACTTTCCGTGAGAGCCCAAGCTTCTCTGTGAGCTGATAAAAAAAAGTAGCGCTAAAGGGAGCAGAGTCGATAGTCCAATCAGTTAAAGTGCTGAACTATGTTCGATTTGCATGCATATTATTTCTTTCTAGTAATCAACGATGGGTTACTTTTCACGAACTTCATAGTTCATCTGCAACCTAAGGCTATAAGAGTATGCCTGTATAATCATGATAGTTATCAAGTTAAGTGATGGGATACGGGGCAGGGCTGATACAGGGTACACACTATAATTTTTCATTTTTTTCTTCACACTTTGTCCTTGATGAACGACATAAAATGTTTGATTTCGGGTAATTTATTTCGAAATCACTACATTGATATAATTATGCACTAATCGCTAATCGTTAAACGAATATTATATTTTTTTCAAGCTTCTTTATAGCACGTTTAAAGAAATTAGAGCCTTTATAATGATTTATAATAGTGATATTAAATAAAGCAAATTTAATAATCAACTCATTCGATAACATCCTGATCTAGTTTAGGGACCGCACCCAATGAAGCAGCATAAATTAGTTGACAGTAATCATGGTAATGTAATAATCAACTTTAAAAAAAGGTATAATTTCATGAAATTTCATATTTCAGATTTTATGTTTAGCTTTATAATATTGTCCTTAAATCTGAATGAAAATGATTGATTTTGATATCTACACTTTGGAATGTATACCGTATGTATAATGGATATATTCGCTTTTAAGTGCACGAAATCATAATCACAGACCACGAAACTCGTAAGATGTGAAGATTGTGTTAGCTTAACACCAAAGTGAGTAGTAACACATTAAAGCCACAACATATCTCCTCTTTCCAATGATATAATATTTATTCATACACGATCATGGATGGCATGAGTAATCATACTTTTTGGACAGTGGGACAAAGTAGACCTGGGACCAAGTTTTAGACACTGCAAGAATCATGACACCTTATTAGAAATTAATTTAATTAACAAAATGGAATAAAGAAATTAATAATCGCAACTTACCATTGTCTTCTTTTTTTAACATTACATCCCATGCCCCTCAACATGGCCCCCATTCCTTTCCATACAGAGATTAGCTCGTTTCTCCATCTCACGCACAGCCCTGCGAATCATTGGGGCTTGGTGGCGTAGAGCATTTTTCATTTCTCACAGTTATATATGTATATAAGAAACATATAGCTGCAAGAAAATACTCAAAAATATAAATGATATTAAACAGAGAAACGAATACAAGTGATGAAGCGGATATGTTTGAAGTAAATTTGAAATATGCAAAAAGACTGAGTGTATGTACCAAATCAACAAAATTTATTTTGTCGGATAACAAATGTGGCCGTGCTTCAAATGAGACATGCAGAAAAATCAATTCTATAATTCCATTTGACGGGGTTAACGATGAATCCATTAGGGGAGGGGGTTACACGAACACGTGTGTTACGAAAGGATAGGAACCCCTAGGCTATAAATCCCATTCCCCATTTTTTACCGGAAATCAATGTGTTTCCTACAGTGACACTAATTGCGCTGCCACTTAAGGCTAGAAAGCATAAAGTCAATTAAAATGATATTGGCATAGAGGTAATGGTGGGTTTGCGGATTTAAAGGTTGTAGAATTGAAATGTAAATGGTTCTCAATCGTCTTTTTCAATTCGATCCGATTGCATATACCTCAAGTAGCCTAAACAAAACGCACATGTGTAAATGAAAGACATACGTTCTGTACGAGATGTAAGGATATATATCAGCACACAGAATCGTGGTACTTTTAAAACACTTTGAAAGTGGAATGTAAGTCGACATTATATGATATAAATAGTTATTTCATTTTTTGCATATGAAGAAAAACGATGGACGTACGAATCAGTGAAAAAAATTAGGAGTCAGTGATAGGAAAGAGGTATATAGAAAAAGAGAAAGAGAAAGAAAGAGAGAGAGGGGGGGGGGGGGGGGGTAAGGGAGGATGCGGTAAGGAAAGGAGCTGCGGTAACTTGAATGAGTCTCTTGATCAATCTGCCATATCGTTGTATGTGGTTGTTGCTTTATACTTAAATATCAAGAGCTCAGCTGAAGTCCTATGCGATATATCCACTTTCCAATCTTTCACAAAGACGATGATTACATTATAACAAGTAAAATAATAATAATTCAAAAAATGATTTTGCCTTTCCATGCTTCTGTCATGCTCGGATGCTCCTACTTATAATTAATGAAATACAATTGCAAAGAACGTGAATAAACAAGACAATTTCACCACTGACTATCTTTGTTCAGTGTATGGTACCTATTCGCATGATCAGTCATTTGTGAACCTACTACGTCATATTGGTTTCCCCCGACATGAAAAATTCAGATTTTAATATTTGTATAAAACTATTCATGGCGTCATGCCTGATGTATCAGCAGTGTTTTAAAGAGTGCTGCTTCATTTATTCGAAAGGTTAAAGTCGCTGCTGAATCATAAAAGCGATGGAATTGAGGTAGTTTGAAACATCTTACAGTTTGTTTGTTTGTTTTTATTTCCGAAATCATAAAAAATACAAAATCTGTACATAATTAGAGGCTTACATATTACACGAATGAAATACGGTTGGATAGCCCATTTCAGAGCTGTTTACAAAACAGCTCTGTCATGGATATGATAACTGACCCCCAAGCTTATAGCATCTTATGCCGAAATACTATACTACTACTACTACTACTACTACTACTACTACTACTACTACTACTACTACTACTACAACAACAACAACAACAACAACCACTACTACAACTACTACTACTACAGTGGCGTATCCAGGATTTCCCAATAGGGGGGGGGGGGCGCCAGGAATTATTGATCGCCGTCATGGGGGAGGGGTCTTTGGAAAATTTTTGCTTCTGAAGAAGGACTGAGATGCAAAATAGTGCTATATGTGACCAATTTTGAAGCCTATTTAATGAACAATATTTTCAATTGGTATGAGGATTTTTTTTTTTTTTTGCTAGTTTTTTTTTTTTACGACTGCCAATAGGGGGCGCGCGCCTGTTGAGCCCCCCTGGATACGCCCCTGCTACTACTACTACTACTACTACTACTACTACTACTACTACTACTACTACTACTACTACAACTACTACTACTACTACTACTACTACTACTACTACTATACTACTACTACTTCCACCACTAGGCGATTCCTTAATGGGGGAAAGAAAAAGTACGCCCACTAATCGTATGAAGGCTATCAAAGTAACATACAAATCGGGTTTTTTTTTCATAATTTGATTATATGGTCACATATAGTAATTTTTGTGAAGTGAATAAGCACATTCTTTACGGGACATATCCGTGTCTCGTATGACATGTGCCAAATTTTCTGTTATTTCACTCCAAAATAAAACTTGATAATTTTATGGTGTAAACGACCACAAAACAAGTTATCAATAATTATTTATCATAAAATAGTAGGCAGTAAAATGTCAAAATGTATTTTGTGTGAAATCGCCCTGCAATGACTTTTACTACATTCCCCCAGAAATGTTTTGTCACCTTTATATTTATACAGGTTTTTGCGTAAGAAAATATTCCTTTTGTAAACATTTACACACTGAAGTTGCTTTTACGGTTTCGAAAAATCCCAGACAATTCAGTCACATCATGCATGAAAAATGACATCGACTTTGAATATTTTTTTGTCTCTCTGGTGTTTTTTTTGGACAAAAGCTGTCTTTTGTGTATGTACACGGTACACCTATCAAGTACTGTTTAATAATGTGCATTTTACCACATTGATTGCATTTGAATGCTCCCTCGTTTCCAGTCCAATATATGGAATAATTGAAAAAAAATACTTGTTTAAATTTTGGCTCACATTTTCATGGCGTGAGAAAAAGCGGGAATCAAGGACAATTCTAGAACAAATAATAGTTCAGACGTATACATAGATCCAGTCCATCGATTATCGATTGTTTTGTTATTCTCAGTGGCATGGATGCTGTTAATGGACTTGTTTTCTCCATTTAGAAAGTTAGCTCTGATAAAAAAATTGTGGTTGAAAATAAAATGCAGAATGCGTGAAAAACCGTATGGTAACTTGTCCTGTCAGGACCGCCACCGCATATTTCATTCGCATGACCGCTGAGCGCATTTTCTCTGTGCTGCGTTTCGTGCAGACGACAAAATGCATTTTGGATCCTTCCATATTAAACATCGATAGCATTTAGCACAGCAGTAATCGGAACAATTTTTGTTTGTCGCCCGTCTATGGATATTCCTTGTTTAGAAACGCTATTAAGAGATAATCTATTCTGTAAAAAAGTTTGATATGAACTAAATTGGAAGTTACATTACCTTGGAATATGAAAATCAGGCAAATCATTCAGAGAATCTAGTTTGGTGCTCCGGCAACGATTTGTTTGTTTGCAAGGAGAAATTAGGTGAGTATTTCTTCGAAAATATTATGTCTCATGCGGGAGGTTAAAACAATATCGATCGTGTCCCGTAGCAGGTGTTAAATATGAAGTGTTTTTAGGTAAACATCGAGATGGCTATTTTCGGTTTTAAAAAACTGATTCATACAGGAGTTCAGTATTCGGTATTCACTAGTAAAAAGACAAACATATTTACCCTGCGTTTATATTTTCTACTTTCATTGTCGGTTGTTAGCATTTTAGGAATAGTAGAGCCAAGTCGTTGACTAAACTGAGAGAGAGGGGGGTGGGGAGAGAAAAAGAGGGGTTAAGAGAGGGAGAGAGAGAGAGAGAGAGTGAATGTAGGCAGAAGGACAGACAGACTGAGGGAGGAATTATGAAGGATGGGATTAAATGGAACTGGATATGATACACATAGTAATAAAATTATTGCTTCCGCATCCCAATGATTATAAGGATGGATCCAGGAGTGTCATAATGGGGTGGGGAATGTTTGAAAACTGCAAAAATACACGACATCTGTGTAAAATAACTTGCAGTGCCTATATACACTTTTGTTTAATTAAGGGGGGGGGGGTCGATTTCCCCCTTTGTGGTTTCGCCCATGCTATATACTATCCTGTTCAGAATCCCGAGTCCGCGTCCTTCGATCTTTCAATTACACTCGAATAAAAAAATGAGGTGAAATAGAAATAGGACAGAAGAACAATACGAACGTGTTCCATTACGAACAGATTTACAAATTGCATGAGCGGGGTAGGACTTGGCATACCTTAACTGAGAGAGAGAGAGAGAGAGAGAGAGAGTAACAAAATGTTCTGCATGGGCGGGTAGGGGTCAAGTATTCATGGCGTCTACAACGCTACTGACAATCCTTGGTATGCCCTCGTGCTCCTGATCCACCAAGAGATTTTGTTAATTTGTAGACTGTTTTCTCCGATTCCTGCCAACCCACAACCCCATAACATATATAAACATGTATATTACGTCATCAATTACCATTAATACTAATTATGGGATTTTTTTTACACCTTTGCCATGTAAAACCACGGATTGTTTGCACAACTGATTGCGTGTCATCCGAAAAACATGGCATGTAATCAGACACACTCGTGCTAAAAAAATGTGCTGGCGGATCACAATTTTTGATAACATCAGGTATAACTAGTCATTAATGTACCCGACGTTGCGGAACGTCTATGTAAGTTAAGTAGGTGTCAGAATTTAGAGGATATTTTCATGGTTACAGCATCACTCTCATCCATACTTGTTCTCTTTATACATGCATGAGGATAGAAGAGAATTCATATCACTTTTGGGATCCAGTTCATCATACCATTGTTTCATGTGGAGATGCCGTGGTCCAGTGAGTAGGTCCACGGACTATGGACCACAAGGTACGGGGTTCGAATCCCGACCACGGCACTGTCGTCATTTAGCAAGACATTTACGTATATTTGCAGCTCTCCATCCAGGCGAAGTACATGTAAATGGATAACCGGTAGGACAAACAAAAGAACCTTGAATGTGCGAGCACCATAGAATTCAAAGCTTGGAAAATGGATCCTTGGAAAATCCAACAGTAATCGTTATCACCATCATATTTTTCTCCTTCATTTCTTCTCTCTCTCTCTCTCTCTCTCTCGCTCTCTCTCTTTCTCACCTCCAAGTAGCTTTGTTTACAGAGACCACTTGCAAAAAGAAGGGAAGAAGACACACATGACATTTAAATGTAACTCCGAGTCCCACTCACAAACTTTTGTGCAAAAGCACATAGGTTAGAATCAAAGCAGCAAGAGTTGTAAGTTACGCTGTATGATGTTCTACAACTCATTTTACATGTTGGAATGAGAGTCACCGCAGACTGTAACTCAGATCTACATGACCCCCCCCCCCCCCCCTCACCCCCAAGTATCTTAATTGTTCCCCTATTCTTTTGTTTCCGATGACCCATGTGAAAAAGCAAATGGAGTCAGATTGATTGTGTGTAATTAACTGGATTTAATGGTGGGTGTATATCAGCTCACCATGGACCCATGTGTCCTTAGCTGGCATAACTAGAAATTGTTTGCTAATATCCAGGTTCATTACGTAACCATACAATGTCGGACGATAAACGACAAACAAATAACGATTATTTTGAATACTCATCTTAATTTCTCTATAACACCTATAGTTTGAACACCAAGAAATATATATATATATATATACTGGATGCATGAATATTATATATGCATGTATTTATACAGGGTGACCCCCGAAAAAAAAAAAAAAAAACAACAACAACAACAACAACAACAACAAAAAAACCAACCAAACAAAAAAAAAAAAAAAAAAAAAACGGACTAGCATATTTCCAATAATCTGGGATCAAATCTACTGGTACCAGCGGAAATAGAATCTTTTCACATGAAATATAATACCACGATTTACAAATTTGGTAAAGGGGTTATTGTTTTAGGGAGCATTTTGTGACGCAAGGTAGGAGTTCAAATTTGTCCGGTATCAATGAAACTGCGTTTTAAAAACAATTCCTATTGCCTTGTTGGAGTAATCAGCACTTTCTCGGTGTACATAGTACTACACTTTTACAAATCTAACACATAAACATGTAGGCTATTCATAATAACGTGTGTGGAATGTTATGTTTGTATTCAATCTGACGTTTACACTCTCAGAAATGTTTGTAAAAAATCATTAGTTTGGTTCAAATATGAACCTACCAACTGTTGGTTAAAACAAAATTGTATGTAAAACATATGAGGAATTTTTTAACCAACAGTTGGTTGGTTCATATTTGAACCAAACTAAAATCTTTTCTGAGAGTGTATTACAGCTTGCCCAAAGCTCAGGCATAATAATCATTTCTGAAACTACAGAATGATAGTTATTTTCTGCAATGAACACTGCCAGTGAATATCTTCAACAGTGTTTCATTAAAATGCTGGAATTAAAAAAAAAAAAAATCAACCAAATTGGTATAATTTTCTTCTAAAAAGATTCCCCTTCTACTGGTACCGGTGAGATTTGCCCCACATTATTTGAAGTATGCTTTGTCACCTTTTATTGGGCCACCATAACGAAATATATATATATAACAAAACGTGTATTCACAGGTAAACTAAATCGAAACACGTGTGTAGAAAGGGGCATGCCGACAAATCGGTTTTATTTTTCGATGTATTTTCTATTCTCTTCCCTCTATATTTACGAATAAGTAAGTTACGAAGGGCGGTTCCATGGTTAGCAAGGAGAAGGGGTCAAAATTCAAAATTATTCACAAGCTTTTTCTTCCTGGGTATGTGATTTCGGAAACCTGTCCTCTTTAACATTTTTGCACATTTAACAAAAATCTCTCTTAATGGGTGGGGAAGGAAGTTATGAGCAAATGATGATGATGATGATAATAATAATGATTATGATAATATATTTTCGGTGGATTATGGTTATGAGAATCTGGTTCGCCTTCCCCAAGCAGCGGCCCAAAATGGTTTTCATTATTCTCTGTAGTTCTGTTCCCAATTTCTCGTTCATCTTTTCTCTCGATTCCATCATTCAATTTTAGACAGTAGAAATGATAACAATCACCACTACTACTGTTAGTGAGCATTTCTATACCATAAATCTCAGGTCACGAAAAGACTTCTGACCCATCTTTACTTTGTCCATGCTTGCCCATTAACTTTCGCTCTGTCAAATTTGTAACATTTTCCCTCCCATCTCACACGAAGTCTTATCGGCATAATGTAGATCTTTGTTGTTTTAGGAAAATCATTAATTCACTGCTAAAAGTTGCTCGAATTCGTGACGCCTTCCAACCAGTGCACATGTCAATCAATATAAAGTAAATTGTTCCATTCACGTGAACACACGACCAACACATACATTTGGGCAATGGTGTGCATAAATTGAGGTCATGGTGTCATTAGGCTCGACCTTTGCATATTACTTTTACTTGGAATTAAAAAAAATAGAAAAGGCATATTCATTTGTTTTGATTTGATTTGACATGCTTTATTCAATGTAAAAAAAAAACAAAAACATCGCAGTTATAAGCAAAACCGAGATTCTTTTACATTCAATTAAATAGAAAACTATAAAATATGGTGAATATAAATATTCACGAACAAATAAATAATCATTGTGTATTGACTGGGATTAAGATAGTAGGAAAGTGGGTACAGATATGATATGCGTGTTGGTGGTTGTCGATAGTTGCGGATATTTATAGCAGCCTGTCAAAACAATTTACGAGAAAGTTAAGTATTAATGATAAAATGAATAATTCAAGTCATGTCTGGTTACTATCATATTTTTTAGGGAAAAGAATGATATGTGTGTTAGTGGTTATCAGTAGTTATTTATAACTTAAATGATTTAAGAGAAAGTTAAGTAGTAATGATAATATGAATAATTCCAAACATGTCTGGTTTAATGTTGTATTTTTTTTAGGAAAACAGAGTAAAGGACAGTTTTATTTAGTTATTTAGTCTTATTTTACCAGGGTGGCTCCATCAGTGATTTCAACACTGGTTTACAAGAAGGCCCTGCAAATTAACAAATAAATGGCGACAAAAATTTTTTTCGCCAGACCTCCAAAATAAAATTCCCTCAGTGGAGGGGGGGGGGGGGGGTTATGGGGGTCCAGTTTCCCTCCATTATTCTCTGACAAGCAAAAAAAAAGAAGAAGAAGAAAAAAAGGTTCTTCATTATAAAGGGAGGGGCACAATCGACAAAATGGCGGATGTTCCATAGGGGGGGGGGGGGGCACGGGCCGGAAGTGCCCCCCTGGATCCTGGATCCGCCAATGCTTGCCCTTGTAAGTGCAATGAGATTTTCCTTACATTCTATACATTAGAGAAATCAAAAAAGTTTCAATACTCTCCACTTCCCTTGATTAAAGTGAATCAATCTACAGCGTGTATTATTAAATCTAGCTCTGTAATCATTAATGCGGATTTTGAAATATTCTAAAGAGTACAAAGCATGATCCAATCCAATTCCCTTAATAATAATAATAATAATAATAATAATAATCATAATATCATAATTGATAGGACTGAAGTAAATTGAATATATCATAAAGAAAATAAATGTGGAGCCCGGATAGCTCAGTTGGTAGAGCACTGGTCATGTAAGCCAGGGTCCCGGGTTCGAATCCCGGTCGGGGCATTGTAATTTTCTCACGTTTACTTTCTTTATGATATATTCAATAATAATAATAATAATAATTCGTAATTAAATATCATAATTGATAGGATTGAAGTAAATTGAATATATCATAAAGAAAGAAAATGTGAGAAAATTACAATGCCCCGACCTGTCTCATTGGTAGGCCATTATATAGCGTACGCATGGAATTGGTATGGATGTATACCCCCTACGCTCGATGGAAAGAGAGGGGCTATATGTGAGGTTGTTACTTTGCTTCGACGGGAGCCCGGATAGCTCAGTTGGTAGAGCACTGGTCATGTATCCAGGGTCCCGGGTTGAAATCCCGGTCGGGGCATTGTAATTTTCTCACATTTTCTTTCTTTATGAAATAATAATAATAATAATAATAATAATACATATGATTTATAATGAGAGAGTAGAAATACAAGAAAAGAATGTAATAATCAATGGGAAACATTCAGTTTTTAGACTGTTTTGAATGAATCTGGAGAAGTGCAATTTCTAATATTAGGTAGATTATTCCATAATTCCAAAATTCCCATAATAACCACAGTATTCACGGTACACTCTTAGAAAAAAGGTTTATTTTAGCACCTTTAAAAGGTGCTTATATTTGCCACACCAGTGCCACCTTTTAGGGTGTCCCTAAGCACCTTTTGAAAAGGTTTTCATCGACACATTTAAAGGTGCTCATCACGAGCACTGGCAAAGAGCTAGCCTACTCTTGAGCAATATTTTATCGTCCTTCGAAAAAAATACAATATATCCATAGTAACTGAAATCAATAAATTATAACAACATGCAATATAACACATTTATACAATTTGTATCAAACCAAAGTATTTTGAAAATGACGAATGTAGATAGATATTATCGTTATGCGAAATCTAAGCTCAATGGCTAAGGTCCTTTTAATGGAACTTGTAGATACCTTTTCAATCCGGCACCAGTTTGGAGCTAATGAGTACCCCATAAGCACCATTTTTTTCTAAGAGTGTAACCAAAATACAATCACATTTTATCACATAACATTCGATGAATTTGATGTGTTGCATGCAAAAATTGGATATCAATTATTAAAACGAGTGTAGAGGCTAAACATACACTATGAACTGTGAGCCCAAATGTGTCTCATAAGGTAAACAGTTATAAAGAGTCATTTGAAAGCATATGTTTATCATATACGATTACTTTATCATGATTTCTTTATCTTGCTATATAATACAAACGTCTAGTGTACACTTTAGTTTCTGATTGACATTCATACGCTGTTGAGAGCGAGAAGGGCGTTTAGTCATAATATAATAGAGTTAGCACACTTTATGCTCTCAGCAGACGCGCTGTTATTCCTGTTCACATTCTCGATCGAGTTTGCAAGTTCTCAAACAAGTCTTGTAAAAAAAAATGAAAATTGTATGAGCAAAATGAATAATTTATATTCTTTTAGAGAAGTGAACGCAATTACCAACGGGAATAATTCATACTTGAACATCTTTTCAATTAATGTATTTCGATATACAAGAATACGGGATTGGCTTACTAGTATTGCTCAGGTCCTATGTTCTAAGATGGAAAGAGAGTGTTCTCCTTTCTTGATTACAAAGTCGATGAAATGTATATCGATTTGCACCTCTTTTTTATGTTTTACAACTCTTTGAAAGAAAAAAAATCACACTGTCATGACCTTGTATATATGCACACAGTGGCGTGGTGTGAGTCCAGACATGGAGGGGAGTTGGAATCATGGCGGGCGGGGGGGGGGGGGGGGCACCGGTCTGCCTGGAAATGTGAATTAACACGACCATTGCTTGGGTGTGGGGTGTGGGAGGGGTTTTTGTTTACACGTTTTTCACCCCCCCCCCCTCTCTCTCTCTCTCTTTTCTGCTATCTTTCACTCTCTGTCTGTCTATCTCTCTTCTCCCCTTGTTTTGCAATTCTATATGACGTTCAGGTCGTGCCCCTGTGCCCATTATCAACGCCATTGTATACACAGGAAAAATCATGTAAATTCAAGGCTTAATTGGTAACTTTTCCAATTCCTTTTCCCATGGCCATGCTGCTGTGCAATAATTATTCATTGGCAAAATAGATTATTTTTTTAACAATAACAAAATGTGTGGACATCATGTTACAAGGTCAAAGTACTATTCCGTCACCTTGGCTCGATACAGAACAGTCTTGCTGATATCTAATACGATCATGAATAATGCAGATATGTTTTTAAAGCTGGAGGACATACTATGAATATTCATCAGTTCATGATCGATCACTCGCTCAGGCACTTATACTGATGAATAAAATATAATGCACTTGAGACGATGATGAAATTTTGAAGGGATTCATGATTGCCGATCTTTATTTTAAAAGAATTCAAACTTTGTTGTGGAAACCAATACAATATGAACAATACGCTTATAGGAATATGCTCTCCATTTCAAGTCATGCCTGACAGAAGATAATAACTTTTTGTCTTCGGAATTGATATGGTTGTCATAATGGAATTCCTCTATACGAATTACACGAGACAGAATATGACATATTTATGTCGTTCGGTACAGCTTAGTTTAAATGTGTATCTATTCAATACAATGTAACTTTAGTTAGGGTGTATAGCCGGAGGCTATTCGTTATTATTCTTTTAAGAAAAGGACCGTGTCTCCAATTTTGTACCGATTAATTTTGTTTTTTACTTATGTTAGTTCATTTTCCATGGGCATGATGGATGGCGACAAAAATCAATTGGACAGCGCGTTTTGGCCTTCGAAAACACTTTCTAGCATCGCTATCCAAGGTGAACATTGAAGCTTTTTTACTTAACAGAATCTACATATTTTGACTACAATGAAAACAGTACTTAAGTTTTATACAATACAACTTTCATACGATATTTCCTTTAATCTATGGCTAGATAAAACTTGCATAATATTCTTAGCCATCTTTCTTTGTATATATGAATTGTGATATAGGGTTGTTTCGTTTCGTTTCACTTAATATTATCATTCCTCTTGATATTTTATTGATTTCTCTTCATCCACTGCCCGTCAGAGGAGTTTGAATTATATATACATGTAAATATACATGATATGATATATATATATAACGAGTAAAATGAGGTTGGAGACATAGTCAAGATTACCGTATGTTTGTGGAAAACTTTCTAACATTACAAAATACCAAACGGCTTCAGATGCATGTTATACCCTTATTATTGCGTGGTTAAGGGGCGGTTTTCAATTCAGACTTAAGGGTATGCATGTTGCTGCTGCATTATATAAATCGCAAGATTTTGATAAACAAGCTTCTTTTCAGCATGAACGCTGGCATTATCGACTTATCAGCTCTGTTGCGCACACTTGTAACTATAATTAAAAATTAAATATAGCCCTGAATTAAATTGATGAACAACGATTTATAAACAAAGCATATAAAAATATAAAGTCATTGACAAAAACGGCCATGGATGGATGTAAATATACGTACTCGCAATATGGGATATGATCACTGATATGGATGAAGAGCGTGCACCAGGGGCCTGGGAGCCAGGGGTGCGGGGGTGCTACAGCACCCCCTGGAAAAAATCAGGGGGTGTACGCCGCACCCCCTGCAATTTTTTGAGGGGGTGTACTCCCTAGAAGGCTGAGGATGCTGTAGCTAAAAAGTAGTTAAAAAGAGACCCTAAAACGCTGAGGACCTTTTTTTTTCCTTTTTTTTTTTTTTTTTTTTTTTTTGCTTGCTTGAGATTTTTGGACTTAAAAAGAGACACTGAAATGCTGAGGACCTTTTTTTTTTTTTATTGCTTGTCAGAGATTTTTTGGACTTAAAAAGAGACACTAAAATGCTGAGGACCTTTTTTTTTTGGCTCACAACACCCCCAGTAACAAAATCGTTCCCAGGCCCCTGGCGTGCACTAAAGTGAGACTTTACTGAAATCAAACTAAATTTTTGTCTAGTCATCCATTCAAGCTTAACGACTTTTCAGTTCTAAAAGACACGTAGAGTCACTGTTTAAGATGAAGAGAATGGAGAATTGTTTGCACTACTTATGTTTTCATAGCCCATGCATGAATCAACTAAATACAAGCCGTGGGAAATACATGCATTTTGAAGGGGAAAAAATGATTTGCGACCGCAATAACACGGAAAATAATGTTTACATTCGCCTCCATTTTATTTCTATAGCGTGTCACATAAATGCTGATCTAATAGGTTTTTTGATCAGTAGAGTAAATTCACACTAAAAGTTCCTTGAATTTACGTGACATTCATTTGCTTCAAAAGTAAATATGTTTCTGTTTTTAGTACAGGAAATTTGTTGAAAGGATTTCTTATTATAAGTTTTAAATTCTATCATGGATTGAAACCGGTTGGGGGAGACATGTGGATTTTTTAAGACTGACAAAGTGTTTCCGTCAATTGATTAAAATTAATTTGCAATACATTTTCGACATTTGGTTGTTATCATATTATACTGACCGAGTTTAAGTGAGCATGAAACAAACCTTTGATTAATCCTAATTTTCAACAGATATTCATGGTAAGCAATAAGATATACGATAAGAACTCGGGACATGATATAGCTGGATGTAGTCACACAATATGTTAACACTTGATATTGTTCGGCCATGTCGGCCTTTCCCTTCAACTGTAGCTATCAGAGAATGACGTATAAGGTGTAAAGTTAATAACCGGTACGGGAGTTAGCTTTCACAGGGGAGGTACGGAACCGTTCATCAATCTTAGGGTGAGGTGGTTTCACGGTTGTCCTGTGGGACAGCATGACAGATGTACCCTCGTTAATATCCTTAACGAGAACGGAAAGTATAGGTTAATAGGATAATGGCACCCTAGTTTTTTTCCTCCATATCCGTAAAATTCATTACCTAATATCAGGCCATAGGCTATCAATAATCATCAACCCAGATGACGTCATTTGCTGGTCTTTTGTCATTTTGAAAATTTTTCAAGTCAAGTCTTTTCATCTAAATTACCATTTATGTAATATATAGATTCACGTATACACCTATGCTGAAAACACACACCCGCTGAATGTCAAATGATCTCTCACCCCTCTCTCTCTCTCTCTCTCTCTCTCTTCTCTCTTCCTCGATCCTTGCCCCTCTTTCCACAAAGATCTATCTATCTGTATGTCTATCTATCAATCAGTCTATCTATCTATCTTTCTATCTATCTATCTACCTATCTATTTATCTCACTTTAATAACAGTTATTATTCAACATGTCTGAATTTGAAGTAAAAGCATTCTAAGAAAAAATAGTTAAATTAAGGTCCGATCTTCGTAGCTTTATTTCAGAACCCCCTTCCACTTTTGAACGATGTACCCTAGAATAGCAAAATATCGAGTATGTTATTGTAAAGAACTGAAACTTTATCCCGAATACGAGAATATTTTTCTATCCCAGACAATTTTTTTGTTAATTCTAGGGCCTTTCTACTGAAAAGATGTTTTGAATTAAATATTAGAAATTTGTCTTCTAAATTAGGCCTCAACTTTTCTGAAAATAATTTTTAATCAGGGAAAACGTTATACAGATCCCTATATAGTTTATAATAAACATTATTACATACATTACAAAAGAGCTCAAATTCCACGTGAAGTTTGATATGACTCTACATTTCGCAGGAGAAGTCAAATAATGAACAGTTGATAAATATTTATACATTTTCTATCAGTATTAACAGTAATTGCATTATCCTAAAATTATTGATACAAATATTACATAAATAGTAATATACATATCTGAATAGAGAACAGTACACACTGATGCAATGTGCTTTCATAGTATATATTATGGCAGGAAAAAGCATGTAGACATGTGTTTCGACAATAGCTTGGTTATAATAGACTTAACAGTCCACTCTTAATTATAGCATTGTCAACGTAATGAGCTGAAGCTAAGTTGAAGTTTGACTTGCCTGGTATGCCTATTAAAGTTTCGCTACCATACATCATGTTCCAACGATGCCCCATCATGAACCAAGATGGAACGAAATGATGACGAGAACCCCAATAAAAAATAAATAAAGGGGGCGGGGTAGCAGAAAATTCTCCTTATTATAATCCAGGATATAAATTTTTAATAAGTAATATTCTGTTGTTCACAAAGGCAAAAGGTGAATTGAATATTTCATTTCAATCAAATTATGATATAGAAATTGTACATGTACACATCATTTTGTTGGAAGCCCCGTTTACGATCGAAAGAGTCGTTAATATAAAACTAATTGCATTTTAAAACTTTAATGTACAGCATAGAGCTGTTTATCTAACCTATATGTACATTTATATATGATGATAATATTTCATTATTATAAGAATGACACTTTAGCATCTATTTAAGGACCCGTGTAAAACAATCACTTGTCCCTAGAGATCATATGATTTGACTGATCTGAATATAATTCCATCGGGTTTGGAGGATATTGTATATATATATATAAAGAGTCCATAATATGATACATGTATATGCAGCATAGATCCAAATATACGGTATGTAGATTATTTTAATATTCCAGTTTATTGGAAAGATTTGAAGGATGGGCAAATACATAAGGGATCGAAAGTGTATTAACTTGATTAGTTGTACAATGCAATAATTCTAAATGTCTAGGGGTTATCTAATTCAAATCGCACCCCACACTTCTCTCTCTCTGACTCTTTTTCCTGTGCATGGCATACGCACATATTTTCAAGGTAACTTTTATTTTTAAGCACAACATAGTGAAATCATCGTACCTTTTTCATTTTCGGAATGACTTTCCGCTTTCTGGGAGGCTAAGCCGATCGAATCAGTTAATGGAGATGATAATTTGATACAGAATGCTGTGGGATTCTGTTTCCTCTTTTGGCGCGCATTAATTCAGAAATATGACGTAGTAGCGGCGAGTTGTGGGGCAACGGCGCATCCAGCCGAGGTTTGAAAAGTTACGCGCCGTCAACTTCTGTCAAAAGGGTTGTCCCCGTTTGGCTGTGTCATTTTATTCTGCTAGTGATCACGGTTTGTGTAAGCAATCATCGGTGCATCACCACTTCCGTGATCTTTACCACAGTGTGGGTATAGGTTCGTTGCCTGGTGCAGGACCGTATAGTTTACAGTATTCTTGTTTAAAAGAAAAGGGTGGGGGAGAAAAAAAGGAAGGGACAGTTCCGAATATTTTTCTTTCAAGCACTCCCCTGAAATTATCAAATTTCGAAGGTGCTCGTTTACTCTAAAATTTAAAAAAAGCCTCGATCAATATCAAACGATTGGGGGGGGGGGGGGGGGAGGGCGGAGCACATTTTCTTATATGTACTTAAAGTCATTTACCTACGGGCACATTATAACGAGTGGGGGGGGGGGGCTGACTAATCTTGCCCGAACCGAAAAGCAACCGTCCTTTTTCTAAATTCCAGCAAGCAAACTGATCAATTAAGCAAGCTAGAGAGAGAAAAAAAAACAACTTAATTTTGGTAAAAAGCTTATTTCGTCTCAAAATTAATCAGATATGAGATATAAGTTATAATCGGGTACCTTGTTGCCCGAAATCATCAAGTTTCAAAATTTTGCGAGCTAGCGAAAGACGCTATTATTTCGTATTAAAAATTCCCTAGATAGGAGAAGAAAAACTATAACAGAAAAGAAGTTCGTATGAAAGACAAAACAAAGATACAATAAATGATGACCAGAAAGTTAAATGGAAGAAGTGCTTTTTTGTAGTAAAGTACCTTTAAGGGATTGTAACTTCGTATCTATTTCATTAAGATGATCAAGTATATTAAGAATAACACTTATAGGGATGAATTTATGGGAGAACTCTTGAATTACGTTCCGATGGATGACTTAATATCTAGCGATACTCATTTATCAAGGAAGTCCCTTTGTTCAATTCATGCTAGGCCGACGGCGACAGTTGTCGTAATGGAGTAGGGGCCTGGTAAGTTTTCATGTTCTTGATATTGAGGAGGGGAAAGAAATAGGACAGGGAAAAGGAAGAGAAGGCCTAGAGCTGGAAATTTTTTTCTAGGATGTAGAAATTCTATACTGTAAGCGATATTGCTATTCATTCGCCATTATTCAGACAAATAATTTTTCCATGTTTGAATTCATGTGGCGTTGTTCCTGTGTGTATTTCCAACTCAAGTGAACTATGTGCGCGCTCTCATTGGCGTATAATACATGTTCATGTGATTATTTACCTTTTCTTTCTACGTTTATTCATTTCCACTTTCAGTACATAACATCGAAAGTAAGGTCAATCACAATCATGTCTTTAATACAAGACCATCATTTACAGTGAAGTAATAAAACAAGATTAGTCATTCTTTACTGACAGGTTCAGCAATGCTTACAAGGTAAACTTAGTACGTCATCACAGATCGTTAGAGAAACGAATCTATTTTAGTAAGAAGTGTGTCTCATTTACGGAACAGACTCATGGCCGTCGCCAGGGGGGGGGGGGGGGTGTGGAGGGTGCGAACGCACCCCCTCCAGACCAACCCCCCCCCCAACTGGACCCCCATTACCCCCCCCCCCCACTTAGTTGGTAAGTTTTGTCTTTTTTTTCCAAAAGGCACCCCCCCCTTGAAAAAAGCTGGTGACAGCACTGAGACTGGACTTGACATAGAATTGCATTTCTTAAGCTTCGTTTACAAATTATGCCGTAAACTGCCTGCCCCAAAATACATGTAAATGAAAATGTATGAAATGGCATAAGCGTAGTGAACTTAACATTTCTAAATTTTATGATACACTTTCACAATTATCAGTGAGTACTTTTATAGGCCTTTGTTGCGCGTAGCTACTTTGTTTTCACCCCACTTTGCCGCGGCGAGTTTTTGAGGTGGTTCACCAGTTCACATGTGAACGGGGGCTAATGTGAACGCCGCACGCTTACAATGTGATCGAGTGTTCCTGTCTGCAATAGTCATGTGCAACATGACATCGAGGGTATCGTTTAAACAAAAGGGAGTATTTTAATTGATCGGTCGTCTGCTGTGGTAGGGCCCAGACTAAAATGAAGGTCAGATTCCTGCAGGGTTCGAGACTGGTCAGACACGGGCTCACAATGATTCATGCCGCCAAACTGGTTTTAACAATTGTTTGATCAATAACAAACACAGCATTTCAGTTTTCAAAAAGCAGTATGTTTTGCAAAACAAAGAAATGTTTTCGGCATTAAGGACACAGTTTGTAGTCGGCATGGATGGAATGCCTATTTCAGTTACCATCGGAGAGGAAAAAATGTAATGATTTTGGAAATTACATGATCATTTAACAGAAATTGAAATAGGATAATGCTTAGAATGCAGGAAGTGATTTTCTTCTTTTTCTTATTATCATTATCATTATTATTGTCATTGTCATTGATATTATATTTTATTATTATTACTATAATTACTGTTATCATTATGTAATTATCATAATTATTATTGTTATCATTATTACTAGATTAATTTTTATTATTGGTATAATCATCATCATCATTATAATTGCTATTATCATTATTGTTATTATTATTATTATTATTATTACTATTATTATTATTATTATTATTATTATTATTATTATTATTACTACTATTATTGTTATTATTGTTATTATTCTTACAAACATACGAATATCAATGCTTTTATCTGTAAAGATATTGAATTGTTTATTTTTTCATTCTTTCATATTTAGTATTTCTGTAAACAGCGGCAAATCGGTAGGAGGGATCATGTCAATTTGGGAGCAAATCATGTGGGCATGTTTAATTGTGAAATGTTTTGGCACATGAAAGATCAAAGTGACGCGGAAATTGCCAATTATCTATTAACTATATTCCCTCATAAGTGTTGAGTGACGCAACTATTGACTTGCAGTAATGCCTTCACCACTATTAATTGAAGTACGCCTACATTAATTCCTCTTATAGATTTCGCAGGTCTTTCGAACGCTCCTAAAAAATATAACTCGTTGTGACATACATTGTTACCAACTTGGGAGGGTTTCTTTTTGCGTTATTATGCAATATGCCAAGAAATTGACAAAGATTTAATACATCGGCCTACTTTTCGTAAATTATGACATCACAAAGCATGTTGCTCTCTGAAGTTTGAGATATTTTTTTCTTCTTCTTCTTCCTCCGACAGTGAAGAGTCACGGTTATATTTTACCATTTAACGGGCACATAGCCTGTGATTTTTCTCAAGTTTCAGAATGGAGAATTGTCAGTACAACTATTTCAAAAGTCTTTACATTATAAACATGATAAACAGTTTATGGGGTCTCCTTCATAAGGAGATGCGCCTTTAGTGGATTGTTTTATTTTCTGGGCCTTCCAACGAGACGGGGCTAGTGCGTATTACGCCGGTGGAAAGTTGTTGTTCTGTTTTATTTTCCAATAGTTTTTATGGTTAATGGTTTGATGGTTTATTTTACCTGACTGCTAAGAAAGTATGTGTATGCTTATAAGTAAGCAACCGGGGGACCGACGGTTTTAAGTCCTCTCCGATGGACGTGGTAATGAGGATCAATACCTTACCAAAGGGCACAAGCGCATCCACTTGGGTTCGAACCCCGGGTCCTCTAGTTACGAGACCACTGCCTCCAATGTATTCATTGTATTCATATAAAAAAATAAGGTAGTTTGGTAATTTTTATTATTCTTACCCTCTGACATTTACGAGGATATCAGAAAAGAAACAGAATACTATTAAGACGCAACACCAGTATGCGCTCATTATTAACTAAGCTTTCTGCCTCTTAAGCGGTCGTTAACCAACATTGATGGTCCTGATGGTGGATTTGTATACCAATAGGAAGATTTGTATACGGATCATAACGTCGGATTAGGAATACGGTTTATATAGGTTTTAAAGAAATAAAACTTTGTATTATCAATCATATAATCATCGAAAGAGCGGAGCGAAATCTGGAGAATTGAAATAACAAGTAAATAAAATAAAAATAAACCAATTTTGGTTTCCGTAGTCAGAATATCAATTTATTATTTACGAAAGATTTGTATGCGTATCGTTAATGTGGAATTCATCGAAAGTGCAGAACATCTCGAAAAATGGAATAACACACAAAGCTGAGATAAAATCATTTTAGATTTCTGAAGTCATAATATCCATTTACGAGTTGATACGTTTGATTAACGAGAGATTATGAATTTCTTTTCTGTTTACATATTTCCAGAGAAAAATTAATTAATCATGATTATGACCAACAAACGAGCAGAAGGAAATATGGGCGATGGAATAAGACCCAGTATAGCTATAAGCTATTTTAGATCTTTGTAGTCAAGTATCTTCTTTTCTTCTTTTTTTGTGTATTTTATTGTTACTGCGGCCCGAACGCATTCCATATATCCTTCCTGGGAATCTCGCCTCCTTGCACCATGCCTTTGTCAATGTAGATTTGATTATGTTAAGGAAATAAATGGTTTGATATCTGAAAAATTTGAAATATCCATTGGTGAAAGTTTAGAGGGATAATAGCATCGGATTACGAAACCTCTTTTGCAGATTTATCATGAACCTCTTGGGTTCGATATCGAAGCGGAAAATGCAAAAATACTTGGAAGTTTATCGAACCTTTATAGTAAACCAAACCCAACAGTGAGAAGTCATCCACCAAGTGATTGAACTTATAAAGTAACCATGTTTCCCAGAGCCCTTGAGGCTATAGATCCGGTTTTCAACGGCGATGATAAGTCTCAAAGGGAAAACTCGGATACCATCCGCGAAAATCATCAGGAATTGGTAACTTCGCCAGAATGATGGATTATAGAGTTTAGTTTCATGTCATCGAGTTTCATTTATTTTTTTTTCAAAAAGATTTTCTTTGGTCAAATGCTGCTGCTAAGTCTGAATATTACAATTTACCGATTTGAATTACTGATACACTGTAACGCTGAAAAAGTGAATTAAGTTTTTGTTATTACATGTATATTAACTTGACATTTCTTTAACAGAGGTGCTTAATAACTGTCCTGAAATCGCTTTTACTTTTTATATGATTCCTGACACATATGAGTATCACAGTTTTTAAAAATTGAAATGGCTTTACGTTTAGATTGTACAAATATCTGGAATAATTCATTCATTAGTTTCATTCTTCAGCCACGTCTGAAAGTCATGTAATTGTGATGATGAGTGTCAAAATGAATGCCCAAACTGAAAGGCAAAAGCGTATTTCACTCAATCAATTCACTGCAGTGTGAAACTTGTAAGTATTGAGCATAATGCTCTGATACATTAATTTCCAATTTAATTCACGATTCCATAAAAACAGTACGTTAATAGTTAGGTACAACCTATCAATATATCTTTGTGTACTATGCCTGAATTAACAGACTCAATAGGGATGATAAGCGATGTTTTCGTGGCCATATGCATGATAATGGTTTAAAAAAGAAAGTAAGTTTTTTCAAAAGCCCAACTTCTGAGATAATTGAGCTGGTATCTTAATAAGATGTGAACATATATATGAGTCAATGCCAGATAAAAAAATTTAAAATTCTTATAAGATATTAAACCTTCAAAAAGTGAATTCCTCTTATTAAACACTTCAATAATTATGTAACATGTGCTCCATACATTTCTATTTCAAATTCTTCTTCCTTTATTCCAAATTTTTCAAAATGCTTTGTGCAATGTAAACTAAAGTTTTGCAATTTTTTTTGCTTTTATACGAAAGGTATCGTCATAATACGAGAAAGAAAGATGCACCTGAAATCTAAATTGGGGCGTTGCACCTGAAATCTAAATTGGGGCGTTGCTAAACAATTTTTTGTAGGGGTGGTTGTTATAGATAATATGTCGACAAGCCCCCCCCCCCCCTAACAAAAATAATTAAAAAAAGAAAAGGAAAGGGATCATACATTTTGGGATTTACCAATATGGATCGGAAATTTTAAAAAACCCAAATCACCGACAAAAAGGGAAAATTGAAGGGGGAGGGAGAACAGTCACACCATCCCCTTGGCAACCGCCACTGCTCCAATTATTCCTCGAACAAGCGCATTAAGTCTCCAAGAAAGGGACGTCAAAGCTTTGGACTTCTCGTTAAGGGTAAGCAACCTTCTTCTCTCGATGTGTTCAAGTGACGTGTAAACTATGTTTTTCTCACCTCTTTCTCTCAGTTTCTCGTTCGTCGCCATCTTTCAGGTATAAAAACAAGCTGAAAGGCGATAGATATTGACCAGTTGATTCACGCTCTATCGCCTATGTATCATTATGCTGACTCTGAAATCTCTAATGGACCCCGAATACGTCACACCTTGTGTAAATGGTACATTTTCAACCCGGTTTTCTTGGTGAAAGGTGTTGTAATATCAAGCAGGCTCATCTTTCGGACAAACAACTGTATCGGGTTGATTCGTACCGCTTGGAGTGAAGACACCTTCTATCTACTTTGTTTAAATATACATGTACCTAGATACATAATATTATAACGGGGGGGGGGGGGGGGGTAATCGTTTTCCCTAAGGTTCATAATTCTGAAGGTTCGTAATTCCGAAACACAATTCCAATTATTAAGTAACTGATCAAAGCGCTTTACAGTGTATTAGTCCCGGTCATTAGATTTAGTTACGACTCTACTCCCCTCTTGCCAGAATTCCAGCCTGGCAACCATTTTACAGGCGCACATGTTGCTATTCCAGCCACAATGACGTTCGCATCCTACCGGGTACCCATTTAACACCTGAGTGGAGGGGAGCAATGTAGATAAAATGCCTTGCTCACTGACATAAGTTCCGCACCGGGGATCGAACACACGACCTTTGCTTTCCCAGTCACGTGATTAAACCACTCGTCTATGGCACCCTAATACGAATGGTAGTGACAACAGTTTAAACAAAACAACATCGAGCAAAATGTTTCAGATATAAACTGATTTGGGTTCTGAACTCCATGTCGTATCAGTAAGAACCGTCCCGTCAAACACTGAATCTCTGTTCATAATATTGTCACAAGGACTTGAGAGAGAGAGAGAGAGAGAGAGAGAGAGAGAGAGAGAGAGATAGAGAGGAGAGAGAGGGGGGGGAGAATATTAGAATATATCACACAAAGCGATTTTCTTTTAATAGACATAAGAAAAAGACAACTCCAAGGATGATGTTGTCTGAATTTTTGAGAGTTGATATGCAGTTATTGATATGACGCCAGATAAATAACGAGGAGCTTAAATTACATACACACAGAGTGTTTCTCAAATTTATAACTATTATCTAGTTCAATTAAGGTGCATTGGAATGTAAATTCACTTCTTTTCTAAATACGACAAGACAATTATCGGAGCAGGAAAGGAAGGCAACCTGTTCTAACTTAAGAATACAGGGTGTACGTTGCGAAAAAGAATATATAAGTCAAATTTCTGTCAATTATTGATACAGACCACACGACGGTTTGCTTGTGTGTGACATCACAGCCACATTTACTAGCTATGTAGTTGTAGTAAGATTTTTTTTGGCGTGTGTGTGTAATACCAGTATTAAAGGTAAAGCTTAGTTCTGGTCATGTGATCATATTGTGAAAGAAACGGTCAGAAAGCAATAGGGACTCAGCTTGAATATGAATTGGTGTATATTGTGAGGTTTTGGAATCATCAAAATGATTAAATGTTGCTGAAAGTCACATGTACTGCACATAGAAATGTATATGGGACTTCAAACATAATAATGTGGCATTGTAAGAGCTATCCTTTTCAGGGGACACTTCTACTTTGACATTCTTCCACGCTGATATCAACAAAATGAGAAAGCTCACAAATTATTTTGGTTCCTTTGCAGAAATCCGCATTCTCTTTAAATTGTCTGGCTTTTGAGACTTGGGCCGGAATACGCATGGCGCGCATGTCCCATGGCGTACCTATCCAATACCGCTAATTGAGCCCCATAAAAACGACATTGTATTATCATTATTGGTAACCTTAAAATTGGGGGCAGGATAACGTGGTCTCGAGCGGGATTTTTTTTATAACTTTTTGCTCTCGCAATTCGGCAGAGAGTTTCCCAATTGGCCAGACTGAGAGGGAATGGTCTAATTTCAATGAGAGTGTTTTCGTAATTCCGTTATTGGAAAAGCGCCCGTGGATTCCCAAACAGGTTACACTAATACTACACGTGGATGGGTAGTATAGTGGCGGTTGAATGGCTGGTAAGAAAAATACATTTTTCTTGTCTGCGTATTTATTCTGTAAAAGCAAATGTCGCATTTTATGCTATGTCTGTTGCTGCAAGGGGGATTACAAAGAGTCTGCATACATGCAATCCATATATTATAGAGGCAATGTTTTGCTATTTTTCAAGGAAAATATCGGCTTATGATTGTCTTTGAAGGATATGAAAACGATATTGGATAATTAAATTACATGCCAAATTTCTTCAATTTACAACTATTCTATTATCCCAATTGATGATTATTTTCTTGACCAGTGTTGATTTTTGGTACATCGCGATGAATTTCTGCATGTTTTGTGTATATTTTACTGTTATTCGATTTCTTTGTCATGTTACCATGATTTGGAAACTGTATGTAATTATGTAATTGTTTATGGTTCTTAAACTGCACTTTATTCAAAGATATCACAATGCAATAATATACTTATTCTTTATGAAATATCGTTAGAAGTGACATGAAAAGCATCAGCTTTCCTCATGACGCATTGCACGTTTGGTTCCCTGTTTTAGGCATTTTCTGCGATTATTAGGCAGAACAGACAAATGTTGTTTCGGGGGTTTTTTGGTCAATCAAAATACTTCAAAAACTTAGAAATATCTAACGGTAGCAATTGTCATTTGTACAGTTCATTTGCAATGGTATGACTCTATGGTAGAGTTAATTTATATTAATCAATACAACATTTTCTGTTATCTGATTTGTAGATTTTTGGGGTAAAAATTAGAAATGATTATTGCATGTTGTAGCAGTCCCTTATTCGTACAAAGAAGTTGACGTTGAAGCCGAATTTAATTTAAGTTATGTTAAAGCAGTTTTAGAATTGAATGTAAAAAGAAAGTCTGGAAGAAAAGGTATTTTTGTACTACTTGTGTCATTACAATTAAGACACTGGACATGTATATTATTATGTATCTATCTGTATTTTTGTTGATTATTACATGTATGTATATCTTCAGTTGTATCTTCGTAAACAAGACGAATGTCCTTATATGAACAATAAAACAATATATATATATATATATCTATCTACCTCCATTAACACCTCTTTATCATTTTTCAAAGTAGATTTCATCATAATTAAAAAAGAAAAAATCTTAGCTTAATTAACGTCGTTTTAATATGAAACGATTTACACAGATGTCAAACACCTTTTTCTTAACACATATTAAGATGTCAGAAATACTTTTTACTAGGATCTGCTTTAAGTTTCCAATTTTCAGATGCAGACTAACATGTCCATGTTCATAATGGAATAAGGGCACGTATGTACATTCAGCGACGTATGCGTGTCACGTGCACAAAAAGAACATATATACATATACAAGTAGAAACAATCCTATTATTCACAGGGCCTCCTTTTCCATAGTTTGTACACCGCATCAGAACAAGAATAAATTGTTCTTACGGAGTTGCCAATTTGAAACACATTTATCTTTATGAATAGATGCCTGCTATAGTGGAGCCGGATCCAGGATTCGTAAAAGGGGGTGGGTTACAATACCGAAAATTTACACAATTAAGGGGCAATTATGTTGTTTTATACGGTATACAAATTGGGTTTCAAAAGGCGGTGTTGAAACATTCATTTTAGCGGAATGACCGTTGAGAACGACGTCGGTTGCGATCTGGATAGCACGACGTGTCGCGTAATTCCACCTGCGTGTGCTGACCAGCAATTAAATTGTGGGCGTATTTAGTTACACTGATTTGTCCCATTATACCGCTTTCGGGAAAGAAGCCATTGTTCCAGTAATAGATGCGAATGAATAAATGCTTTATCGATTTGAATATGCTATACTTCTTACCTCCGGTTACGGATACGATCGAAGAAAGCGTATTGATCTATACGGTATACTTTATCTCCCTGAGGGTATTTAATGGGAAGTGATATTTTGATTATTCTTCAAATACTATACCTTCGATGTCCGAACCTTAAAACGAACGATGAGGGTTTTTTTAATTATTATTCAGAAAGACCATTTAAAATTGCTGAAGCACAATGCAAGGGTAGAACCCTGGATCTTTGGTAAGAGGGTTAAAATCCTTTATCAACATACTGAAGAGATCGTGTTAAGGGCCTCGAAGTACATCTGCTACAGTTGCATAATGCAGCAGCTGCTGCTGCTACTACTATTACTACTACTACTGCTACTACTACTACTACTACTACTACTACTACTGCTGCTACCACTACTACTACTACTATACTACTACTGCAACTACTACTACTTCTACTACTACTACTACTACTACTACTACTACTACTACTACTACTACTACTACTAAACTACTACTACTACTACTACTACTACTACTACTATTACTACTATTACTACTACTCCTACTACTACTACTACTACTTCTGCTGTTGCTACTACTACTACTAGTACTACTATACTAGTCCTACTACCACTACTACTATACTACTAAAACTACTACTAATCCTACTAGCCTACTATTACTATTACTTTACTACTACTACTACTATTACTACTACTTTACTACTACTACTACTACTACTACTACTACTACTACTACTACTACTACTACTACTATTATTATTATTATTATTATTAAGTATTTGGCGTCCCCTGCTGCTGCTGCTACTACTATAAAACATCGCTCAGTGGGAAAAGGAATACCGCGTCTAACAACGGCAATCTAAAACGAATCTACATTCTTCCTGGGAGGGGGACGTACACCCGCCTGTGACTCCGTCATCCGTCAACAATAATTGGGTTCACATAATATTAGAAAAAATGCCCCAAAAAATAACAGTATGAAGTATGAGATCAAAGTATCAGCAGTGGATATGGTTCTGATCAGAGTAGGGCAGAGTCTTGAAATATTTATCCTAGATATATCATAGGGATCAAATTTCAGGGAACCTCGTTAAATATTTATTTCTCCACAATGCCTTTTCTTATTAATTAGCGCAACAGTCGAGTGACGTGCAGTGGCGTTGTACAGCGAGGGATTAGGGCTGTGGTTGAGGTGAGGATCTACAGGTCACCGCACACCTCCCAATCCCCCTAAGACATGAAAGAAATATGAAATAGAATTAGTTATGGAACTTCAAAAGTGCACATTTTTCCTGAGCGAGATCCTAAGAGTAATATCGGATCTACAGCGAGTTGTGTGACCTGATTGGCTACGAATCGTAGTGACGTTATACAAGTCGCACGGCTGGCCAAAAACTGGTACTCGTTTGTACATTTTCTCAAACTCGACGGCTTACAAAATATCATACAATTTAGACTTTGATATTCATGACCATTTAGAAACTTTGTCAGATACAATTTACAAATTCAAAAGTCCACATCTTACATATTGCAATTCATATCGACATCCAGTCATACCGTAGTCGACGTAAGATACAGGAGCGGATTCGAAATTCCGTACAACAAAAAAAAGAGAAGGAAATGGAGGAGAGGGGGGCACAACAACACAATTACAGAGTCACACTTGTTTTTGTCTGTGTACTTAAGGTATGCCGGATTGCCTCTAATAGTGTGTGCGTGTATGTGTGAGTTTGTTTAGCATTATGTCCGAGGACATTTTCGGTCAGAGAACAAAAAAAAAATCATGACAACAATGGTCCTCGGAAGCCGGACAATAGTCCTCGAACGTCGAACAATGAAGTTGTGCTTTATTCCGTCGACTGTCCGAGGACGAGTAACAATAGAGGAACAATAGTTGTCCTCGGAAGTAAAGCCATGTAAACGTGTGTGTGTGTGTGTGTGTGTGTGTGTGGAAGGGGGGGAGGCTACGGGCCTCTTGTGCCCCCATAAATCCGCCATTGGCAAGATGTGCGGTGGCTTTTATAATGGAAGGGGGTGGTTCGCCTCATACCCATTCTCCCCTCCTTGAATCTATTGATGCTCGTCGGTCGTTCACATCTCGAGGTTCCCAATGGTATAATGAATAATTCGTCACACTCTACAGGGAGGTTACAGAAGGGTTTTCATTCTTGGTAGAAGTTTAATGGCAAACATAACCTCTGTGGTTTTCCTCGAGTGGACTTGGTGCCGATGCCGTTTTCTAGATCGGGTGAACCATCTCCAGAATTTAATCTTGAAAATATATATTTTCCCCCATGTTTTTATTATAAAACGGGATGTGGGATGAACGAAATCAATAGCCTATATTTTTTTTTAGTCTACCTCATCCTATCTTTGAATTCTGCTACTGTTTCTTATCAAAATTTGAAGATTTTTGGTTGTATGCTATGTTTGTTATTTTCCTGCATTTCTTCTTTCTCTTTGTCTGGGTCCGCTGAATCAGCTTATAACTTCCACTGTTAGCCGGATTACAGGCGCACGCCACAACGCCCAGTTAACAAATAATAAATAACAACTCAGCTCCTACTTCAAGATGTAACATGTAAAATGGTGACGAATTTCACAATTTCAAGAAAAACCGAGTCTCGTTGTAACTCATTGTCCTGTATCCATGAATATCTAATTGTTGGTGTCTTTGCCACGTCGACTCGTCAAAAAGCTGTCAAACCCCATCATATTACCGTTTAAAGATGAAGACATGTCTTGTTGTGAAGTTATCGAGAAAAAAAAAACGTGCTCCGACTCGGAGGAATACATCTGTGTTAACCCATAGACTACGGGAACCGGGTGGCTCCTGTATATATGAAGCCTATGAGAGTTAAAGAATTTAGAAATCAGCGGGTTAACTCGGCAAACATCGTGCTTTAAAAGCTGTGAAGACAATTGACCAAGGTGTCCGAGCCAATAATGTATCTTCGCAATTCATGAAACCGACCGTGTAATAGATGGCCACAAAAGACTTTCGAGGTTCTAATGATCCCTGAAAGTGACACTGACCTTTACTGAGAGAGAGAGAGAGAGAGAGAGAGAGAGAGAGGGCGACTGAGAGGGGGAGAGCGAGAGAAAGAGTCAAAAGGAGAAAGTAGAATAAGAACATGAGAGAAGCAGAACGTAAATTTGAATATGAAAAGATAGAGAGAAAAGCGTAGAAAGTGAGAGAGAGAGAGAGAGAGAGAGACGGGGGAGGGGTTCGAATAATTCTAGCAGCAATAATTCACATTTAAAATAGTATTGTTTTTGTTATTGTAAATGATAAATCGTGTTAGGAATTTCTAACCTTCAAAATAATATAAAATATCTATGAATTTGTGAAGATCAGCAACAACCACTAAAAGCCAACGTAATTATCAAAATGAAACGTGCAAGTCTTACTCGTCCATACTCTACGTGACTTCTTTCATTTCTTTCTTCTATTTATTGCAGCAACCATACTTCCATTACTTAGAAACAACTCTAAACATTTTGAAAAATGTCAAGACAAGACGGTGCACTTAATCGACCATTATCGTCACGGAAGCACTACACTCTTCTCGAATGTTCATGATGACGAGTCTTATTCTAAACGATTAACAACACTAACTTAAAACTACGAATTTAAAAAGAATCCAGAATTTAAAAATGTGTGCGAGAAATATCTAATGAAATTCAATTTAAGCAAGGAATTATGAAGTTAATATTTTTACTCCTATAGACCTGTTACTAATGTATTTTGATTTATTCATGTTTCGCTCCAGAATCCTTAGTTACCAACTATTTTGTGCACCTGCTATATGCATAATGGTATCTCTATGGATGGAATCCATTTTTGCATACATTAATAATAATAATAGTAACAATAAATGTAACTTATATAGCGCCAAATCCACTCTGTGGAGTGCTCAAGGCGCATGTAGAATAAATTAAGGCGCATGTAGCATTTCATTAGTTGTCGCTTTGTCGGGCAAGCCTCTGGCAAGTTTTTAGGTCGTCAAGAGAAACTTTGTTCAAGAAGTATGCCAAATATTAGTAAACAGGTCTATTCCTACGAGGACGCTTATTTGCAATAAACTACTCAATTATAAGTCAGGCGTACGGGCGCAGTTTCTCGATGGGTGTTGACGTCTCTTTCCCTAATATCAATTTTCCAACTTTTCCACGATTTGAGGATATCGAATGATAATCTGAATTCTTCAAATTCTAAGAGAAATATAGCTGCTTGCCGTATATGTGTGAAAAGTGGTTTTTACTCAAGCACGTTTTTGGGGGGTATGTTTTTTGTTTGTTCTGTTGTTTCGGTTGGGAATTATTGCTTGTGCGTAGCATGGTTTGTTTGTCCGTAGAATTATTTGACTGACGTTATTTTAAGATACTTAAGATACATGTTTACAATTTCTTACATTGTTAGTAGAAGCATTATGTTCATAACATAAACTGTGTTCATTGCGAAGTGAGTATTCTTACTTTTAATATACCCAATTTCAATGAGTCGTGAAATGGTAGATATATACACCCAGACTCAATCAATCATATTTTCACTGGGAAGGGGGGGGGGGGGGGGTGGAGGAGGAGCTCCCTTTAACTCCATTAACCTGGACGTCAAGTTACATCAGCTTTAGTCATTGTGCTCCTACGAAATTTGTAAATTATGTTTCTTTCCTCTTTGACATTCCATTTATCACATCAGGGCCCCGTTCATAAAACTTGATATCTATAACAAGTTACAATAACAGTTATAAGCTACTGAAATACTTGCATCTGACTGGCTGAGAACAGATTTTCCATAGATATGTGGCAATTGTTATTGATGATAAGTTTCATGAAACGGGGTCCTATACTTAAACTTGGCCGAAGTGAAAACTCAAGAACACTTTTAACGCTTATAGAGCTCAGTCATTCACTATACACTATGCCTCTGAAATATCGTTAGAGAGCATTTACATTTCCTTTATTACAACCGTGCCAAAAGTCACCAGGGATCTCCTTTGTCACTAAAACAATGAATATATAATTATTCACCTATTTGAGGTTGATCGATGATCCGCCTCCCATGCATATGAATTAAAAGCTTTACTCAGAAAGCATCATCCATTTGTATGTCATTTTACACTCTGAAAAACAGACATGATAGAGGGGGAAAAAAAATCCTAGATCGAAAATAAAGCTCACCCCGTTACTTTAGCGAAGGGAATTCATTGTGTCGTAAGTGCACTAAAGTCAGCGCAATAAGGAGTATTTAGTTCAAAAAATGCCAAATAAAAATACGTTTTCATTTTCATTCAATATACTTGGATGATAGTTTGTGTCAGCATAAAACCAGAGCGACGAAAGGGACATCCAACACTCACCTTTCACCTTTACTGTGTGTACATTCAAATTCAAGTTGATATTGATGGACAGGTTGAAATGTGATGATAGGTTAACGCAAGGAGGATCACGTCATTTTTTCCCCCAATCATTACAAATTGTGGGCGGGGCCTCAAATCAAGTTCAACGTGATAGACGGGATGTTAAATTACCAAGCCTTTTCTGTTTGAATACTCCTTGACTTTTTTAAAGTCACAAAATAGCAGGAGAGACGCGACAAAAATATTACAAATCTTTAAATCTTACGACTTTTCATACACTCGGACTTTTTAGATATAAATGTAAAGATAATCCTTGATATGAAATAGATATGGTCAACTTTTGTATGGACCACAGCAGCTATTTATGAAAATGATTAAATGCGTAATTACCTTTTCTACCATAAAGAGGTACCAGAAAAAGAATAGATTTAAAATGGTCATTTTTAAAAGTACATATTTGTACGAAATCTTTATGAGTTGTAGAGTAGCGTCTATCCGGATAACGTTAGTGCATGTAACTCATTTTTCATGAAAGTGAGTTAGCACTATATTATACCACCGACCCCCTATACAAATATACATAAATATATATATATATATATATATATATAATGTGAAAGAAATGCGAGAATAACGTTGCGTAGCTCAATCAAAGTTCCCCAGAGCTGTCCTCCCTTTTCGAAATTTTTGCAAAGGCTGAAAAAATGTCTCCTTACACTTATATATATATTTCAATTTGAAGTTCTGCTTGGAGATAAAATATAAATCTAAAAAAAAATAAATAAAGACACTCCGTGAACAATTTAGAAGTACAAATTTTCGCCCTTAGGGCTTTGTCAAGTATGATATTTTGAAATGAAACATTAGGATTTCATCCAAAACAAAGATGCGTCAAATATGCATACGCATTAATAATATATATATATATATATAAAGAAAATATCTATATTCTTCCATGCATTTTGAATCATGCGTAATTAACTATAAAGATAGAAAAGGAGAATGTTCAAAATACAGTTTTTATTTTCACCAAAATAGACGATTTCATACAAGTAGAGCTTGAGATTTTTCCTTTTTTCACTCTGTCATTTCAGTAATTCCCATGAACTTTATAGAGTAGGTTTCTATGTTTTCCCTAGTCAATTTCTACACTCGTACATTTGAATACAATGTTTTGTTCCGAAAAAAAAACAAGAATTACAATGCTTCCTTCTAGTTTACTACTTTACTCTGTCAGGGACTCAGTCTTTTCTTGCTACAGTCTGCAGTTCGATTCAACACTCACAGTGTATAATTCCAGGCTCTGGGACCACAAAAATAGAAAACCAAGGTTGCAGGGTGTGAAAACTACCACTTCTGCGGAATAATTAGACGGTATCAGAAATGCGCTGGGACCCCAATATCACTAGGGACGAACTTCTATTCTGTTTAGATTTACCGTGATGTAGCTTTAAAGGAAGACGTCTTGTTTACTTGGCGAATTTGGTACACATATCCGACAATGAGCGCTCATTTCACTGAAACACTGTGAAATTGATATTAACACAAGTTGAAAGATAGAGAGAGAGAGAGAGAGAGAGAGAGAGAGAGAGAGAGAAAGAGGATAAAGAAAGAGAAATGCTATCAAGTGATTCGTAGGACTGCCGATGCGAGGTTTAACCTGGAATGATTCCTTGTCGTAGGCAGCTTGCCCTCTCCCTATTGCTCGTATGTCTACACGGTATATGAATCCATTTTGTTTCTGCGCTATCAGAATTATGAATCAAAGACTAAGTTTTAAACGCGCTGATTTAAACGATTGTGAACTACCTGAATATTGGATTTATTTGGCTTACAGCCGAACCAGATCAACTCAAACAACATAGATCTCATTGTGAGGACCATACGTGCCCCTTTTCATGTCATTTGTCACATTCGAAAGGAACTAAACGTCCATATTTTGAGGGTAGTAGTCATTTTCGAGTACAAAAGATTGATTTCAAAGCTCTGCAAATTATATGATTAATGAATTCGAAATTTCATTCTTGAAATTGAATTTCATTTTAACACTTGCCTGCTGGCTTTCGCGACGAGGTCCTCCTCGGACAAGGGTTTTTTTTTCACGGTTTTAACTGATTTTGAAGCATGTAAACTTATCCATTGAAAGGCACCAATACATATACCAGATTCAGTACAACACAGGTTTATTGAGAGCAGTAAATATATTCTCCCCTTGGAAGGATGTTAAAGGGCAATCTAACCTTTTTAACAATTTAATTGGTGAGAAAGCAGGAAAAAAATAGAAGCAGATTGGTGAAAGTTTGAACAAAATCGGAAAAACAATAAGAAAGTAGTGAATTTTAAGATGTTGTAATCACTATACATACTGACATATGGGAATTTCAATTTAGCCGAATCGGTACGGTCACCATGGTCACGATGTAGGGACGGTCAACTTTCCATTCGCTCCAACAAACAAAATAACTAAAATACATTTTTTAATTATTTTTTTAGAATCTTTCTTTTTGGAGGACCTATAGCAATGTGCTATCTACAATATATTTTCGCGTACGACAAATGGGAGAGTTTACAGTGAATGAGTCACAATCGATTCACCAAACTGCCAATTTAAGAGTCGCATAGATGTAGTGATCCCATTGATTCATAACTTTCTTTTTTTTTGTCCGATTTCTTTCAAACTTTCACCATCCTGTTTTTTCTGTTTTCTGCTTTCATGCCAATCATCTTTCTTTCTTCTTTTTTTTTACAAAGCGTCATTGTTCGTGCTATATAGTGCTACTCGCCCACTTTTGCCAAGTCACAACTTGCAAGGGGTGTATGGCACGGAGCGCTAGTGAGATAGTATCAAACTCAGAAAGTAACAATTAACTTTTGTCTTTTATGGAACAATCTTATTTATAGGCATGATTGATTTCTTAGACTTCAATACACGCTGCTAAACATACAAAATATATAAAATTGTATAGAATACTTACTTTGATTTAAGTTTCAACATACATTAATAATCGATAATAATTTTTTTTAACAAAAATTTCTGCACACACCATGTCTATTTTTGTTAAATGACCATATTGCGTTTGATGCCAGGAATTTAAAAAATGAGAATAAGCTTTAAAATCTTTTGAAAGGTTCAAATTAATTGTTTTGTTTTTTTTAATCAAAATTGGCATTTTTTCCACTTTTCGACACTGTGCCTAACCATGTGTGTTGTTTTCAAAAACATTACCTTTTATATTAGAACCATGTAGCATTAAAAAAAAATATTATTGTTGCCAATTTGAAGAACAAAATGTGATCAATTTAGCCCTTAAATAATTCCTGTCCTGAAAGGGTTAACAATCCTATATATTTTCAATGGCTTTACTTACCAATTAAAAAATTTACTTTATGGGGAAATTATGACTCTCAGCAAAATACTTTATTCTCTCTCTATAAAAGCGAGGAAAATCCTCTGCACACAACAAACCCATGTATCAGATGGTAGGAAAACAATATTGATGAAAGTTTCATTCATAATTTTTCGGCGAGGTGATCGTATTATCTGTAAGATAATATTGACGTCAGAGAATTGAAAATTGTTTCTATTTTGCGCAGTGAGTTTTTACACCATATCTAAATCGACTCGTCCTTCAAATTAGTTGAGCCTTATATTTAGCTGGATCTGTCTATCTTGTAACACCTATGGACAAAGGAGAACGACAACATCAAACGTGGATAAAAACAAAACATCAATAATTACGCGATTTAAAATAACGGTGGTGAAGTATTTTTGTCACAAAACTTGACAAATCGATAGGCCTACAAAAAGTTTATTTCGACAAGTATGACAATGACGTAGGTGCTCCTCGCATATATTTGGCTTATTATTATGTTAAAAGTCTTTTCAGCTTCATTAATATCCAGTGGTTGGACTCATTGGAATATGAAAATTTTAGGCCTTTGCTGGTAAACATTTCCATCAGAGAAACTTCCGGTTAAAAGTAATCTTTGTAAAGCTTTGGGTGTCATGTTGGAAAAAAAATGCGCACAAGAGACGGTGCGCATTAAGAGTACGGAACAAAACTACTACGACTAATGCGCGAAATGACCTCTTCATTAACGAATCAATAGATAATTACCATCTCTTGGGTGAATATTGCACAACTTTTTTTACTTACCTAGAAGTCCTTTCCTCGAAGACATTTACATTATTCAGAATAGCACTTCTATTTCCCTGTAAATATACGTTGATAATCCACAGGGGACGAGAGGACTTAGGGACTGTTAGCTTTGGACTCTGCAGGATACCTTACTAATTAGTCACCTGATTGCATTGGCAGTTGAATTGCGCATAGGTCAGTGATGGTTCCAGTATAGTAGGAAAACGATGAATATACGCTAAAGTTTCAAATGAGGAAGCCCCGAAGCTTGACACATATTTCATGTCTTGAAATGGATAACATTTTATATATTTGGAAGTAATGTAGGATTGTTTCCATCGAATGTGAAACATGGAAGTTGTAAAGCACATGATAAGTGAGGCCCTGAGCTATTTGCAAAATGGTTGGTAATAGGCAGACGGTGATTAGATCGAAATGTGCAAGCTGAAACCATCAAACATCACATTCTAATGAAACATACTACGCCAAATCATACTCTGTTTTGAGACTACAGCCATGGCTTAATCTAAGACTATTTAAGCAGAAGAAGATGTCAAAGTACGTCTAAAGGTAGTCTATGGCAGTACCATTTCAGACCCTGTGATATGACTTTCATCTGTTTATTCCTGCAAACCTACTCGTAGAGGAATGTCAATGTCATTGTCTTTTGATGACATTCAGTAAACCCACGCAAGAACAGGCATCCATGTAAGAAATACATCGGGATAGCTCTTCAGTTCTTGCCTTAAAGGTTGAAAATTTCAAGTGCATATAAAGGTGGTAGTATTTCTTACCCCGAACGCTTCATGAAACATACTGGAACCCCCCCCCCCCCCCTCATCAAACATCATCGTTTAATATGTTATAAGAGAATTTTACCCTTTGTAGGGTTTGTTGTTTTTAATAACGTCTTTTTGTCGAACATTATTCGACTGGATGAATTTGGATGAATATAGAGTTAGAGACAAAGAGGAAGACATCTACTCGAGTTTCCTCATGCTATCTAATGTAAACACAACAACACAACTCTTTTCTATTGTTATCTATTTAAAGCTTAATTTAATTTAATACCCATTCTGTATATATGAAATCTACACAGTTACATTTGGATATGTATTTTGTCGAATTGTTTATTTTGCTTTAAACCCTCATATCTGTTTTTTCACACACAGAAAGACTGAAACGTCATAGAGAACGGAGGCACCACGGAAAGAGAACACCGTTTCATACATCTAACAATTTTTTTTTCTGAACTGACGTAAATGCCCATCACCAATACGCGCCAAAACCACTGAACGTGAGGCATCCAACCGAGGCATCCATCTATACAGGTGTGCGACCAGTTGAACTCACGCAGCTGTGGAAGTAGCTTCCCAGCGCACGAATAGCCCCACCATGTGGCGGGTTCGACAGGACGACATCACTGTTTAGACACTATAAGCGCTAGACAAACATCAACTCGAACTACAGGGCATCAATGACTCGGGAACATGCGAAAGGGAGACCCGGTGGTGCTCGCTAATGACTTCCCAGACGATGCGCTTGTACGAACCTCCGACTCACGTGACGGCAAAATTAACCACTTTTGAAAGGTGATGACGAAGACAGTGCATTTTACGGAGGTCATTGAAGGTCAAATTAACAACTTCAGTCTTTCTCGGATCGGGGAAAGATATAATGAGATGAATACAAGCGAGTGAGTGGATCATTTTACTATCTGGCTTCTAAAACGCTCGTCACTCGTGGAAGTTCGTTCTCATACTCTTGTATGTATCAAGAGTGTTTTCGTTTCAAGCTTTGAAATCATCTTCACGTTTTCCGAATAAAACGTTTACACGTGGCTTCATACAGTCTTAGGATGTGTTTACCATTTGAACTGCATTTGAATGATTTCATGACATCTCTATTTGAAAAACAAATAACATGGGATGATTACGAGCGTTTGTGCAGTGGCATTTGCCTCAGTGAAACCGTACCATGAGGAAGCAGCGAAAAGGCATGTTAAACTATACGTGGATGCCATGGCTTATTCCTTACTCCTCATCAATTTGCCGCGAAAGAGTTCCATCAGTGGCTCGCTTTGCAACATCATCTGTCTGGTCTTTCTTTTATTTCTTGTTATACTTCTACTTTTCTCACCTGCTGTTCCAGGAATAACTGCTCCGTTTCAATGTCCTGATGGTTGTGACTGTGATCACATAAACGACAAAGTAGATTGCTCTGGGAGGGGGATTTCATCCATAAATTTTAATCTATCCATTAATACCCGTGTTCTTTTGTGTAACGACAACGAATTTAGAGACATATCACAGGATAACATCAATCTCACCCACCTGCGGAAACTTCGAAAGCTTTCTTTTGCTAATAACGCGATTACCATTGTCAGATGGGGCTCTTTTCAAGGTCTCGATAAGATTTTCTTACTTGACCTCAGCGGAAATAGTCTTCGAAGTATTCCTCGTGACATACGCCTTTTGAGATCGTTGAACACCCTTGATCTGAGTGGGAATGATATACAAAGGATATACCAGGATGATTTCCATCCCGAATCTAAACTGGAAGATCTCTCCTTGGCTCACAACCATCTCCAAACCCTTGAATTTGATACCTTTATAAATCTAGCTTCTCTACTTTATCTCAACCTGCAAAATAACTCTATCAGCAATATAAGTAGCGGAGTGTTCATCAATAATGTGTTTCTCATAGAAATGAACCTGTCTGAGAACCGACTGGGTTTCAGCAATCCCCTTTTGAACGTCAGTGATTGGTTCCAGATACCACCATCGAACCTAAACAAATTAACCCTTGGACATAACATGATACAGGGATTCATGACAGGTGCCTTTGACATGCTCACAGAGTTGCAGACGCTTGAGATACAATTCAACGCGATCTCACAACTAAATCACAATGTCTTTCAGAAACTACAATCTTTAGAGGTTTTACTCTCCAGTGACAATCATATAAAAAGTCTGCTTTTGCAACTCTTTAAGGGATCACCTAATATACAAACCATAGACTTTAGTAACAACCTTATATCCGACGTTCCACCAGGAATATTCTCAACAAACGAAGCTCTAGAGAGTGTAAATTTTTCAAGTAATGAACTAGATAATATTGATTGGGTCGTACATACTTCCAGTAGTCTACGTGAGTTGTACCTTGGCGACAATCTCATCAGCTCTCTTCCAGATATAACATTCAAATTTTGTGTGAATTTGGCGATCCTTGAACTGCAGAACAACGCATTAACGAAATTTCCAAAGTTAATGAACATGACGAATTTAGAAACTTTGGATTTGACAAACAACCAGATATCCGCAATACCACCAGACACACGTTTCAGCCAATATCCACATCTAAAGTTTATTTCGCTGGCCTTAAATCATCTTAATACGCTAGATGAGGATGTCTTTGCTTCCCTTCCGCCAGTTGATGCATTTGATGTAGCGGGGAACCCGTTTAAATGTGATTGCCATCTTATTTGGCTAGACGATATATATGTCGCTTTATGGAACGGGGACGAAGTGCCACCAAATCTCGAATCCTGGCTCCCGACGACGTTCGAGAGCATGGTATGTGATGAACCGAAAGGGTTTAGAGGTCAGGAAGTTTCCAGATTAGCGGAGAACAGGAATAACTTTATATGCTCATCGTTCGCCTCCCGAAGAGGGGTGATCGGTCTCGTGTTAGGCTGGTTGATCCTCCTCTCGACGATTGTCGGTGTGTACTGGAGATGGAAAATTAAGAAAGCGAGGAGACACATGCGAGCATGGAAAACAAAACGGAGGAAGAAAAAGTTCAAGGACAGACTAAGGGAACGCGTCAAATCTGATGAGGATCATGCAGACGGTCCCAGGTTGAATGGGAGAATCAAGATGTATTCTCCTAGTCAGCACGAATACATCGGCCAATTCGATCGTGATTCTTATCATTCTGTAGCAAAGACTGGAGAGAGAACCTTCAGTCCCGCGTGTGTGTGTTTATTGCAACATGATGACTCCATGCAAAGTTGCGATCTCCTCTCCGAGACCACAGTCTGACATTTGTCGAGAACTCGAGCAGAATCGACAAAATATTTTTGATGATGAAATCCAAGTGCAATTATATAAAACAGTATATCATTATGAAATTATTATGCACATTTTATACATCTAACCTTTACAGAGATATGTAGTGTATAATATGCGTTTCATATATCAATCTAGGGTGAAGTTTTTAAGAACTGTATTAATCTTAATGTAATCACTGCGCATATATAATTTGCTTTAATATATACATACAAAGTTGTTTTAGATATGTAATTTCTTTGTATTCGTACAGAAATAAAATAGTTTTATTCCCTTAATGTTATATTTTCAAATGATATAAAAGTACTACATTTGACATTGTTGGTATAGGCTCGTAAGAGAAATATATTCATATGTTTTGAATATCAAAGATAATCAGTTAACCCAATGCCTACGGGAACTGGGTGGTAGACAAGGGTTAAAACAAACACCTAGGCCCGAATTCACAAAGGAGGTTTAAACCTAAACCATGGTTTAAACCTCTGTAAGCGTACTCAAATAGGTAAGCGCAAATTGCCCATGCGCGCGCTCAAAGAAGATATGATTGGATCGGATTCCGTGCGCACGTACGCTTAAAAACCCCCAGGAGGGGGTTTAAACCATGCTTTAAAAACCAAACCTCCTTTGTGAATTCGGGCCCTAGTCTCTCAAACTTGAAATCTGTAAGACATTTTGGCAATCCCCCCCCCCCCATATAGTGGACACATTTTTAAAAAGAGAGAGAAATACAAATTAGGCAGTTTTCCTTATAAAAAAAATAAGGATAACCGCTTAACATCAAGTGACCTTCTAATATGTTGTCATTATTTGCCAATGATATTTTCTCACAAAGAAAACGTTTTAAGGTTTCATTAAATAGTTACGTGAAAAATGAAACTGAATAAAACAAAAAAATTTAAGTACAGCTTCGTAAAAACGTTTTAAATCTTTTATAAAATTTAAACATAATTTTAAATTTTAAAATAGGGGACTCATTATCAGACAAAAATCAAGATTGCTCTGTAATTTGCATTTATGTTGGTGGTCGTTTACGAAAAACCTGTTCTTCTAAACAAAAATATTGTACATGTCATATGGAATCCCTTATTGTTTATCCGATACCAAACATGAGTAAATGTTTACAGAAAATTGCGAGGCATTATGCATGTTCAAATATGCATGGCTACACACATAATGTGATACTCTTGTTAAAGTTGATAACTTTGTGGCAATTACACATACATAACTAACAGACGATTGGTACTACAAAACTTAAAGATAACATTTAACAAATTCATAGTGACGAAGCTTTTCGACCTGCACTCATCGGGTCACAACGCAGGAATGAGAGAATACAAGAAAATACAAAAGTCAAGGAAGGGTGTGTATAGCGACCCAGGTAGGATCCGGGCACGCTAGAATAATCGAAGCGCTTGTACAAACTCCTTTTGTCGGCACAATAGCGGATCTCTCATTCCTGCGTTGTGACCCGATGAGTGCAGGTCGAAAAGCTTCGTCACTATGAATTTGTTAAATGTTATCTTTACATACATAACTCTTTGAAATGGTCAGTCAATTATATATATTCTACATTAAAGCCCCGAATTATGTCTCTGTATATAATGCCTTATTTTTGACAATTAGATCTAAGGTACTGGTGACTCTTAAAAAATATCGGGGATTTTGTCCCGTTAAGAACGTCATGTTACCGTAAAAGGGGCATATTATAGGCGCCTAATTTGTAACTTATTCATTCGACAATGAAGGCCCGACATACGCTCTAATAATAAAAATGCAAAATTGATGGATCTATTAATGTTCCAGGATAGTATTCCATTTTTATGACTTGGTAATACTTGACTTGGTAGTAGTATAGAGTAATATGTAACAGACGTTGTTGCAACATTGATGAATTATCATTCATACATTAAAGAGCGATTGAATTGTTGCTTCATAGAGCGTGAAAATCATTGCTCGATATGCTTACACTGCAAGCTCTCAAGGCAACTGAGCGGAAATTTCTTCTGAAAATCAGCCATACTTGGCAGCTTTTAAAGCACAATAAGTCCAGACACAGTAAATGATTGGCTCGTGAAGTTACAGATGACATTTCTTGTCAAAACATTTTAAAATGTGAAACGGAGAAGTTTTTTGTGTCAATAAGATTGTTCGCTTTACCAACTGCTGATGAGCAGTTTAAGGAGGTTACTTCTTTGTGACGTCCACCGATTACTTAGATTGGAATTTTCTGTTAGAGAAAGAAATAGCTACAAACGTTTATAAAACAGAGAGGAGGGGGATGGGTGGTAGTATCTCTATTTGAAACATTTTTAAAATGTGATATAAAGAAATGGGAGATTTCCTTTTCAAATTAAAGGTTTTTTTTACCAACTGCCAATGGTCAGTTTTTAGAAATTCACTACTTACGCCCTTCAAGTTGTAATAAAGGTCTATGCAGATGGCAAAAGGGATTATTTCTAACATCTGTACAACAGAGGTGATTAATAATGCTTAAAAAAGACCACTTTTATTAGGCAGATATTCAATATAGGAGATAAATTTATAAATTGGGCAAATACTTACAAGCCAAGAAAAAAAATCTTCTATGTTCATCATGTTCACGGGCGGAGGTATTCGAAACAGCCGCTCCTCATTATAAACGAAAACATAATATTTTCGTATCGACTTTCTATTCAAACAATGAACAAACACATGATGGAGTCTGCCGCAGAAGTAAATACTTCAAAATCAAAGCACCCTATATAATAGTGCATAAATGTTGCTCCTGTATATGGGATGGATGGTGGTGGACCCTTATGTTAGAAAGGTACTTCTCATAGTTGAGAAACAGCACTTCAATAAAAGATTGAAGCTTTAAGTATGTCAATGGCGGGTCCATAAGAGGGGAGGGGGGGGGGGGGAGGGGCGTTAATGACACATTATCTCACTGCAAATTAAATGTTAATGATTTCAATAGCTTATGTCAATTATTGTTATTTGATATTTATAACAAATTTTTATGAAACAGGGCCCTGCTCACGTTTGTTATATATACGATAAAGTGAATAAAACTATGCAAATATACTTACATTCATATGTCCCTTGCTGTTGGTCCTCTCTTTGTACAATGTGCCTATCATGCACTTATCGTGGTTTAAGGATATCATCGTGTGTATTGATTACATCATGAATAAGAAATATGTTTCACCCTTATCCCCTTCGACTTATCAGTTTACTTTTCTATCGCATGCAGGATGATATGGTATATAATGTATCGATTTCTTTTTGTATGCCTGTGTTTGATCCCCATATTGCTGTTCATTCACTAATTTTAAAAAACGAACTATTATTCTAAATTAAAAAAAAAAATCAAATCGATAAAAATCATTCAATACTTTTCATTTTACTTACTTTTAGAGTGATCACCAAGATGTAGTCGGGTTCGTAAACAGACATTTTGTTTCTAACTTAAACTAAAAAATAAGGAAATTCATTTTAAAAATGGTTTCTTAAGTGGGAAAGAGTATTATCGTTTCTTTCTAAATCAATGACCTGTTTACTTGATGATTAATTATAACAACTGCGTATACCCTTCCGATTCCGTAATTAATTTGGTTGAATTATGTATTATATATACAGACATGGACATTTTCCGACTCAATCTGCGCCGTTTATTTATGAAATACATTACTATACGACATTGACTTTTGTCATTGAGCTATTGTAAACGGTATTATCAGTAATCTCTCACACTCCTGGAAGTAATCTGTATCAAAGCTTATATCAGCCAACACTAAGACATAGTGTCAAATCAGAAACCGCCTTTTGTTACACTCTGAAGCGAAATGACAACTTATAGTCATTGTACATGTATACAACAATTAACACTCCTTTACAAAAATGTGCATCGTAGTTTGTTATTTATATTACATTTAAGAAATGCAGCGAAAGGCGTGTCTATAATCATGATAGTACGTGATGCTCTTTACGAAGCTTTAGCTGCTTTATACCCTCCAGCGTTGGAATTTAAATGTGAAGAAACACCAATTAGATATATGGGCCTTGGGAGACTGACTGGTAATATCAAACCTGTCTAATGGTCCCCTATCGAAGGCCTTCCAATTTGGGTGGTTGTAATTTGAATTTGACAACATGGAAACTTATCGATCAACGCAGCAGTTTGACAATATTGTTTTCCTTCTTTGGCCATCGATCTTTTACCAAGCTGAGTTCATATTTGGATCATCAAGCTGTTATGGAATTTAGCAACATACAGGCAACGTTATCTCAGTGTTATTGGAAAATAATCTTACTTAGTTGATAATGTATTGCCCGATTTCGGTTTGCTCATCAGTTCCCAGAGGGTGTAGCTATTGCCTTTTTCACGATACAATGAAAACATAACCCATTACAGTTACAAACACAAATTGGTATAATTAAATCTCTGTAAATCATTCGCTAATGAGTTGCACAGTATGCAATGCAATAACTTTGTTTCTTATCACTTGAAATGTATATGTTTTATTTTATCCATACCCTTTATGATTTTTTTGTTCATCTGCATATGTGAGATATAAGACTGAAATCGAAAATAAAAAGTGAAATTATCATGTTTATTTCTACATTAACACGATCCATGTTTTCTTTCATTTATTTGTCGTCGAGATACATGTGCCTATACGTTATCAGAGAATAAGGATTATATTTACTGATAAAAGCGATTTTGAAGCTACTTATCTCTCAATAAGTGAAAAGTAATTGCACCCCAATGCGCCCTATAATTTACATTCAGTTCAATAATGTCCCCTTTCCTTGGAAATCTACAAAGCATAAGAAAAAAATGTAGTATACTTTATATCCATTACATGATATACTGCTCCGATTAAATGAAAATTCTAAATTTCAAGGTAATTTGAAGTACCTCATTTAAATTTATCCCCTAAAAGTAAGTGGAACAAATAAACCGTCCTCTGCTTAAAAAAATGATGGGTATTATCAATGACGTACCCTGTCATCCTTCAGTAATTATATTCACTTCCCAATATACCACAGATCCTCAGGCATCATATCCATAGCGTGGGTCAAGCTTTTAAGGGGGCACTCACATCGGGAGGGGGGGGGGGGGTAGTCTTACTAGATGGGTGAAATGGGAATTAAAAGTTAACAGGACCGTCGATTAAAAGGAGGGAAGGAAGGATCCTATCATTTTTTCTTTTGTACACCTTCTTCTCTCCCTTTCTTTATCTCTGCTTTCCGTGAGTTTTTGTGTGAGGATGTGTGTGTGTGTGCGTTTGTTTAGCATTATGTCCGAGGACATTTTCGGACAGAGAACAAAAAAAAATCATGACAACAATGGTCCTCGGAAGGCGGACAATAGTCCTCGAACGTCGAACAATGAATTTATGCCTTATTCCGTCGACTGTCCGAGGACGAGTAACAATAGAGGAACAATAGTTGTCCTCGGAAGTAAAGCCATGTAAACGTGTGTGTGTGTGTGTGGGGGGGGGGGGGGGTGTTAGCAGTGGCGGATCCAGGATTTCGTGAGGGAAGGGGCACAATATTTTGAACAAAAAAATTTGAAAAAAAAGGAAAACAAAAGTTCAGCGTTTTTTGTGTCTTTTTACTCCCAAGTTCTGTGACAAGCACATTAACAAAATAAGGTTATCATCGTTTTGGGGTGCCTTTTTTGCCAGGGCAGGGTGCCCGGGCCCCCAGCCCCCTTTGGATCTGCCCCTGGGTGTTATTGCCAGTGACCCTTGTCGCTTTGCCACTGTCCACACCATATCATGGACCCCATTTAATGTCTGTTTATCGTCCTCGTTGTGCATATTAGATTCAGAAGTTTTATGAATGACATTTGACTGAAGACGCATGTTTACATGCACGAGGAGTGTGTGTGGGTGTGTGTGTGTGTGTGTGTGTGTGTGTGTTTGAGGTTGGATGGGTGTGAAGATGGGCGTGTGAGTATGTGTATGTGTGTCGGGTGTATTTAATACGGAAACTTAAAAGTGCCACCGAGAGGACGAGATAATTCCTCGTCTTCTCGACTTTTTTTGTCCGAAAAGGGGAGAAGGCGAGATCCAGCATCTCGTCTTCTCGACCTTCTTTGGTCCGAGAAGGCGAGATCCGGCCTATCGTCTTCTCGACTTCTTGGGTCCAAGAAGGCGAGAAGGTGAGATCCGGAATCTCGTCAACTCGACTTCTTGAGTCCAGGAAGGTGAGGAGGTGAGATTCAAAACCTCGTCTTCTCGAATTCTTAAGTCGAGAAGACAAAAATAGGTCGAGAAGACGAGATGCCAGATCTTCTCGCCTTATTGGACCCAAGCAGTCGAGAAGACGAGGAATTATCTTGTCATCTCGGTGGCAATTTTAAGCTCCCGTAATATAATGATCAATCAAATGTTGATGTTGAATGCTTCAAACTACAAATCTCTACAAGGAGACTCAGTGAGACTGATTAAAGGTAAAATCCACCCTGGTATTAAGTTGATTAGAATGAAAGAAGAAAGAAATTGAGAGAAACAGATCAGTGAAAGTTTGAACAAAATCCGATAATACATGAGGAAATTATGTAATCAACCAAATACAAATCTTGCGAGCTCCGATCCCATTTACTCAGTATAGGAAATGGTATAAATTTCATTTTCTCAGTTTTTGATGAAGAAATAGATAAGTTTCACACAGGTTTTGTGCTGAAGCATAAGAGCAATGATTATATCCAAGGTCCATGTATGATTGAATATTTTCTTTCGAAAAAAAAGTCAATACAAATCTTGGTTCATTTTAGTTATTTCAAGTATGACATTTTCAATTCTTTTGGTTACATCAGGTGAGCAATAGTGAACTTTGCTTAAAACTACCTACGGGTGCACTTTAGCCTTTTATTAAGAACTTAAGAATTTTAGGCAAGAAAATAAGGAGAAAATTCCAGTTTTCATTCCTTTCTTGTCATTGTACACAGTCTTGAAACAACACTTTTGAAATGTATTTGTTCATTATACGGTTATTTTATCCCACCAGACCATATTTCCGCTATTGCTACCCCCATCAAGAACATTTTATAAGGAGCTAGCTGGAGCGGGGGGGGGGGGGGGGGGGGGGGGGAGGTTGCCATCGCGTCAAACGTTGTGCACCATGGAAACAGTCTTGTTATTTGCGATAAGTTTCCAGAATGGCCATGATGACATTTGGATCTCCATCATCTCATTTGATTAAAATTCCTGATATATTTTGTTATTCATACGATGTGGCGAGATACCAACACCTGATCTGAAAAAGCATTCCCTCGGAAATTTAAAGGAAAAGATAACACAGGAAAATTGAACCAAAACAAAAACTCACATTTCATTACTATGCTTAGGTTAAAAAAAAAGAAAAACTAATATCCAAAACATTATTTGGCCGTTATTGCTTCTCTCATTTTCTCTGCGTGTCGATTCTAAAACCAACAAAAAGCATTGTTGAATGTATAACAAAGTCAAATAAGTAAAGACAAATTACCCAAGTAATAATAATATTGTTGAACAAAATAATACAACTAGGTGCTGGGTATAAGAGCGATCTATGAGAGACCACTTAGACCTCAGTCTAAAGAATTTGTTAAAATAGAATCCTTTTAAACCAAAGAGTCTGTTTTTATTGCGGGGTAACCCCCCCCCCCCCCCTCTCAAAAAAAAAAAAAAAAAAAAAAAAAAAACCAAAAAAAAAACTAACTCGGGGTTGAATGAAAACTCGATGGTTCATGAAACTATTGTCATAATAGTTGGTTCATGAAACTATTGCTATCTAATCTGTATGTGGGCATAACAATCAGCCCGTTTTTTTTTGTTTACCAAATTAAATTACCAGATTGAGTATCTGCGCAGGAAGCACCGTGCGAAGACACCCACCTGTTTTCATATTCTTATCTCAAACTCATATTTATCTTTAAGGAGACAAGCACTTGCATGGATTGCTCACGTATTCAATTCGCCTTCTTTCATTTGATACACATGATAAAAGACACAACATCAAAATGGATACAGTGGCGTAGGGCGGGTCCAGTCATTGAGAGCACATTAACATCGGGGGGGGGGGGGGTTCTGGTCGTACTTGATGAATGAAATATAAATTATTTAACAAGGCTACCGATTATGGGTGTGTGAGGGGTATTATCATCTCCTTTTCAAGTTCCCTTTCCACTCTCAAATTATCTCCCTCTGTCTTTTCTTGATTTCCGTCTCATTTTTGCAATGCGATGAGGGGGGGGGGGGGGGGGGTTCCTTTGTAGCGATCAACCATGATCTGGTTGCGATACAAGATAATTATATACCTCACAATTCCCTTTTCTCTTCGTCATAAATTCTCTTCAGACATATTTATTGAGCCAGAACCACCGCGACCGGACATTTAGGAACAAAATAATTATTGCCTTATCGTTCAGATACTTTTTTTTAAAAATAGATTATTGTTCTGATAAGCTTTCCTTGTACATCGTCTGGATTCGCAGAAGCGCTGAGACGATTTCTAAAATTTGAAAATCATTATGACGAATGCCAGATATTTCTGGTTCTGTTACAATTTCTGCTGCGAAAAAGAGAAGGAGAAATGCTTAGTTCGCCGTGGTTATGTTTTGGAACAGAAGTTTGATCTTTCTTTTTTTCATCACCATATGACATTCCATCTGTTATGATTATATAGTTAATGATTATACTGCTTTAATTTTCATGACTCATAACAAGTAGTATGGAGGCATATTCAGGACTGAAATGTGTTTGTGTGAAGGTTTTCGGTTCAGAGGAAGCAACACAAGCCAAACTGTGCCCATTGTGTACATTTTTTCCTTGGGAATAAAAGTTGATGAAGGATTTCAGGGGAAATCTCTCACAAACTACACCCCCTTTCTATTAAAGTAAATATGAAATCAAAAATCTAAAAATTTATCATAATTTAACAATAGGTTAAGGTATGTGTACTTTTACTAAATATCTGGACGACAGCAGAAATATCGAAAACCTAATATCGATTTGAGCGTTAAACCATTCAATTAGAGGGTGTCGTGGGGGCCCTGCATCATAATACTAGCATTATGAAGGTTTCATGTTAAGATGTTAAAACTCCTAAACATTTAAATATTTTCGGGGACGCATCCCATCACAAGAGGCAGCGGGGGTGCCACAGACCCCGAACTACCCCTCCCTTTGGCCTGTCTTGTTATCCCTTGCTTTCAAATCAATCTAACAAACAAAGCTAATTCTCAAACTGGATAAAGACTTTGCTCATTACGAGGTAGTGTAAGGAGAAATATCAAGACTGGAACTGGAGCTGGATTCTTTCACGATGGATGCAAGCTACTTATGCCTGTTTCTCATCCTTGCAGGCGTAGTCACCGCCACGGGTTAGTTGCCAAAATATTATGATTCAATGATTTAAGACTTTACTTATATCAAGGAGCTTGCATAGTACCTCCTTTTGCTTATATTTGTTTGGAGGATTTTGTTGTATAGAAAAACAGAAACAGTTGCTTTCCTCCTACTGATCCCATCTCGTTCCGTTTGGAGAAAATGGGCTAAGCGCAATTAAATATAAACTAACCATTACTACCACAGATGATGTGAGTGTAATTATAGTGCAGGAAATAATACTCCGATCACAGTCATGGTGAGGTTCGAATTTTCGACCTCATTTATTTATGATCCATATATTTATGATAGAAAGCTGGGAAGTCATCATCGATCATGAATCTGACCGTAGTATTATTTCTATAAAATATAGTATGTCGTTCAACGTCATCAAAAAACATGCTGAAAATGGAGGGGTATGCCTTAGGGTGATTTTGATGATAGTGATCTTTTGTAGATATTATCTGTAGCTTTAGAAATTGTCAACTGACGCCATCGGTAACCAAACCAATATGTAGATATCAACATGTGGGGATTTGATACCCTATATAAAGCCCAATGAAAATTCAGTTCTAAGTCGGTTAATAGCAAGGATTTAAGGTACATGTCTCTTATTATATCAAGGGGGTATAGGGGCAAGCCTAGTACTTCCTTGATTATAATTGAAGCTACAAGCTTCATGATTATATGCGAATCTGTTTGCTTCGGGTGTGTTGGATTGAAAGCCTATAATTGGAGTGACTGGTGGGCGTTCAATTAATTATCAAATTCTATACTGAATCAGTGGCGTGGGGGGGGGGGGGGGGGAGGTATCTGGGCAGCCCCGTAAAAAAGAGAGCGAATGTCTGGAAATTATTTTTCAAGGCTTTTACTTGCTTGCATGTGATATTATATAACCTAACGCTGCTAAATTGAGCATGTTCTTGGCCTTGTTCAAGCTAGCGGGTGGGAGTGGGGAGCACTACGTACACCAGCTTAAATTTACGCTAGATATGCCATTTTTGTATTAACCTATTCTAATAATCACATAATCACATTCATCTCTTTGATATTCCTTGGTTCAGTCATATTCAACCACCATCATTATGTAAGGTTGAACATCCTTTATATACAAGTCTATCGCGTGCATGGCTATCATCACATTCTGACGCTGCTAATTAATCAACGACACTTCACTTTGTAGGCCCATCTTGTTGATAAAGAGAAGTGCTGCATTGAGAATTGCAAACACAATAATGATTGTAGCATGCTCCCTCGTGTGTGAATAGACGTTTCATAATTGTGGCAAGCCACAATCATGAAAAATAACCATATGCTCAGCGCCTCGTCACTGAATAGTATTTCCCCCCTGTTATGTCTGTTGCTCAAGCGATTGGCAATATTCGCACTTTTCAAGTTCACCCTGTTCTAGAATGACGTCATTTTAACGCTTTGTTGATGACGTATTAGCATAAATGAGACGAAACCGGAACGATTTCTATTCGTCATCATACATATGACAAAAGAAATTGCAGTTCATCGATCAAATAGAAATTGAATTGTATTTAGGAAACAGTTTACACGATAAAAATAAATTGCTGCATAGGTCTTTATTTTGGACAATAAAATCAATGACAAAATGATAAACGTGTTCAGTAAGCATTTAATTATTTCTAATGTTTGCATCGTTAAGCTTTGGAACGATTTGCCTGAACCCATGAGGATATTTGTGTCTCTGTTAAGCTTCTCATGGAAGTTAAACAAATGTATGATATCAAATTACAGTACATGATTAAGGCCAAGTCTCCCCTTGCCGGTAAAGATAAGCATTGTTTAAAAAAAAAAAAATACATGTATATATGCATATGGTAGAGGTGTCGTAGTCGAGTGGTTTAAACTTTTGACTGGGGATGCAAAGGTCGTGGGTTCGAACCCCGAAACGGCACTAGTGTTCATTGGCAAGATATTAATCTACATTTGCCACTCTCAACCCAAGTGTTAAATGGGTACCGGTAGGAAGGAATTCCTTGAATGCTGTGAGCACCAAATTCGGTAGCCTAGCTAGAGCCGGGGTAATATTGGAGCGCCTTGAGCACCTTATACGTATATATACAGCCATGGAAAAAATTATTAGACCAAGAATTGTTACTGATAGTGTTATTTTTGTCGTAAGAAGGAAATAAAATATCATAAAAGCAAGGTATAATTGTAGGAATTTGGTCTTCATTCAACGAAATACAAAGACAAATCATTTTTATAATTTAATTTTGTTTGCATATTATAGTACACTTATTACGGAAGCGTGGTCTAATAATTGTTTCCATGGCTAAGCCAACGACCCGGGTTCGATTTCCGGCGGAGACATTTTTTCAGCCTTTGCAAAAATTTCAAAAAGGGAGGACAGCTCTGGGGAACTTTGATTGAGCTACGCAACGTTATTCTCGCATTTCTTTCACATTATATATATATGTATATATATATATATATATATATATATATATATATATATATATAATTGTGTAAGGAAATAACATATACAACAGCTTTGGCAAATATCGTGGAAATAAATACATATGTGAAAGAAATGAGAGAATAATGGTTGCGTAGCTTAAATCAAAGTTCCCCAGAGCTGTCCTCCCTTTTAAAAATATTTAGCAAAGGCTGAAAAAATGTCTCCGCCGGGAATGTATGTATATATATATATATATATATATACATACATATACATATACACACACACATATATATATATTATATATAGCAAATTGTGTCAATTTTAACTACTTATAAAAACCTATCATCCTTATCCTCTAAAACTATGAAAAAAATGTCTCTTTTGTCGATGTCTTTTGTCTCAAAACAATCGAAATAACTAATCTCCATAATTAATGTAATACTCTTGGAACAGGAAAATAGTTACCAAGTGTTTTGTTACTAGTTATATCGATACCTACATACAGAATAAGGGAGGGGAAAAATCATAACATTCTTATCCTCTTCATATCTGCTGGCTGGGACTGACAATGTCTTACTAGGTAATATTACATCTGAACCTGTTTCTAGTATCATTCTGTAATACCTGTAAATATTTGCATATTGTAATTTTCACTTACATCTTGCCACTGTACTCCATCAATTGCTTATATGTTGCAGTTCTCTTCTTTCCTCTTCGCTCCTAGTTCCTTATCCTTTTCTCTCCCATTCTTTGTCTGTCACTCTCTTCTTCTATATTTATATTGTACTTGTGTTCTCAGGCGTACCCGTTACAAGTGTAAGCTTACTGGGATTCGCGCCTCCTTCCTTGTATTTAAAGTTATTTGATTCTAAAAATGTTACTTTATATTATATTGTACTATGTGAACAAATGTTATATGTCCACAAAAGCGATGGAAGAAAACGAATATTAATTTGAATTGAATTGAATAACTACTAGCTACAATATAAACTAATAGTATATATTTAGAAATAATTTGGATTTTATCAAGATTGAAAAAAACCCTATAATTTTTAAAGGTAGAATGTTTCATAATTATGTAAACAAAAATAAAGTACTGGTTAAATAAAGAGGTCCTTTTGGGTTAAAAAATAATACATGAGAGGTTAGTTAATTTTTTTTTATTAATCCAAAACTGAAAACGAAGGGAAATAGATAGCATTATTGATAGGTTGTGGGTGCAGCGCTATAGGTGTGGGCCATGGTAGAATGAACAATAAACTTGGAGCCCTCTAATTTTCGAAACATCTACGATATTGTACTGCAATTTTACATGTCTACATAAAATAGATGAGGAACGTCTTAATTTTTCCATACGCATTACCTGTTCTCGATCCGGGGAAGGAATGAACTAGAGTCCAAGATTCCAATATAGAGGATGAGAGAGAGAAAGAGAGGAAACAAATCCATGCCCATAACATGACATTGTGACAGACGAAGAATATTTCACCACTATACCAGACCTGCATTGGTAATATAGCTCGTATGTTCCGATACATTTTTTTTTTAATTTTTAAAATGTAGGTGAACCGACGTTTAATTTCATGCCAGGTCATGGTAGATTACATTGTGATCAAATAAAGTGGATTGAGTAACACACAAATAAATAAGAAGCATGTTAGGGACGTCAGTAGCAACAATAACATGAGGAATTTCTCTGTCAGAAAATGAGTGTTCCACTCGAGGAAATTGAATTTTTTTTTTAAGGAGAAATATTCCTTGATGGACAGACGAATCAGTGAGCTTATTTTTAGCCTGGATAAAAAGAAAATGAAAGATTGAGACTCTCAGCCAGAAGACGAATTCATCCAATGACACACGTGCGGGCTGCATATATGTATGTGATCTCGTCTCTAATGCTATCGGGACTTAGGGGTGGTACTCTGAGATTTATTTTATCTTGATTTTAGTGAAAAGATTTTAATTGTCATAACAAATTTTAAATGGCAACACTTCATTGGTGTTTGCGCAGATGAATTCCGCGTACGTAGCCACTTTTGCGCAGTCATTAACCAATGATACGCAATAAGCGTACATTTTGTTATGACAATTAAAATTACATGTATTTCACTAAAATCAAGATAAAATGAATCTCAGAATACCACCCCTAATGCTATGGACACAACTGATCGTGCGTGTCCGGCCGCAGCTGCGATCGGCTGTGAGCCAACTCCTGCGATTCGTACGTCCTTCTTTTGTCATGGTAACAACCAGTCGTGCACCTCTCTGCACCTCCTCTTGGGCGTCTTGCACCCTCCTTATTAACATACTCCCTCTTACCTGCAAGAACTCTTGCGGCGAATGTACAGTCCCGTACAGTTACATGCAACAGACGTGCAACCGACGCGCCACATGTCACGGCTCCGTATGGAGCCATCGGCTTTGTGAGACCTCCGCAAGGAGCCCGTGCGATGGTCGCAAGAAGCGCGTGCAGGAGGTACGATGGCTGCGCGTGTCAATTGCGTTCATTAGAACACGTAGCCACACCCAGAGATTGTTGGACATGTCCAACAGCCTCCTTGCGTGTCCTGCGTGCTCCTACATGCTTGGAAAGCACGTGCGAAACCCGTCGCAGACCACACGGAGGTGCACGACCGGTTGTGACCAACCTTTTAAGTATAGAGACGACGAGAGAAAGAAAGAGAGAGAGAGAGAGAGAGATGAAACAAGAATTGGTGAACGAACATTGCACAACATAAATAGCTCCAACAGAGGAAAATGAAAGATAGACCTGATAGAAGGGTGATAAAAAACGTACCCTGCACATTTGCCGGTGTCAAGTGAATAAGGAACATTGCACGCAACATCTTTATATTGTTGCAATTTTGTATTGACAAACTGACGTCACTTTTATCATTACCCCATTAGATAACGACTGCAAGTTTCGTCAGTTCCCCGACACAAGCTCTTTCGTCTGCGAGTGTTCCTCTTTCCACTGTGACGTTATCGAGGAGTACTCCCTCAACGATGAAGACTTTGTAGTGTATACTTCTGGAAAGATAGGATTGAGATTGGATAAAGAGGAGATGCCAATCAGAAATCTACCAAATCCAGTTGGTAGGTTTGTTGATCGCGTCATAAAAAACATGAAGTGTTGAAAAATGCTTTTACTTCTTTACATTTTTAAATTAAAAAAATGGTTTCTGAAAAATAATTTTAGGTTATGCCATAATGTTTGCCATGTTGCCATAATCATTTTTCATGTTTAATTTGATGCTTTGCGACCAGAAGCTCAAAGTAGGAGGGGGGGGGGGGGGTAAGGACAAGGACCATATTCACACGTACAAAACAAACCCCCAATCATCCGTGTAGGGATTAAAGGATTAGCCTACGCATTGTAAACGCCCAGTTAAAGAAAAATCGTGTAAATTGTGTAAAATCGCATTAGTTCACCAGGAATTTGGTAATTTCATTAGAGAAGATGGGCTTGAAATAACCAGGCAACGGGGTAAAAATTACCAGATTTTTGTTGACTATCGGTCAACCCGGAACTCTGGTAAAAACTTCCATTTTTTGTGTTAAAATTTTAAAGGATTCTTGTCAGTGTAGGGGCAATTTTGTGAAAACGGATTGGGTCTAAAGTGTACTCTTATAAAAGATTGAATAAATTCACATTAATCTCTTGAACAATACAATATGTTCAATATAGTAATGAATACAGTAAATTTTTCAAAAAAATAAATGAAGCAAACATCAGAAACGCCAAGCCTGTGATGGGAACGCCGATAACAAATAAAGATATTTCATGTCGTTTTAACTTAGTATTAAATATGTAATCTTCTCATTCAATGCCAAATGACGGTATTTAATAATTCTTGTCTAAAGTCCCAGATACAAGCATCACTATTAATGTTGATCGATCTAAGGAGTATCAAACAATCCTTGGTTTTGGCGGGTCTTTCACGGATGCAGCGGCACTCAACCTGTACAACTTGACATCTGTGATGCAGGAGCATCTCCTGAGGGCGTACTTCTCCACGGATGGTAATACAAGGTTTATGCCAACCGAAATAAATGATTTAGAATATCAAACTTCTTACTTCTGAGTTCTGCTCACCATTGAAATAAATGAAAATAAATGAGTATCAATGTCCATATAGTAATATGCTGACGTGGACAGTGCGTTGCAAAAAATAAACTTTCGGTTGTCTCACGTCCACTCATTAATTTTTTTTTGTTTAGCAGCTCTACCTCATTCCCACTTTTCGTAAAACAATTCACTTTTGCTGTAGTATACCAACTATATATAATGTCACTAAAGACATTTGGAACGAAACATTTTTTTCGGAAAACTATTATTACGTTTTCATTATAACATGATCACGATGAAAGGAGCAACAATCAAACCTACTTATGGACTCTTTCGTTTTAGAACAAACTATTTTATAATTCATATTAGGAATTGAATACACCTTTGGTCGTGTACCGATCGCAAGCTGTGATTTTTCGACCAGGGAATACTCGTATGCTGAAACACCGGATGATTTCACCCTTGACGATTTCCAACTCGCCTCTGAAGACATTGACTATAAGGTGAAATGAACTTATTCATTCTCAAGATATTCAGCCCCCCCCAAAAAAAAAACACAACAAAACCCAACAAAACAAAAACAAAACAAACATAAAACAAATAAAACAAATAAATCAAGTAAACAATTAAACCAAAAAAAAACCCCAACAAAACCCAACAAAACAAAAACAAAACAAACATAAAACAAATAAACACCAAAAAACAACAACACCAAAGAAAGATGAAAATCCAACAAGTAAAATAACAAACGAACACACACCAACACACGCACACACACAACCTCACCTCTGAGCACATCCAGTAATAAATCATAATGATTCCTTTGTGATTGAATGACTATTGAAGCTGTCATAATTGATAGTTCTATTCCTTTTCGGCATACTACGCCTGGAGCACAATTATGTAAAAACATTTACATCAAACGTTGTATATTTTACTTCTTGTCTAGATATCTCTTTTTTTATAGATCAATGTTATAAGAAATTCAAAAAACATTTTACATCGTCTACAGTCCCCTACTTATTTTTTCGGGGCTTTATACGATCTTTGTTTTAATGTTATACACGATGATTATGGTGTCGGCTCCATTCTTTTCACTGTATATATTTTATTCCAGATCCCGATGATCAAGCGAGCATCAGAAATGAGTTCCAGACCCATCAAGTTGTTGGGTAGTGCCTGGTCTGCCCCAGGTTGGATGAAGACAAACGGTGCTATGAAAGGGGGTGGCCGGCTGATGGGAATGCCGGGTGGGTGGTACTACAAAGCATGGGCTCTCTATCTTGCTAAGTAAGCTCAACATCAATTTTTTTCTATTATTATGAATTTAACTGTACATTCATCCCCTAACAAAAAATGAAAAAAATGTAGATGTTTGAAAGGAAGGAAAATAAGCTGGAAACCATGTTAAGTACCAAAGCTAATAGTTTTATTACAAATAATTCCCATATAGATTACTGAACAAATACAGCGTGATTTACTGTTGGCACTTGGCAGTTATTGCCTTATTGGCTTCACTTACAATAGGTTAGTAACGTTATAATTATTAGCACAAGTGTCTTTGCACTACGCCAATTCATTCCTTCTAATCTTATTCCTGGGGAAGGCAAATGAGAATCACTAAAAGATCACCTGTTTTGAAAACTTTCATTTTGTAAGGCAATCGTAACATGTACTTTTACCAACCTTAAACTTTAGTAGGTAAGCTTCCATCCAATCCTTTAACTTTATCAAGCCTAGTTATTCTTCACACAGTTTCTTGCTACCTATTGCCTCGAGAAACGGAGAGAACACTGAATGATAAATTCAAAGAATACAAAAGAGCCCTGAGATACGATTGATCCGTCTCATTCGGCAGTTGCAGTTGATGTATACTGTTTAGGCTTTGTAATCATCAAAATGATAATAAAAATGACTCAATCTTGCTACATGTCACATACACTCTATACGGAAATGGTTATATGGGACTACACAATTGGCGAAAATGTTTGGTCCAAAACCTTTGGTCATTTCTCACCATATTTCGAGTAATAGGGCATTTGAAGAGCAGTCCCTTTCAGGGGATATTTATTATATGGCATTCTTCCAAACGGGCCTGAAAAGAGAAAGTTTACATCTTCTGTTCATATTTACCTGAAGAGCAATCCCTTTCAGGGGATATTTATTCTATGGCATTCTTCCAAACGGACTTGAAAAGAGAAAGTTTACATCTTCTGTTCATAATTACCTGTCCATAACTCAACCTTCTCTTTATTGGTGTCGTTTCAGGTTTTTTGAAGAGTACCGAGCCAATAATGTATTTTTCTGGGGCGTGACGGGAGGCAACGAACCCTCAGCCGGGCTCTTTCCAAACTGGGAATGGCAGTGCATGTTCTTCAGTGCTAGCCTTCAGAGAGACTTTATCAAGCTTGACCTTGGTCCGATCTTACACGAGAGAGGCCATAAAGAACTTCAGATCATCATCCTGGATGACCAGAGGTTTCTGCTTCCACGATGGGCTGAGGTGGTAAACATCTTCGATTGTTTAATGCATGACATCACCAAGAATTCAAAACAGATTTGACGACTGAAACCTTTGATCTTTACGGTCTTCACTAAACCATTATAACCAGAGCATCAAACCAAGGAGTTCTGGGATAACTCCTTGATCAAACACTCAGCACTGAAGGGGTTCCCCTGGTTTGTATAACTGTACATCGACAAAACAGTGCTAGGTTCAAATCAATATAACTATGGTTAATAACGCACTCAACATAAAATGTTTTCCCCTTTGCAAATGAAATATGTCAATATACTATATCAATGACATTAAGTGATCGTGTATAAACAAAATACAAATTTCCATTTGCCACTATACATGCTCCATGGCAAATTATCCTGGTTTAGGCGAGGGACTATGTATAAAGTCGTTAAAATCAATTTCCTACAGACAATGGATATGGAGTATAACCATGATTGTGCTGACTTGAAATAGATATAGATCCTCAGGAATATGCACAACACAAAAAAAAAAAAAATAAAAAATACTATTTTTATGATATCTTACTATACTTGCCTAATTCCATTTTTTTCTCAAGGTCCTAGAAGACCCTTTTGCATCGCAGTTCGTATCAGGGATCGGAATCCACTGGTACTGGGACGACTTTGTGGACCCGAGTCGGCTGAACGACACTCACCATGCCTATCCAGACTACTTCATGATCGGAACAGAGGCTTGTGAGGGCCACTTGAACAGGGAGGAGGAGGTCATCCTAGGAAGCTGGGAAAGAGGCGAAGCATATAGCTTCAACATCATCGAGGTAGTGTCTATGTGTGCGTGCATGTGTGGGCGTGTTTAGCCGTATGTCCGAGAACATTTTCGGACAGAGAACAAACAAAAAATCATGAGAACAATGGTCCTCGGAAGCCGGACAATAGTCCTCGAACGTCGAACAATGAATTTGTGCCTTATTCCGTCGACTGTCCGAGGACGGAGGAACAATAGAGGAACAATACTTGTCCTCGGAAATAAAGCAATACAAGACGGGGTGCATTTGCGCGTGTGTGTGTGCGTGCGTGCGTGCGTGTGTGTGTTATGTCTCAATTCTAGCATTCATACAGCAAGTTTACCCCAGTTGTGATAGTGGTACCACAATGCTACCTATATTCAAATGTTCATTATATATTGGGATATGGCGGGTAAACCTTGACAACATTAACAAAAAGTTGATTTATGGGCGATGAAAATTTAATGTTGGAGAATTATATCTGAACAGCATTAACCGGATGGGTAATTGGGTTTTAGAGTGCTCATCAGTCCTGTATGAGTATTTACGTATATGGATCGACGTTTAACGTCACCGTGCGTAAGACACAACTACGTTTCGAACCGAGGTCCGTCAGAATTGGTTTGAAGGCGAAGACAGAGAACACTAGACCAACTCGCATTCTCCTGCTGTCTGGTGTCTTTTTATGACTGGTCAAGTTCAAGGTATATTGTCCCATACGTTACCGTCCACATCAAATAATTTAATGTATCTATTCTGTATAAAGCTGATAACCATGCATTCTAGAGCTTTGATCAGAAAAAAAAGATCAAAATCAAATTATATTCTATGTCAATTTAAGTTCACAATTCCATAATGCAATTCCATAATACTTGCTAACCTATGGGACATACCCTGGACGTGCCTTTTTGCAAGCTGGGGTGCATATCTTCAAATGTATCTCCGGGCAGTTTCACCACCAGAACCCAAAGTTAGTACTAAACCCTTATTCGTATCCCTTTTGGTAGCGTATTTGGCTTCAACATGATTCTGTCCCCGCCTGTTCAAAAGATATCCAAATTCAGGGTCATTTCCCTACCAAGTCAGGAGACGTGTAACGCTCTGCGGTTGTGGATTTGTGTCACAGACTCACATTTAAGATGCCTTCCCAAAATTTGAATTCTTCATGAACTAACCCCTGTCAAATTAGTACATATTTGAACAGTGATCAAACCATTGCCTTCCATGCTTACAAGTTACCAAAATCTCTATTGCCGAATGTTCTAGGACTTGAGTAACTGGGTAGCAGGTTGGATCGACTGGAACTTGGCTCTAAACATGATCGGAGGACCAAACTGGGTTGGGAACTTTGTTGATAGTCCAATCATTGTCAACGCTGAAGAAGATGTGTTCTACAAGCAACCTATGTACTATCACCTTGGACACTTCAGGTTAGTGATGGGATGTGTAATACAGTGTGTTTCATAAAAAAGAGGAACCCAAATTTTCCATCAATTACTAGAAAAATTATTATGTCCGGATTAATTTGTATTATTCATGTCAAAGTTCAGTTCATCCTCTTTTATATGATACCAAATATGTAATGATATTGTCATGCATGAGTAAATTTGAATGGTTTGAAGTGAGGGATATCAAAAATAGTTTCGCACAGAAGTAGTGCAAAATGTAATATCATTACGTCTAATGCAAAGAAACAAAACAAGTGATAGAGATACATACCAAAGAAAAGTGATGTTTCAAGATGTTTTCTAAGTCGTCTGTGACAACATGTATGCAACTTTGAATGAGATATGAGTCCAAAATTAGCCCCAAATTGACCGCCTTGTCTGTCCAAGCAAGTGTGTGCCCGAGAAAGGAAAGTGAGATTCCATGAACATGATGGATGGGTTTTCATTGTGTGGATGGATAGATCCCATTTACGTGCGCAAATCAATTCTTATATTGCTGGTTTAAAATTGTGTTAGTTTAATGATCCCAGGCTCAATAATCACAAATGTGGTAGCATATGAAAGGGGATAAAATTCCTTTTCCTATAATGTATTACAAACCATCAAGTTATGTTTATTTGACGAAATGTTGCTGGAGAAAGTTGGGTTTCCTTTTTTAAGAAACACACTGTATATGAATTTCAAAGATTAAATATTTCAAACCAAGCGCTTCACCGGGGAAGTACCCCACTTAAGTTTAGGGAGTTTTCGTTTTCAATTTGTATCTGCATACTGCTAGATATGGAAAGGTTTGGCCATATTAACCACACATTCTCTTCTCCTGGCTTGCCATATTGCATTTGAAATGTAAAGAAATGTAATTTAAGGATAGCGCATTGATATAACCCTCATGTTGAGATGACCGATCTTTCTCACATGGATTCGTTCTCTGCGCTAATCTTTTATACAAAATATTTATCTATTATTCTTACAGAACACGTGGTACAAACAGGTGAAATGAATGAATACGAATAAGTGAGAAAAAACATCAAACAAACAAAAGCAGTGAAGAATTTGAAAATCAATAAGAAAGCATTAAATATTACGTGTTATCCTTGTGTTTTGCTTCGTCGAGTGCATTTCAATCTCATTAAAATCTCATTTGATATGAACAAATTAATCAATGTGTTATATTTTGTCCGCAGTAAGTTCATTGTCCCCGGATCAGTGAGGGTGGGGTCATCTAGTGATCGGGAAAGGCTGGTTGAGCACTTAGCCTTCAAACTACCGGACGGTAACATGGCACTTGTTGTTCTGAATAGGTAAGCTATTGTAAATTACATGCTCACGTTATGTGTTTATCATGTTTATGCAGAAAATATTTTGAGTGATATCTCTTTGAATGTATGAGTTGACGGGCTAGATATTCAGTGGCATGCATGTGCCGCTTAATAGAGGAAATATTTGATTTTGAAGTACATTTTCAACTCAAGATCGTGTATTTGAATATGAGAGAGGTAAAGACCTACGAGTCAGTGATGAAGTATTCAAACGATTGAAAATTGCAATGGTGGACTATATTATGCACACCCATTACCCTGTTGAGACTGATATTTCCAACATTCTTATTTTGCTATATCCAGCATCATCATCTTCTGGCACTTTTCACCTCCTCATTATACCATTTTATTTCATTCGTGGTGATGATATTTGCAATCATCAAAATATTAACATTTATCAATGTCTTATGTCTTTGTTTCTAAACGTAGGAAGGACTTCACGTTTCCTCTTCACATCTATGACCCGGATGTTGGATACCTGAACGCTGAGATTCCATCTCGCTCCATCCAAACCTATCTATGGAAATCACCTTCCAACCAGTAAAACAGAGATTTAATCGATTGTCTATCTGTCTTGACAGCTTTTAATGAGACAAGTTTTTGGACGTTTCCCAGGAAAACGGAATATCCATGCCCATGTAAAACGAATGTTCCGTATAATAATTATCGTACATCGCCATGAGATTAACTGTTTGCAAATCATTTCATTTCCTTTATATTAGTGAAATAAATTAATGTATGATAAAAAAGAACACATAAAAGTTACCATAATATCAATAGAGTAAATATAATGTGTCTTTTTAAGTTAATAACAACTGCACACTCTTTATGAAAGGCTGTGCTTGGAACATTAAGCAATTTCATGAAATTAATGTTTTGATAACACGACATTAAAATGTTATATTCAAGGTATAATTCTTTAATGAACATTGTTCATACATTCTTTTATCCAGAGAACGGAATCACTTCTTGATACACTGCAAAACTTGGGGTGTTAATTCAACACCCCAGTTTTTGCAGTGTACATGAAGTATATTGTATTCAAAATATGGATTTGAAATAGGGAAAAGTTTTAACGGAAAAATATTCCACATATTATATGTACGTGAATCTGCAATAAATAGTGGACAAGTAAGAATGCTAGTCAACCCCAAGGGACGAGAAAGAAAAACAAATAAATTACATTTTCCTTGTATTTTCATCGTACTACTGTTTTTGTAGTGATTTTCGTTTAATTTTAGCATCCCCCTTTATTTCTTATTTTTTTAAATACACAAGAGCCCATCTATCACTGGAGTCATAAGAATTTTGAACGAGGGTGTCAGACAAATTTTACATTGTCAATAGAAAAGCTACAGTTTAGATAGAGAAAAAGGCCCGAACAGGTACACTTTTTGACAAATATTCTTAACGTAATCTTTAACAAGATCAAATAAATTCATATATTTTTAAAGACCTTTCCCTGCAGCGAAGACCCTGAGCAAATCAGATTGTAGTCAAATCTGTACTGCTTTCACCTAATCTCGAATCGAGATTCCACAGAGAACATCTTAAAATGGGTACAGTGATTTCCTTGGATCATTACGATAATACCGCCCTTCCTCAGTGGCGGAGCGTCCAGGTAGGGGCGACGAGACACAACTATGCCCCCGAAAGGTCAACAGAGAGAGAGAGAGAGAGAGAGAGAGAACAGTGGAATGAAAAGGTTCACAAAGAATGGGTGAACGTGAAAATAAAAGAGAATTGATCATAGCTAGTGGAGATATAACAAGTGCAAGAATATTTTCCTTTCATATGAAATTAGAAAATTGAATGATTAACAACATCCTTTTAAAATTGGTATTCGATGTGGATAATACAAATGAAACACAAGTAGGCCTAATGATGCAACATGGGATTATAACTGAGAAATCAACCACCTGTATTCACTACCTTATCTTTGCTTATTTAATAAGATCACAAGTGATATAAGTTGCTCTTTCCAAATTAATGCTCAAAGTTATTGACATAAATTGCCTAAGCTTTTAATGACGTAATATGGGCGAGAAATATATGCTTAAACAGTATCCCGCTTCTGTATTGAAGAGAGCTTAAATTAATCTTTTGGCGGGGACGAATTTATAATGATATGGTATTGAATCACGTGATTATAGCTACAAAATAATTGTTAAATATTACATACCACATAATCTTCCTTCACAACTGGCCAAAGTACAGCGACAAATATTGGTAAGCGGACAGCTGGTGACTAACTTTGGACTGACAGTCCATCAGTCAGTTGTATGTACCCGATTGAATGGTTATATGGTTATAACCATTCACTATATGAACGGCAACCATAGCAGAGGTGGAGAAGAAAGTCACTTCATGACTATGCTCAAGAAAGAATGAATACAATGGATGCAGCTCGAGTTTTAACGATTCTTATTGTCGTAGCAGTGGTCGGTGCTACAGGTAAGCAAATGCATGTATCATGTTTTACCCCATTTATCATTACTGGTTATCATAATAAGGGGCAGCAAATGTTTTTATGTCAAAACAGGAATGCCATTATTATATTTTGATTAAGGAGGTCTGTTGGACAGATAAAAACAGAAAAAATAAATAAATTGGGGATTAAGTTGAAAAGTGATAACATCTTTCACATATAAGTTGGAAATACGGCATGATAGAAATTATTATATTTTAACGTATCGACGAAGATAAGAACATGCACATTTTTATCAGGTTACAAAGGTAACCACATCATGGACATGATAGGCTAATATATGTAAGTATGTTACATAGATATCGTCATACGTCATGCTTAGATTTGTCAAGTGAAAAGGAGAATGAAACCTCCCAAAACACGAGCAGATAATGTAACGCAAAAACTGTGATTGCAATCACTCCTATTATTATTCGGTGTTATAAAGGAGAACAAACTCATAATTTCCTTGCAGCTAGACATCCTTCCATTTTTAAAGAAAATATTAAGGAGTTTTCGGATGTGTCGACTAGAACGTCGTCCTAGATCCTCCCAGCGACAATGGACTGCTTTGTGTTGACTGCATACAAAGTAGGTGAAACATGAAACTAGCAATGGGTGAAGCGAGGTTCACGTTTTAGAGAAGACGGCAAAACCATGTTTGACGCGTTCTCGATCTGACTAGTGGACGAGGGAGAAGCCAGTGGACGGGTGAGCCGTTCTTGCACAAAGCGCGGTATGCAGCTAACACAAAGCAGTCCATTGTAGCTCGGAGGATCTAGGACGGCGTTCAAGTCGACACATTCGAAAGCTCACTAATACTGGTGTCAGAGTTGTAGAAATCTATTTACCTGTAGAGAATGGATATGGTGTTGTACAATGATTGGCCACAACTATTAAAAGCCACAGATCAAAACGGCGGGCTTCTTGTTACCCCGCCGTCTCACACAGGTGATTTCTTTCAGCCGTTCTGTGTTTGTCTGTCTCTGTCTCTCTTTTAAGTAATTGTTGGAGCTTTTTCCGACCAAGCAAAAACTTATTATGCATACCAAATTTTCCTTAACAAAAGAAATTATTCAATTGTTTGAAGCGACTGAACCCGATGATATCTTGTCCTTAAAAGGTCATGATATAATTTGAATGCATTACTAAAATTATATTATATGAAATCCAATTCCACAGATAAATGTCCGACATGTACATGTACGTTGTAGCTAGGTCAGTAGGTATCTCACAAGTTGTGCAAATCCGACGTTGTAGTTTTGCGAAATATATAGATAACAAGCATATCACGATGAAAATGTATACAGGAGACCATTATGGCAGTTTAAAGACGGGCAAATGAGTTGCGTTTATGAAAAATATGGAGAAGAAGAAAAGAGATTGAGGGAGAGAGAGAGAATGAGAGAGAGAGAGAGAGAGAAAGAAAGGGGATGGGGTGATTTCGTAAGCAATGGATCCCTCATAGTATACAATCATATTTTTTAAAAATGAAAATAGATAATGACTGCAAGTTTCGTCAGTTTCCCGACACAAGTTCTTTCGTCTGCGAGTGTTCCTCTTTGCATTGTGACGTTATCGAGGAGTACTCCCTCAACGATGAAAACTTTGTAGTGTATACTTCTGGAAAGAGAGGATTGAGATTAGACAAAGAGGAGATGCCAATTAGAAACCGGCCTACACCGAATAGTAAGTTTCTTAGATACATCATTGATATCTTCAACGATGAAATATATTGACTATGAAATGATGAGGAACCTTTTTTTTTTCTTCATCGCGTCAAGACAGTAATTGCATCTAGACCTATATAATGATAGTCTGGAAGAATAAAGTTAATATAACTAAGAGAGTGGCTTAAAAAGAAATAACTTTGTTAGCTTTTTTGTCGTGTTACCATAATCATATCTTGATGTTTTGCAACTAAAACTCTGAATTAATTGGTCGGGTTCAGAGGGCTTGTAAGAGCCACCTCCATCTTCACTTCTTTTATTTTAAAGCTCGAACACTTATTAATATGAATCAGGTCTAAAATATGTAAGCTTCCTATTCAGTGCCGAATACTCATCACCAATAATTCACTTTTTTAGTCCCAGATACAAGCATCACTATCAGAGTTGATCGATCTGAAGAGTATCAAACAATCCTTGGTTTCGGCGGGTCATTCTCAGACGCAGCGGCACTAAATCTCTACAACTTATCATCTGCGACACAGGAGAAGCTACTGAGGGCGTACTTCTCTAACGATGGTATGATTTCGATAGTGTTGACGAAAACAACTCAACTAATACAATGATTCTAAAACGGATAACATGCACAGCTGTTCATTTTATGAATTTTACTGTCACTGATCTGATGCAGATTATATTAGCTAGATGACATGTATGATTACACGATAGGAATGATTAGTTTAATATTTGCATTTTGTCACTGTTAAGAGTTTCTTAGAAGTTGAGGCTATAGGTGTTAGGACGCTATACTGATTGACCTATAAGAACTTGTTAAACTCTAACATACGTTTCTGTATTTATTTTAGAAAATATTTATGTTTATGTATGATGAAGCAATCATGGCCATTTCGCCATCCATCAAATTTTAGTATACTACGTAAAATGAATTTTATTCCACATCACCTAACGACATTTCTTTTAATCTTATTATGACATAGGAATTGAATACACCTTTGGTCGTGTACCGATCGCGAGCTGTGATTTTTCAACCAGAGAATATTCGTACGCCGAAACACCGGATGACTTCTACCTCGAGGATTTCCAACTCGCATTTGAAGACATCGACTATAAGGTCAGTTCATCATTATCTAAAACCAACATACCTAAATGCAATGTACAACCATGGAAAAATTTATTAGACCAAGAATGGTTACTGAAAGTGTTATATTTGTGGTAAGAAGGAAATAAATATCATAAAAACAAGGTACAATGGCTGGAATTTGTTATTCATTCAATGAAATACAAAGACAAATCAGTTTCATTAGTTTGAATGCATATTATAGTACCTTTATTACAGAAGCTTGGTCTAATAATTTTTTCCAGGGCTGTACATTAAAAACTTGCTATATTCATGAACATGTCGATAGTCATTGATAAATTAATATGGTTTTTAAATTGTTTATCAGATTTCATAGATTCCAAATTTTCCTACCGTGTCGTAAACTGAGCAATTAATAATGTAATATATAACAAAAGGTATGTAGATGAGACTCAAATCCGACCAAGAGTAGCCTAATAAAGGCATTAATGTATATTCAGTGAAAGGAATAGAAAGAAAGACGAAGAAGAGGAAGAAGAAAAAATTACCACAATTGTTTGTACCACATGAATGTATATGTTGTCATAATTTTGTCAAAAATACATGTACATGATTTTGTTCATTTATTACTTTGCACGCTTTTATTGAAATAAATATTATTGATCTGAACTAAACTGAATTGCTGAAAAGACTTTACCTACTATTTGTATACTGCCACAAATTTGCTGCAGATCCCGATGATCAAGCGAGCATCAGAAATGAGTTCCAGACCCATCAAGTTGTTGGGTAGTGCCTGGTCTGCCCCAGGTTGGATGAAGACAAACGGTGCTATGAAAGGAGGTGGCCGGCTGATGGGAATGCCAGGTGGGTGGTACTACAAAACATGGGCCCTCTATCTTTCCAAGTAAGCTAAAGTGTGGTTATACTGTATTTTAACTATTTAATAATAGTTCCAATATTTATTGTATTTACTGATAGTTTCCAGTTTTGTGGTACATGTATATTGTCTCATTGAAAAAAGTATGCCTGTGGAATGCGTGCCATAGCGCGAAAACCATTGTGCTGATGGGGCTAAAACAGAAAAAGATTTGAATTGGTAGGGTTTAAACTTCAACAAAATTTGGTGATTTGACACGGCATGACCCTGCAGTTATATGGTAATGATTTTGTGAGATGTAGAGTGTCCGTGTCTTTAAATAAAAAAAATATCAATGAAATCTTCACCAAATGAAATCACTGAAGTTCGATTTTTCCATCGGAATATGGCCGTTGTGTGGATGTCTGTTGTTGTTTGGTTTTATTTTTTATTTTTTACAGATTCCTGGAAGCCTACAGTGCATATGATGTGTTCTTCTGGGGCCTAACGGGAGGCAACGAACCTACCGCAGGTCTTTTCCCAGACTGGGCCTGGCAGTGCATGTACTTCAACCCTGAACTCCAGAGGGACTTCATCAAGCTTGACATGGGTCCTACCTTGCACAACCGAGGCCATAAAGATATCAAGATCGTCATCATGGATGATCAGAGGATCCATCTTCCTGAGTGGGCTAAAGTGGTAAGCCGAACTGACCGTACTCACGAAGGTTTACTAGATTTGTACACAATCTCCCTAATTTTAAGGTACCGTTATGCTGTTATGTGAATTGAACCATCTTCATGACTGTTCAAGATTCATTTATGAATTTGACCTGCCTGAACAGTTTGAAATGAATCAAGACTTCAAACAAATCAATATTATGAAGCAGATCAAGAAGCCGAGAAATTCTTTCAGCTCGAGAGTCTTTGGTAGGCCCTACTGCATTGATCAGAAAGTATCGTGGAAATCATGGCAATCAAATATTGACGTCGTCCAATCAAGACCCTGTAGTGCCATACAGACAATCTCCTTGACCATATTAAAAATTCTCATTTTGTGTCTCAGGTCATTGAAGATCCGATGGCATCTCAGTACGTCTCAGGTATCGGTCTCCATTGGTACATGGACTTCATCATGGACGGGAGTCGTCTGAACGCAACACACCACGCCTACCCTGATTACTTCATGATCAATACAGAGGCGTGCGAGGGGTACTTGATGTGGGAGGAGAAAGTAATCATTGGGAGCTGGGAGAGGGGTGAATCCTACAGCCATGATATCATTGAGGTTTGTATTACATCTTTTGGAAATCAAACATCATCGTAATCAACACGGACCTCGGTTTAACCTTTCCGTTTTAGCCCTTTACACCCATAGGTGTACGAGATGGGAGTCAAGGGACTAAGGGTGTTGCAGCCCCTCATTCATTGAAAGTACCAATATTCGGGAAACCTCCACCTCATATTTAGGCAGCTGCTACCTTATATCCGAAAAGCATGAAAAGCAAGGTGGTTTATTCATACATTAAAAAAAAACGTTATACTGTATAGTTTTGATTACATAATTTCATTTTAATTATAATAAGTTATCAAAATTTTTGTCCCCCACTTCACTTTCTCGCAAACGTATCAAAACGTTTTCTTAAGTCTGGTCCATGGTGCAAAGACATAATTTTCGGCGATTATTTCATGTTGTTGCAAGTATTTGATCACGGAGAATAATTATGTTGTTATGATATGCAGAAACGTGGTTCGATAATGGATTAACTTGGTTTATTTGCCTTGTCGCAACTGTCTCTTTTTTACGGATTCTCCACGATTTTCTTGATTACCCATCTCCTAGGACTTGAGTAACTGGGTAGGGGGTTGGATCGACTGGAACATGGCTCTTAACATGATCGGAGGACCAAACTGGGTTGGGAACTATGTTGATAGTCCAATCATTGTCAACGCTGAAGAAGATGTGTTTTACAAGCAGCCTATGTACTATCACCTCGGACATTTCAGGTAAGGTGCTAGAAAAAATATGAAATGATAAAAACAAATTTTGTGAAATGATTGAGGCATAGCATGGTCCTTTGGTATCATTGTCCTACGGCCGTTAAAAAATCTGGAAATTGCTTATCATTTATCAAATTATTGGTAACCCCAAATAAAGCAAATGTTTAATTTTCCATAAGCAGATGCGAATGTCGTTCGCAGTTTATTCTACATGCATTCTCTTTTTTCCTTCTATAACCAGTAAATTTATTGCCCCAGGATCAGTGAGGGTGGGGTCATCGAGCGGTCATGATAGGTTGGTTGAACATCTAGCCTTCAGACTGCCGGACGGTAACATGGCTCTCGTCGTTTTAAATAGGTATAACCATACAATCAGTTTTCATTTTTTTTCTTCTTCAAGTGCTTTCATCATGAAAATTATTTGTTTTATTACCTTTGCTTTGTTGGCATTATATTTTTTACCATGATTATCTCTTTCGTCATGGGTAAAATTTACATATTAGAATAAAAAAAGAGAAAAGAAACACACTCACACACGTAATGTCAACCCCTATTTATTCAACATAAGATAAAAGAGCATTTCCGTTTAAATGCCTTGCTCAACATGCTCAAGGGCATATGTGGCATACCGGGGATCGAACCAACGATCTTCGCATTTTCAGTCACGTCTTTTAACCATAGGTTTTAACTAGTCGACCAAGGAGGTGCAAAAGCTCTCTTCCACCTCCCTGAGTCGACTATACGACACCTCTATTTGGGGGGTAACTATTCGATATTAATTTCAATGCAATAATCTAACGATTACAAAAAAACACACAAAAACAACAACAATAAAACGCCATTGTAATGACTTTGTATACTCGCCAAATTTATCGTAATGGTTAGACATTGATTCCACCATCTCTTTTCTCATTTTTCTGTTTCCGTTTTCATGTTCCGATACTGATGCCAGTCATTCAGTTATCTATATCAGTTGGAAATATCAATAGCTCCAATCTTTAATGTTTTTTTCATAATTCTTTTTTTTCTATTTAAATAGATTTCTTTCACAATTATATCTTTGTTTCTGAACGCAGGAAGGAGTTCACGTTTCCTCTTCACATCTATGACCCGGATGTTGGATATCTGAACGCTGAGGTTCCATCGCGCTCCATACAAACTTATCTATGGAAATCACTTTCTCACGTCTGAATGTCTAAATTTTTCCACAACTTTGATAAGTTATGAATTAAGGATCAATTATTCTGACTACCTAAGCATATTATCTGTTGAAATCATCCGTGGAAGGCAGGAAGTGCGTTTGTTATCATTATTATTATTAAGTATTTGGCGTCAACTGTGCACGGGAGGGAAAAAGGCGAAAATGAATCGCTGTAACCCTCAGGTTCATTAATCAGTATAACTTTGATGTATCAACAGAAATAAGAAAATTACGGAAACGAGTTAAATCCGATTGCAAGCCTATTCACGAAAATCTAATACATGAAAAGGCCTTGTTAAAAGCTGTTGCTTTAAAAATAAAGTAATGTGCAATTCACCTAGAATGTAATTACAATTCAAACTACTAAATCACTCATTTTTGTCACGATTTATTTAGATAAGGAGGGAGAGAGAGACGTGATAGAGAGAGATCGAGAGAGAGAGAGAGAGAGAGAGAGACGTGATAGAGAGAAGAAGAAAGAGGAGAAAATGACAGGGAAGAGAGTGAATATATCAATCTTTCATTTATTGCAACCATAGGTTGGATTTTGTAAATGAGTGAGCGAGTGAGAGAGAGAGAGGAGAGGGGGGGGGGGGGGGGCTGAAATATAGTATCTTTTGATATTTTAATTGACATACATGAATCATCAATACAATGTACACCATAAAATCAAGTCATAAACCCTCTTGTAATGGACCATTTAGACACTATTCCCTTCACAAAACATTAGCGAACAACCTGCTTCCAACCATGGTATTTTGTCCATGTTCTAGCAACACTTATTTTCTTATGTTCGGGATCAATAAGAGACTACTCTACCTTCCAAGAAAGTAGCCTCGACATTGGGCTCTCTGACTAGCTGTAACTCCGTCACTGTCTCCAAATACAATGATCAATACCTTATGTACATGTATATCATAAATTATATCTTATCTCTTATCTTAATGATATATCATTCCCCCTCTCTTTCTCTCGCTCTCTCTTTCTTTCTCCCTTTCTACATCTTCTACTTCTTTCGTTTCCCTTGTCCCTATCTCGCTCTGTATCTCTCTCCATCTCCCTCTCCATCTCCCTCTCCATCTTTCCAACTTTCTCTACTTTTTCCGTCTTTTTACCAATCGCTTCCCACGCCTCTCCTTTTCTCATTATAATGTACGCTTTCTTCCGTGTATTTATGTTGGCGACGTTTGTATAATTTCGTCCAAGCATGCAAAACTGTTACTTCGACGTGTTAAAAACATCCCGACATTATCGGTCATATTCTTTGGATCTATCTAAGTGAAACAAATATTGAGCCTAACATGTCCATGCAGGTAAATAAAAAAATATTTGTACATGTAAGTATATCAGAATTAATCCTGCACGTGTTCCTTGCTCTTTTTGATAGGCAGTTCAATCCCCTAAAGGTTAAATCAATTCTATATTGAAGGTCCTTGCATGTTCAATGCCAATCGATCATGAAAAACCTGGCTAAAATCGACCGAATGTCACACTGTTTTTCCCTTCAAAACTGCGACCCCTTACCTGCATGCGGGTCTACGTGTCTGACCTATACTGCAGGGCTACCTTGGTTGCATTGTTTTCAAAATGTCAGGAAATATCACTGTGTATCATTTTATTAAATTGGAGAGTGGTAGCCAAGGCTGATTGATTCCACATTTCCTTTTTCTTCATCTTTGCTTTCCTCAGGTTGTTTTCTACAACTCCACATTTCATGCAAGAATAACAAAATCATTTCGTTGATGAGCGTTATTATTTCCTAAGTCATCACAATGGCTAGAGTATCACTGCCCTTCTAAAATTCCTTTCTGACACCACATTATTCCCTCTTTTCGATGGGTATTGAAAGTTCACCAGGGATGCGACTTTTTTCCCCCGTGCTTTTAGTCATAAGTAGATCGTATCAAAACGGTATACCTGTGAAGAAACGCACTAAATCTCAGAGTATAAAGACACAAAAATACCAATAAAAGTAGTTTGATTAAAATAGTTTTAATGCAATTTGTATGTAACAAGCATCGGTAGGTGCTGCTATACATGTAGAATAGACGTCTGCTAAATGCAATGGTATGTGCCAAATGCAACAAGTGCGTTATACATATTTACAAGAAACATTTGAAATATTCTTTGTCTTGACCGCGTAAGCTAATGGAAAGGTGGGAATGTCCTTGGATGGTCCGAACCCTCCATTCTTGTTTGGCCAATGATAACTAACCATCTCCATCTTCTTCATCCTGGTTTTAAAAAAGCCACAAAACTATCAAATATGACTTTCTGATTCATGTATAACCACTATATGATCAGTTACTCGGTATAATGATGCAACACTTCTTCCTGTCTCCAGTCTCAATGAAGATTCCAATATAGAAGGAGTATTTCTTTGTTAAATATTAATGAGGCTGAGCTCTTTCGTTGCTGTATTATGGGTATTCACATGACATATGTGATAAAAGAGGTTAATAATACGGTCTTATAGCCTCATCAGCATTAACACTGCTCTTCCTGAGAGTGCTGCAATTATTATTACCGAAGCATTTTTTAATATTTTTTATTTATTTATTTCTCTTTATGATCCTTTTTTTTCTTCAAACATATTTTACAAACTGATTACAACATAATAAGCAAATATTGATACATTATAAAATAAATTAATTACATTGTATATAGTTAACGTAAATGAATCATAAAGAAGGATTGTCAAATAAGCAAAGCTTGATGGCGTGACAATCCTTTACAAAAATAGGAAATACTAAAGAAAAGGGACATTAAACAAAAACAACAACAACAACACTTTTCGTTGTATTCAAAGTAATAGAAGTCAATTAAGGATGGGGATGGAGATGAGATATATGGAGAAAATTGCCATGTTTCCATCGATACACCTATGTCGAGACCGACAAATGTAGCTGAAAACCGTTTATCCAAATAATTATTTAAGTACTGAGCAAGGATCGAACTCAGGTATGGAACTCTCGTACATGAGCCATGAGCAGTGCTCCTTTAGATTAGTAATGAGACGGAGTATCAATTTTGCTATTTCCATATATAATCATTCCAAGACACACATTAGAAAAGAAGGGGCTTCACTATAATTCTTCACAATACTCTTCCGTTCCCGTATTTGCATTGATCTTAACTGCTCATTCTCGTTTTATACCCTTCAAAACAACGTGACGATACATTGAGAAAATGTACACTGGATGAAGAACCCTATGTCTGAAAAAGAGGAATATTTTGGGGGGATATCCAACAGAATTAAGTAAGAAGTGCTTGAGTTAAATTATTCACGTTTAAAAGAGCTTTATTTTTTAATGATTTTGGAATCATCAAACCTAGCTAATCTCCGTCACACAGGCATCACATTAAACGAATTGACATATAAGTGACTGACAATAAATAATTGTAAGTTAATAATGTATACATTATGATTTCGATTGTTCAGTCAATATGATTTTGCCATATCTATGAACAAATAAAGCCAAAGAGGTATTTAATTGTGGAATGAAATCATAAACGAAGATAATCATTTCAAAGGAAAAAAAGAAATCCCCATTTTTACGAGGGGCTTTGGGTGTTTTAAAAATCTTTGATAATATCATGTCGCTTCACTTTACTCGGCCTTAATTAATAATTCAGCCCGTCTTGATATGAATACGATGTACAACTTAATATTTTGAAAACTGTCTCGTGAATTAATGCTTAAATGTTAATAAGCAAATGCCTCCATCAACACAAAATTTGACGACATGCTCTGCAGTGAATAAATGGACACAAAATAATACATGATATTTTCTGTTGATGATGAACAAACTTGATTAAATCAGATAATTTTGGCATATAAAGATAAACGCAACAATACAACGATTTTGTCAGTCACAGAGTTTGGTTAATAATTATGTACACCTTATTGGCATGCTCGTATAATGAATACAATTAGTTAAAATATACTGATCACTTCTTATACACGATAAAATACTGCAAATGATTTCAAAATCAATCAATAAGTCAAAACAAATGACAAGCATGCAAGTGAATCTTCATTTGTATCGTTGTGGTGGCCAACTCACAAAACACTCCAACATTTCCGATTCTAATTGAGTTTTTCACACTTTTGACAATAAAGACTAAACCGGCAAAACTGTCAATAAAACTATGCAACATTGAGGTATTTACACCGATTTAACGGAATTAATTACCACAAGGAACAGGAATTCATGATTTTTCCCCGGAACAATTAACAACAAATTAAAAGACAGAATGGATCTCAAACGAAAATGGGTTAAAAAAAATTAGGAAATGAAAGTATGAAAAAGACGAAACTCAAAAAGTATGGGGCAGAAAAAAGATGAAAATAATGCCCCCCAAAAAAGACTAACAATGTAAGGCATACATGCATGCGTCACGGCGTAGTCACATTTTTGCCATTGTTAATATCATGGGCTATAGGGGGGGGGGGGGGGGGGGCAGGGGGACATCCCCACTAAAAACCTTCTGTCGGCAAATGTTGACTCTGTAGAGTTTCTTTTTGCAAATCGCATAAAATATGACCATCTTTTGACTTGATCAACACATGTGAAATTCTAAGGATTTTTATGTTTTTGCTTACTGGAAAGGTTTCGCCTAACGTCTTGACAAATTTGGTTCTTTATCCTCTATTTAGAAAAGTATACCGATGCCCCGAAAGACAATCATCCCCCACAAAACAAAATGAAAAAAGACAGAAGCAACTCTGTCCGCTATCCACAAATTTTTATTGTCAAAAAATGTTACATAGCAGAATAAATAGATTATCAAAACAAGTAAATAGAAATATATGTAATGAGGTGGGGTTGCGTTGTCATGTAAATAAAATCCACATCAACAGTATAAATCAAAGATACATTTCTTTAGCTATCACCTAGCTGCAGTCTATTTCCATGGTTGTCATCTAGTAAAACCATCTTCGAGCACGCATCAATGGTCAATATCTATTCAGATATTTACATACTTTACTATGTACAATTTAGAAGAAGCATAGTGTGTGTTGTAATCATGATGATACAAGCAAGGTACAATTCAAGAATACCAATTTGAATAAACTTTCACTAATGTACAGAACGACAGCGGCCTGTTTGTATGAATAAATGCGATTCATAATGAAGTTGCATACAATGAATACACATGCTGGAGTAGCTCAAACACCAACCAATTATATGAATTCAAACTGTCAAAGTTAAGTCATAAATTACATTCCAGCTTTCAACAAAAGGAAGAAGAAGAAAAAAGAAATCAATTTCACAGATCACGGTTACCAACATACTCCTGTGGTCATCAATACTCAACTAAGCACATTTTTACAACTTCATACTGTAAATAATGATACAATAATATGGTTAAATACAACAAAAATACAAATTTGATACACAAACAAAAGTGGCAAAATGGCATGTCTATTTCAAAACATATGTACATTTTTTTTTAATATAAAAAATATGATCTATTAATTTTACCATTAAATAAATTATTTTACTGCATATTCACCTCCTATATGTAAAATCAGCTTCTAGAAGTTTATAGCCTTTATACACTGTATACTAACGCTTTCGTTTTTGTTGTTTGTTTTGTTTTGTTTTCCTTGCGCGTATTGTTGAGTGGTATAAGAGATTTAGATTTGGATAGCTTGTTTCCATGTACCGGTTTATTTCATAGCACTCATTATTAGCATGCCTTCAAAATTCTGCAGATGTTTTCGGTAATAACGTAACCCTCCTCGTATTATGTTGTGCTAACAGATATATTTTGTTCCCTATTCAATAACATAATTATATTCCCCTTTTCTGAAATTTACAAATATATATTTGTCAATGGCGTCATCGTATTTAACCTCATAACATTTGACCTAACCTGATCTATCTTTGAATAATGCATTTGTTTTGTTTTGATGATGTTTTGACGATAATTCGAATAAATAGACTTACTGGAAGGAGAGATCAAAACTTGCATTTGGGGAAAGAAATCGTCATAGAACAAAGTAAGATATTGTTTTCATGATGCGCATCCGATTATAGATATGAAGGGGTATCGGTTTATCGAAGTAATCATGACAGATATTCAAGATTCCTTCGAACACATAATACGTCATGTACGTGGTGTTGAATGTAAAGTAATTCTTGATAATCTAGAGAAGCACTTTTACAAAACGTTTTTCTTTTTTTAATTCCAAATCTAAACACCATCAAGCTTTTCGAGTGAGCTCCCCTGAATGTCGGGGCATTGACTAAATACTCTGCTAAGAGTAGATGAACCTAGTCCGTCTTCTTTTTCCCCGTAATGAGGACATTGAACCTGTCTTTCGACGGCTTCATGGTGATGTCTCCAAACCCATGTTTCTTGAGCATTTCAGAAGCGTTCTCTTTTCCCCACATCGTGCCAAGGCCCGGCCCTCCGAAGTACATGGACACCGGCGTGCAATGAAGCATACTGATGACGTAACCATCGATGGCGCGGGGATTCCCCACGTTTTTGTGGGGCGAGCTGTGAACGTTGACTTCCATCATGAGTAAGAGACCACCGTCCACCATAACCCGTCTCGTCTCGCGGAGAACGCCCTCAGGGTCGGCCATGTCGTGGAACGCGTCGAAGAAAGTGACGAGGTGGAATGTGTTGGTCCAGGTGTGCGGGAGCGTGGCTACGTCTTGAACCAGGAACTTGCAGTTGGTGAGGCTGAGTCGCGCGGCCTCAGCCCGGGCCTCTGCAATCGCTTTCTGAGAGATGTCCAGACCGTAGAATGTACATCCAGGGAAGCGTTGTGCCATCAGCATCGTAGCATGGCCTTGACCACACCCAAGATCCAACACTGATACGTTAGATTCTGAAGAGAGAGAGAGAGAGAGAGAGAGATACAGATGGAGAGAAAGAAAGGGAGATAAACCATCAAAATAATGAATGTGCACCTAAAAAAAAAGATTTTTTATAAATGTAAGACTCTTTATTTTATTCATTTTAGGTCAACCATTACGAAATATTCATAATGCTGATATCTAAGTTACACATGGAGTAAGGTATGAATGAATGTGGAATTTACAAGACTCTTCGTATTCCACCGAACCCGAGAAGACAGGTGAATACAGAAGAAAAAAAACCCCCGATTAATACCAGCTCTATTGATTTAAAATGTCTGTCTATTCTAACTTGAAAAAAAATACGCAATTGATTGTCCACAAGGCTTATCCACAAAGCTCACAGGCATACCAAGTATGATTCTCAAGTCAGAAAGATATACTTCATGATTAGCAGATGATCGGCGATATGTGCCACACTTTATTAGTAGCACTGAGTATTCAAGAATTGATGTTCACTTTTTTTTGCTTGATAATATGAAATTCATAATTTCGTTCGTTTGAAAATGTCTGGAACCAGAAAGTCTGCCCTTTCCATTCGACCTGCTACTCTTTCCACGCTCAGCATGCATGTGGAGATACCTTGACTAAGGCACACATCAATGACTAAAGCTTATAGAGTGTTTGTCTTTCCCCTGTAAGGAGTAAGTAATTTCCCAATATGACATCCGGAGTTTGAACGGTTTGGCGAATACGGTTATTATAATTATAATCTGGATACATTGTTTACATTTTCACCAGCGTCTGCCAAATTCTGTGAATTTTCTGAGAAATACAAAGTAGTTTGTAAATGCATAACTAACTTTGGCAACGAAAGATGATAAATATTTGTAGAAATGTTTCGTCATCCTGGTCATGATTGCATCCAAAGGCCCACTTTCTTTTAACATTCTGAAATATAGGCATTAAGAAGCCTGTTATGTGGTCTCTTGGTTATACAGTGAAAATGATGACGTTCCAGATTAAGACTAAAACGTATGTGAAGAAAAATAAAAGGAATATGCAGTCATCTGGCTTGTGAAATCGACCAGGTCCTACCATTAATTTCTTGTACATTGCCTTCCTAATTTCATTCCCTTTAACGAACCACCCCCACTCCATCATCAACACCACCCCACAACCTCTACGACCACTTCTACTACTGCCACCATCACTACCGTTGCCTCCACTACCACCTAGTACCTCTACCGCTGCTACCACTATACCACAGCTACCGCAGCAACCACAACCCAAAGCACCATCATCATCACCATCACCACCACATCCGCCACCAACACCACTAACGCCACCACCACCGCTATTATACCAACATTACCTACCACTGTTACCTGCCTACCACCACAGCTGACACCTCTACCACCACCACCGCTGCCAACACCACCTTTATTTTCGTCACCATCCCAGACACCACCATCACCTTTCTCATTACTGTCAGTAATGAATAACATTGACACTTGTTAGTGATGTCTGCAGCTTGCGCGCATACCAAGAGGCCACATAAGACATCACCACACTGTTTGCAACTACATGATCATGACACGGGTAGCGACTTAGGCCCCAGGAGCAGATGCCAATGAAATACGATGGTGGTATCAATGTTCACATGTTTTCTTGAAGACAAGATACTATTAGAGGATGGACTTGCTGTTTACACAGCTTGAGCTGTTTTGGTTGAGCAACACCTTTGTCGAGTTATTTCCGTTTTGCCCTTGAATGCAAATTCATTGACGAGACCATGTTGTTGCATCGCAAATCAACCGCGTTCATTATTTTGTTATTTCCCTGGGAGTATGTTGATTATATCTGTCTGTTAAGGTCTTAATACGATATTGATGATTGATATGGGTGAAGGATCGGTATAATGAGTTTTAGGAATATGATCATGAATCAGACGGAGACTTGGTTTAGCGCTAGCGTATTCTTAAATAACAATTACATGTATTTGAAAGGAAGTCCTTCGATATATTGGTGCATTTAAAATAGATAGCGAGGTCTATGGCATTTCATTTTCACTGCACATGAAATTCTTTTTCTAGCATCATCATTATACCCAAATTTTTTACTAAACAACAATATAAGAAAGGCAAAGTCGATATGAGATAAATTGATCATGGAAATAGTGTTGGGTGTGAGGCGGGGAGGTGAAGAACCCTAACCCAAACCCGAATCCTAAGGTGGACCATGTCCAATGGCTCGTAACGATTGCAATTACTTGAAAGTGCGAACAGGCCTATGGAGGCAGCTTTCAAGTCGGAGGGCATTCATCCCATATCCTCACATTGACATTGATACCTGCCGAGCTAGCTTAACTACAGATACGACATGCCACTCGTGCCACTCTCAATCCTTCCGATCGGGGTCTTGTTCTTCCATACAATCTTACACCTACGCAAAATTTATTATATGTGACCAAGGAGTTATGATAACTCCTTGCTGTGACTATGTCATTTTATTCGTGATTTTCTTATTGTTAGCTTGTTAAACTTGTAAGCATCTTTCTCTATTCAATGGCACGAAACCTTTATTCTTCGATGATAGAAATGTCAATTTTTCAAAGGAGACCTGTAGGAGTATATTGATAGATAACCAGAAGTTGCTAGTCGTCCTTGCAGTGGAATAGACAACGACGAGGAAAAATGAGTGGGAGAGGGATATATGTATAAGAACAAGCATCAGACAAAGAAAGTCACAAAAGTTGAATACAAGAATAGCGTAATGCCACGTATTTCTTTCTCAATAATAATAATAATAATAATAATAATAATATTAATAAAAATAATAATATTAATAATGACGTCGGCTACATAGCCCCGGTATCTGCCACCTCAGGCGCTCATGGTGCTTGCTCCAAAATATAATACATGCTTCAGTTAAATTCCGTAGGTGCACTGCTTGTGGTATTTACAGTTAAAACAAACTAAAATTATATAGTTATTATTTCATTATTCTTGCAAAATACTTTGTACATGATTATCGACTCTAAAAGAGCTGTTCTTTTGTGTACTTTTTATTGTAATAATAAGTTAAATCCTATTTAACCGGTTTAAAAAAATTCAAAGAAAATTTAACCCCCCCCCCCCCCGGTCTAGAATCTACTAATGCTTCTCTATTACAGTTTTCATTGTAATAATGCATTGTGTGTCTGATTCTGTAAATACCTAATATTTGCAGAGCTCTGGGATAGACCATTTTTGTTCCTTAACAGGCCATTTTGATTGCGAATCAAATAAATAAATAAATAAATAAATCAATAAATAAATGAATGAATGAATGAATGAATAAATAAATAAATAGATATTTAAATAAATGTATAAATAAATGAATCATTCTATACACAGTTATTAATTGTCATAATGGCATGTTTTGCACGATGTATCTGTACACTTTTGCATGGATGTGAAAATAAATAAATCATTGTCATGAATGCCATTCTTACCGAGCATATCGACGAGCCCAGCGATTGAAGGGATCATGTCCTGAATGAGGCTATTATCATGCATCGTTCTTGACATATGATCCATAAAACGATGAAACCTCGGATACTGAGAATAAGGTACTCCTGCAGAAGAAAGTGAAAAAGCAGAAGAGATTAGTAACGTAGAGGTGGTGTTCTCCAGTGAATACGTCATCGGGCTGTGGATAACAAAGTATATGTATGGGGGGTTCGAATCCAATGCACACCACTAACATCCTTGGCAATGATAATAATAGCTGTTTCTTATATAGCGCCTTACCAGTTACAATGTAACCGACCAAAGCGCTTACAGCTTTACAAATATTCTATTTGACATTATTACTAAACTCGTACTTTTTGTGAAAAAATGTAAAAATTATTGTTTTTGATCAAATCACTTTTCATATGAAAAGTTTATTAGCAATATATTTTTTTTTTTCCGTAAAGGGTCAGGCAAGACGAGTTCATGTGCTTTTCACCTGGCCCCAGTTACTAGCCAGTGTTTTTCTCTTAGATGTACATGTATATAATGATCATAACATTTTAATGTACCGGTACTTTACTCCTTTGCTGTTCGTAAATCCAAATAAATTCGAAAGTGAAAGTTTTATGCGTGTTTGCTACAAAAGTCCTGATAGGCATTGTACAGAGGTTTAGATATGACATACGCGCATGTTTATATGCGAGAGCAATTCACCGTTCTAGTAGTAGAAAAAAAATAAATGCAAAAAGCGTTTTTTTTTTTAAAATCAAAGTCGATAAGGATATAAATTTGTTTTGAAGGATTATTGGTTTTTATCATAGGTTTTTATAACATCATTAGGAAAGGAGTGTCCTTGATAAAAAAAAGAAAATAATTCTGAAATGTGAAAAATCCCATGCTAAGATATTGTCAATAAAATAGTGACGTGGCACCTACGAAGCATGACAAAAAATAACTATTCGACCCTAAATGAATCAAACCAAAGCAATGTATCAAATATACTGGATTCATGGCCACCTTGTTTACAGGTCGTAATGCGACCTTTAGTGACGTGAAGCTTTAATACAATTAGGGAAATACGTTGAATTGGCGGATTCTTTGGTTGATAAATAAATGTCTGATGGGGCTATGAAAACTAATTGGTAGCGCGTGTTTTGCGTCATTCATAATCATACCTGCCTGCCACAATTTTTTCTTGCACTATAGACATCTATATATATATATATATTGTATTTGATCTATTTTGCACTTATTTCCTTCCTCGGTGGTGTTGACGCCCTTGATCTTTGAAAATGAAGACACCGATTGGTAAATTTAACACTAACATCAGTTTTACATAATACCTCATATTTTACTATCCTTATGTATACCATAAAGGATATAAGCGAGAATTAACATGCTGCAATTTTGCTATAATTACCGCTCTTCAAGAAGCCATTACTAACTTGTAAAGATCTCAAAAGTAGACACGATATTGCCGGAGTGTGATTTATTCATCATGAAATATCAATATATTTGTCTGGAGCAAGGAAACCATATAGAAAGTTTTGATGAATGTATAAAGACGAATAATATTGTGTGTTGACATTGTGCATAGTTTGATACCAGATTATCCGGTAGAATCGTTTCTATATCTTAACGGGAATAACAATTATTATCATTGTAGCTAAAGTGTAATTTTGCAGTGCATCAAAGCATTTTCCTTAAAGGATATTGCTCTATATCGTGGGAACAGATCACACTAGGAATAAAACGCAGCTAGCAATTATATTTATTTATGTTTTAAGTATCAACCATGGCAAAGTCAAAACAGCTTGATTATATTAATGGATCTGAACCCGATTTATGGAGGAAGAAACAAAACTCCCAAAATCATAACCTCGAGATAAACCCAAGCTTCATTCTACATGATATAAATTTACAAAATAGTGACATTGTTTTTCTGTTTAACTCTCCGTATCTAAATAATGAATAAAGTTTCATGAATGAATGATATACAATAATTGTCACGTGTCCGTGTATAAGATGTGACGTTAATGAAAATAATTATATTTTGTCACCTATATATTCTCGTGTTCAATATCCTTTTCTTGTCATCTAATATCAATTATCACATAAATTAGATCCAAATCAAAATGTCAGGCAAGCATTATAAAGTACCCTTGACATTTCGAATGAAAAAATTTGTTATCTTTCTTGTTGAGCTCCCCCTTACCTTATAGCTGACATTTATATAAAACGTGTCTCTTTCATTGTCATCATCATGGATGTTTTATGGGTGCATTTTATAGTCGGCAGTATAATAGGCCAGATTTATATCATTTACGTAATTTGTATTTCAACATTATAACATGAACTTGAACTATAAATATGAACTTTATAGTTTTAACTTTTGCACCATTATAGGGATTGCCTTTCCATTAGGGTTTGCTTGGACATCATTAGGATGATTCATATTCAGTGCGATCAACTTTTCAACGAGATCAAACCAATTGCAAGAATTGTTAAATATTTAAAAGAATCATCATATTTTTTTGCTTTTGAAATCATAAGAGGCGTCGATAAACATTCAGGACGAGGAGGATGTGTTAGCGCATCCCGGCAAAATCTTTTTTCTACTTTCTTTCTTTCTCTTTTCTTTTTGCTTGTCAGAAAATGTTCAGACTATAGCCCCCACCCCGAGATTCCTGGTCATGGGATCGGCGAATGGGGAAATGATATACATTGATCTATACAGCTTAACACATGAATTCAAGCCCTTGACTATTAGGGGGACTGTCCCAATGCCTCTCCGGGTCATCCCAATCTGTGGGGTGTTTCACAAAGAGTTAAGTTTGACTAACAGTCGCACTTAAATTCATAGTTGTGCGCGGTATATGACACATCACCGCATTGGTCAGATCACGCTCAGGGGCCGCGCGCTATTGGGTAATCTACCAATGAGATTACGCGTTTAATACCGTATGCGCATTGGCACTTACGCATGACTTTATGTCAAACTTAACTCTTTGTGAAACACCCCCAGGAGAGAGGCCACCATTACCTTGTGGACCGTCCTCTTTGAAGCACCCAAGCACCGAATCATAAGCCTGGCATAACATGGGTACCAAACCGCTGAACGCGACAATGTTACAGGGCCCGTTGGTGAGAAAAGGCCGCCGAGATTCGGGCACGAAGTATGTCTGGTTATCTGGGTCCATCTCCACAATCCTCGCTACCACCATCGACCCAAGCCATTCTCGGACGTATCTACAGATGGAAATGGAAAAAGGTGAACGTTTTAGATTTAATCTAGTTGAATCAAAAGCAAGTCTACAATGTGTACCTCTCAGTAGTATGGGCAGAACTCAGATTGAACTAGGCAGTACATATGACGTTCATACATGTCATATGCATTTACTGCGTATTTTTAAAGTAGTACCATGATAACTTATTCCAATCTTTACATATCAGGAGACAAATATCACTCTCTACATCGTCTGCCAGTTTAAACATTGTATTCCCAAAACAAAATAAAGCTGTAAGTCACCATACATACATACTCCATACACAGAGCTATATATATACTTCCTCTCCCAACCCTGATTGAAGGCCCAGAAAATAGAATTCAATACAAGCTGCAGTGGGTTTGAGGCAGTGCTGCCAGATTTATTCCGTCTTCTGTCCAGGGAGGATCCCCTACCCCCATTAAAATCTGGATATGACGCCGCTGATACGAGCACCTTACATTCATTTCGATCGAATTTCAAGGAAGGAATGATTGTGATTTTACCTTACTGACGATTTGAGATATCACTGAATGAAAAAAAAAACATTCGCAGGTAGAGAAGGAGACTGAGGACAGTGGGAGAGGGGGAAAGAGACCGAGGGAGAGAGAGAGAGAGAGAGGGGGGGGGGGGGGTGGTAGCGAAAATTTTGTTGAGAGAAGAAGTAGACAAAGTCGTGTTGGAATGGGAAAAATGAATGCAGCATCCAAACAAATAATGAGCAGAAATGGAACCAGTCAATACCAGTTATTTGATACTTTGTATCATAGCGAATTGAAAAATTAAGTAGAGGCACAACATCGAACATGTACAATTATCGTGTCACTGTCCTTTACCGACCCTAAGCCAGTAAAGAAGAAAATAGACAAATGTCATAACAATCAAAATTGTTGTTGCACCTGTTTGCCTATCTCATGCCTTGTTTTCCATCTCTAAATTCTGTTTATTTCTTTTTCTCCAACCCAAGTCCAATTTTTGACATGATATTGATACTGTTTTCTTTCTCGTGTTATTGCAGGCGACCAACATGGCGCACGGAGGCTTTGGCGGGCTCAGTATTTCACTCAGCGGCAACTTTGGCGCGATTTAAGTTAGGAATGTTGATCAGGTTCAACGCCCCAGTCAGCCCACCATTTCACTATTGTCCCTCCTTCTTCTCACTTTTTTTCCCCGATCCTCGTCTTTCTTTAGTCTTGAAATTCCTCAGTGTGTTTTCATGAGAGAGTGGTGGGCGTTGCAAAAATAGCGAAATTTGTTGCGATAGTGATGACAGTAGATTGATCTTAACCTGAGTACTACGCATCGTGTGCGGTACAGCTCGCTGTCTGCTGAAGATAGGAAAGGCTTTATTCCGTTCCGAGCATGCGCAAATCAGCTTCGTGCACCCAATAGTTTGGTCCAGTCGATTGGTGTACATGACATTCAGGTAGCGTATTCTGACTTTGTGATGTCATTCAAACTTCGGACCTATAGGCCCTATATGTGTCCTCAAACTTATCAAAGTACAAAGAAATACGAAAATACCTCGAATTATATTACAGGTACAAAATAGTACTGTACCAGGCATCTGTCATTGACGAGCATCAAAGTGCATCAAACAATCTTCATTTTCCGCGCTTCAAAAACGACTGAAATGTATACTGCATGAAAAGTTATCCATATCAATAAAGCAAGTTATTTCATTTCAAAATTATTTTAATCATTTTGAGAATTATTATAAAGATACTGAGGCGATTAAATAGTTTATGATACAGTAATACTGAGAACCAGATTAACCAAAGCTACAGACGAATAACACTTCTAATTATGTATTTCTGTTTTCTATTGCCAAAACTTTGACTCTCACATTAAAAACGTTTCCAGTAAGGCGATGAATGTATGAAAACTCTTGACACATTACTCTTGTGAAAATTATATCTACAAGGCACTGGCATATATATTTTATTTCTGACGAAAGTATACATATTAATCCCCTCGGATAAGTCGTATTTTGACGTTCAGATATATTTGAGAGGACCAAATTTTGTCGATGGGGTGTCAAATATACAGGTATGACGATGAAATGACCCATTTTAGCGTATTTGACTACCAACCGAGTGGGCGTACCAGGCAGGCCTCTCATCTCCCAATAACATGCCCGAATGAAGCGTCGGTCGTCACTAGGCTAAGGCCCCCTGACTTAGGCTGTTTGGAGAACAAACTCGACCATATCCGATGTTTGTTCGCCAGCCTGGTCTCGGGTTGCTCCAGCTATGCGAGAAGCGTTCCTTCATCCCTCTCACCCCCATACCTCTCTGCAGTGATCTTGCTGGGCCGGTGGGGGTACACCCGCGATAGAATACTACCGCGAGCGGGGAAGGGATGTCGTGAATATACTCGCCAGCTTCACACCCCTTGGTAGCAAGGTATGCATTAACACGTTAACTATAAGTTTAAAGGATTCAGGCCTCGACCGTGGTTTAATACAAAAACACTGATGAATAATAAAATAATATGTATCCATAATAGACTACCTCCACATAATATTAGTGGAGAGCAGTGGATAGAAAGAACAACAGAATACAATGGAATTAAAGTTAATCCACTGGAAACAATTTGGAACTAATGAATCTTTAGGGCACTTTAAAAAAGGTTACACCTGAATAACTTGTGGTAATTCATAGTAAAGGTAAGGTCTAGCAAGTGTCAATGACCGACCTCAGTGATTTATTGGGTTTTTTTTTTTAATAAATAAATAAATAAACTAGAGTTAGATGACACACTGTTATATGGCATTAACAAACCAACAATTTGTCCCTGTGCAAATCTATATATAGATTGATAGCCGTTCTATATTCACAACAGTATTGGCAAATGGCAATGGTAACAATACGAAAATTGAAATGTTGTAAACCATCTGATCATGCACTCTGAATGTTCATACCCTTCAATCAGCATAAAGTACAAGGGAAACTTTGTTATCAATTATCCATTGATTGCATGGAAGAAGTACAAGGACGTGACAATGTTGCGTTCGTTTAGTTTGACTATATTCTTTTCATGAATCGTCATGATATTCTCATACAAAATGCAACTGATTACTGAACACGAAGTTAACCGGGTTTATAGAATTTATATTCTTCACAAAACTTGTTTTCTTCTGAAGACAGATATAGGTAGCCTTTAACTAAGTTCCAGGTAGGATTGGGCCGGGATGATATGGTTTATCTTGGAGGCATTGCAGACATAACTCATCGGTCATCTCATACCTGTAACAGGTTAGTTAATAGCCCCGGGAATCGTACGCTCTAAGAAGGAACTTTTGTTCCTATATATTGTCATATACTACCTGTATTGTATACTATGTATCTTTAAGTATGACAGTTCTCCTATATCTTTATTCTTTTCATGTAGCTTAGTTCTATGCTGCAGCTTTTGTCCTAATTTATATAATTATTTGAATTGTAAAGGCAGGGTTCTTTTGAAGGGCAAAATTGGCTATTATAAGTGTCACCCTCTATAAAGAAGACTGAACAGAAAGATAGTGGACACTCTATATTTGTTGCCATTTTTGTTTAAATAGAAACCTTCAATAAAATATCACTTTAAAGCGAATTTAGTACTCTACCAACATCAACTAAAATCAAGTTTTAATATTTCTCGCTTCGATGGGCTTATTCATTTAACCGTTAGCATGTCTGATTAAGGAAATTGCAAAAACAGAGCAAACAGCTATTCAAATGTTCATGAGCATTTCCATCTTGTAGAGTAAAACTTTCTCGATAAGACCTTCTAATATACCTGAAAGGTGAAAACTTGATGGTAGAGTAATATAATCTCTATTTAATTTGATATATATGTTATTGTATTTTATTGACGGTTTATATGAAATTTTGAAGAATAAAGAGTGTCCACTTTCTTTTTTTTGCTGAGTGTATAGTTTGATGTGAAAGAGAGTGAAATACATGAAATGAAATGTTAATATGGAATGAAATGAAACAAAGCACAAAGGGGCCCGGGATGTAATTACAGCCTTTTAGTTTCGATTTTCAAGGGTAGTTTAGCAATTGTTTGCAAAATACATTCTCGTATATCAAATTTACGTTTATCAATCTTTTACAAGTCTCCCGTCACCGACATAGCAACGCTTAATCCCAAATACAACACAGATGGCGTTATATGTAAATTTGAATTATAGGTTGTCTGAAGAGAAAGCACTCTCAGTGGAAGCTGTCGGATTTTTAAAAAGAGTATAACTTTCCCTCAGAAAAACACCATCGGCAGCAGAGTGACAGTATCGTCTACTTCCTGTCACAAGTTATTTAGTTCTTCGAGGTATTTGTTTTACTTCCGTTTCCCGGCTGTCATTGGTGATTTTCTTTTTTTTCCTCGACTCCATCGATTATCCTTCTTTTCAGTATTGAAAAGATGTGGAATATGATAAGTCTTTTTCGAGCTAAAATAGAAAAGTAGAAGGACCTATCTAATGTGGCGTCATACCTCGTCATTTGTCGTCATAGATTGTTGTATCATATTCCAACGCCAAAGATGCATCCGCGGCCTCAGGCCCCTGCGATCCGACTTAATATGCTATGTGTGATTCTGGTTCAGTGGCTGTACTTTTCTCTTCCTTTTCCCAAAGTTATCCCTGGGAGAATTTGATCTACATGTTTTCATCAACCTAGAAGCAAGTCTCGTGGAAAGCAACAATTTTTAGGTTACTTGAGGGATCAACTCGAATTCTAATGTGACAGCATAAAGGATTTCTGAGGTTATAGACTTACACGTCTTACGTCAGGCATCATCAATTATTTGTACACTCCTCTTTGCAATATGCATTGATCTCGGTGCACCCTCGAGATAGCCTTCAACCTCTTGAAGATATTGATACCCAAGTAGGGTCTCTGGAAATGATAAGAGGCGTGAAGGACAGAAGCAGAGACATTGACTACCGGAAGTTCGGAACAGGGAGGACAGTCACCCGAGGTTTGTTTCGCACAGGAACTTTACAGCAAGGGTAAGGCAGAAACAGAATGGTAATAGCATTACCAAATTAGTAAACCTTGTTAAACTGCAATCGCTAGCATAAATACTGACCAGTTTCCAGTCGCGTGATTATATTTCCACTTTCTTTCATGTTTCTTCGGATTTAGCTGATGGTTATAGGTCAGCATTTTATTCCACCTTGTGCACAGTTTATATTCATTACACCTAGCTAATTCCATAATTCTTCTCACCAAAAAGATTCTCATGATGATGCTACCAAAACAACTTCTTAAAGAATTCAAAGACACCGAAAGCTTCTCCTTTTCTCTTTTTATTTCCCCTTTTTGCCATTCAAAACAAAAGGAGGCGTGGCCCCAGTATGTACGCCATACGTAATGCATGACTGAAACATATAAAGAAGTGCTCTGTGGCACCTTTCCAACTCTCTGGGGGAGCCAGTAATGATGGAACCATAAACTTCTATCTGGACCATATCTCTATTCCTAGGACCAGACGTCTAATCAGATTCAGAAAAAAAAATCTAGAAGAGAAAATTAACATGTCTGGCAACACTAGCCTACAGACGTTTGCAACCGAGGGAACATGGCCTCTACAAAGTACGCTTCTATTCTGGAACATCCTAGTAGCCTTCGGGCACAAGGATCAATAGCAACCCTTTGCGATTATGGTCAAGTGTCTCTTGAACCTTTGCCCTTACAACCACAAGGTCTATCCTCCAGGCTACAGAACGCCATCTCATATCCTAACACCATTATGATGCATGCTTTATACGAAGGCCATTAAATTTAAAATCTGTGCATTCTAGTACGTTCTTCCAACACTATTCGCAACTCCGAATTGTGAGAGGTATTAATGGAAATATCCCGACGTACCACTGATATAAATTAGGTGAGTACGAATGAACGACAGCTCAGGAAATAGAACATGGCATTGCAGAATCTAATCAGCCTGACGCTGCCATTAAATAAATGACTGAAATTGGCAACGAGACATATACTCTCAATGATATCGACATTCACACAACGAACCCAATCGCTTGCCAATAAAACAAAGCCTGACCCCACCCAAGTTAAAATTAAGAGATGAAGAAAATGAAAAATCGGTATAGAATAAATTAGAAAAATATGTTCATTGGTTTATTTAATAATAATAAATGAAGAACAACGCACTACATAAATCTCGGAAATAAATTAATCATTCAAAGCATATAAGTCATAAATACCACTTCTTATAGAACTGTTTTTTAAAAATAGCAATATTTTAAAAAAATGTCATTGCAGATTCACTACAGTTAATTATTCACTAATACTTGTCCCAAATCTTTAAAAAAAATATTTGACCGGCAGAAATCGTTCTAAATTTGAATAAAATTGACAAGCGTTCTTTTTGCCAATATTAGTCCTTCTCCTTTTCACCCCGAACTTCCAGACAAGATTCGCTCGCGGCCAGAGCGATGAACTAGATCTATTTGTGGCACACTTGAACCCGTTTCGGCGCGAGTCGTATCTTCACGCGATCCGCTGAACGTCTGCAGGCTAGCATTCACAAGTACATCCGGCGGGAAACCAAAGAGAGAGAGAGAGAGAGAGGGAGAGGGAGAGAGAGGGAGAATGAGAGGAGACTTGTTTTTCGGTATACTAACCCATATAATAATCATCATTCGTTGCTGGCTGTCCTATATATACGAACTGCACGGGAATTGTACATCAGACAGTCCTCATAATTCTTTGTCAATTTTTTGTTGAGGATTAATGACGTGTCTTCACGTGGAGGCCGTTTGTAGATAATAAATAGGTATTGCATGGTAGCGCCTTGCTGGAAATGTTATCTTGACTAATTGGCACAGAGGCATAAGCTATATTATCCTATTTCGATAAATTTATGCTTTCTTGATAATAATAACAGTGGGGTCTTTTTCAGTAATCAAATGATTTATTTCATTTCATACCTTTCATTTATAAACTTATGGACGGCGAGACGGCTAATATAAAGACATCTCTGTTAACTGAAGTTTAGAAATTGAAACAATCCTAAACTTTAAAACCATCATCAAGACGATGATGACAGAACTTCACAGAAGTAAAGAAAAACATTCGACTCCACGTTGACGACCATGACGTGGGTGCACTGATTAAAGATTAAGATAATAACCTTTATAAACTGCATATCAAAGTGTAAACGAACAATCAAGCATCCATGGTTTACCAAGATCATTTTGAAGGGCGAAAAAGAGAGAATGGATATACTTCTTGAACTTTCCACCAAGTTTTTGTTCACACCATGTCAAGCATCATCACGACGTTCTCAACCGATACCTGAGCCAGGCAACATATTAGTGGGAGGTATTGGTTACCAGATTTGGCATCATCTGAGCCCCTTGCGTGGGTGTGGAACCCTCCAACTGGCTCCAGAGACCAAAGTACAACCACAAAAGGGTTCATATCTTACCCCGTCACTGGTTTTAGACTTGTTAATGCATCATGCCAGCTTATTCCACTAACCTTTCATTTAATTTGATGTATTATATTTATTGTATATTTCATCATCATTTGGCAGTTTGAATGTGTTGGCAGCATGAATTTTAGACGCATGCAACATGCGAATAACATTATCAGTCCTTCATAGCAATTCAATTTCTAATATTTTTTGTACAGGTATGCCCTTTAAAATTCGGTCTACCTAATACTACTGAATATTCTATTCATTTCATTTACTATATTATGTGAACTATTTTTGTTTTCGCTTTCAATATTGTATAATCATGTTTAGTCAAACAATGATACTATTTAAAGCTATTATCTATAAAGGAAAGTAGTAGGCTCAGCCGAGGCGAGTTGGCTCAGTCGGTAACGTTTCTGCCTGTCGAACCAAAGATCGTGGGTTCGAATCCACCCCGGGCGGATGACTGAAGCCTGCGTTGTGTGTTAACGTGCCCCTTCCTTGTTTCATAGACACAGGCTATGTTACAGTGGAAAACACTCCGTCCCTCGGATAGGACGTTAACTGGAGGTCCCGTGTAGAGGAAAGTCACCACCTTTGCACGTTAAGAACCCACTGCACTATTCGAATAAGAGTAGGGGGAAACCCCGGTGTAGTGGTACACCTGTATATCCCAATCAGTTATATCGGGAGGAGAGACCTAAGGGTTACAGTGATTCAGTTCGCTTTTCCCCTCCCAGGCACAGGTGACGCCGAATACTTAATAATAATAAAAAAGTAGGCTGATGGAATTTTGTTGGACGGATTTGTACTCCGCTTTTATATTGATTGAATAGGGATTGTATATGCGTTGTATTTTGGGTTGAGATAAATCAAATAAATGAGCGTAATTCATGTAGAACAGGAAAATTTAGAAACATCATGTTATTTTTGTTTTTCCATAAATAACAGCGATAGCAATAAAGCAATTTTATCAAGAATCAAATTTTTTGCCCGATTAAGCGTCGTATACGTGCAATACAAGTCGACAAATTGGCACCAAAAGAGGGACGCACCGCGCACGCATGCAAGATAACTCTGGAGCTCGTTAAAGATGCAGTGATTTATATCATTGTCGTGATGATGAAGGAGTTAATGGCTGAAATAAAACGTTTGAGTACCGTAAACTTGACGTTATATACTGACAGGTTGCGTCGGGTCGATAAAACACCGCCATAAGTCACCGCGATTGTTTTTTTATTTATATCATCACTATACGAGCTCTTAACATTGCGTGTAATGTGGATGTTTCGGATAGAAACAGGAGTCAATCAAGTTCATTCCGTACCAAAAGTTCGTTGCCAATTTAGGAGATTTTGTTAAATCTTGTTTCTTACAGGGAATCCTCATCCAATAACTTGTTTTTTACCCGAGTTTTGGCAGACGGCATGTAAATATTGACACTATACTCGATCGTAAAAACAGGTGAGCCAGGGCCAGTAATCTAAGGTTGAAGAAAGGGGGTGAGATTCTAGTGTTTGAATCAGTTGTCATGACATAACCATTATTTCATATGGTTAAAATCAGTTTTTGACAACTTAATGATGTCGATAAAGTAACTTATGTATGTCAGGCGTAAAGTAATCCACAGAAAGGTCCAGTTCAAGAAAATCAGATTATGAAATTAAATATTATTTGTTGAATTTCAGGGAATTCGCTTTCTGATCATGGAGTCCAAAAGACGATTCTTTCCTAATTTTTATTTTACATAAGTATTGGAATATCATATTGATTATCTAGCGTTTTTTGATGTTTTTGCTGTATTTTTTTAAAATCAAACTCACTACACAAGAACCATGTACATCAATTGACAGATTTTCTAAGCGAACTGAATGCCACACAAGCCTCAAATTTGTGACCGCTTGCCCCCTCCAGGCAACCCATTATATCCACATGAAATAAGTGATATTTAATCGTTCAATATTTTTATTTGGAGCAGCGGTTTTCCTAAAATGTGGTCCGTCTAACCCAGTTCACGACATGCTACCGCAGCGTGGTTCCATTCAGGGGAAAAAAAACTTAAGAAAAAAAAAAGTTGTCGGTGTCTCTAACTATCAAGGAAAGTACGTTTAAGAATGTTTGACGAAAAAGGATCAGATGTTGCTCTAGCGGTAACGTCTGCGGGCAACTCTCTGTATTCGCCTACAAACTGTCTCTGATCGGACCCAGGTTCGAATCTCAGTCATGTCTTTCGGATGGTGACGTTAAAGGTCGGGCCCCGACGTAAAAGCATTTTATTGATACACGTCTTTAAATACCAAATTACACGCGCGCACCCCCCCCCCCCCCACACACACGTGTAGGAATCCATTGAGACAGAAGAGGCCATGGCAACATAATATAACCCCAATTTAACGATACCACAAGCATTATGAGACAAAATTTTACTCTTGAAAGTTTATTTCAAGAGTAATAAATGTTCAAATTCTTGGTGTTACAGAAGGGGTAAAAACATCAAGATGTGAAAAAAATATTAGCACATCTTCAATCGACTTTGACTTCATATCTCCAAATGAATGTTACTTCCTTTTATGTAAAATAATTTTATGTAGGACGTTACAGTGCTATTTCTTTATTCTCTAAATGTATCCTCGGCACATCACATATTTCTTGATTCACATTTTCAAACGCAATGTCAAAAGTTTATACATAAACTCCTCCACTGGATGAGTAATCACAATCGTGCGTTGATCACAATCTTTTATTAATTATCTGCCATTTGATGTTCACATGAGTGTGTAAAATGGTTGAGATCTTATTTTAACAGGTGGTGAAGTGAACAGCCTGTTCATTTTTAAAGGTGATAAATCTAATCCATTAACTCTATTAATTGGCGTACCACAGGGATCTATGTTGGGTCCGTTATTATTTTCCATCTATGTAAATACTTTACCAAATTGTATATCTGACTGTAATGTGGATATGCATGTGGGCGATGCCACTTTAACTGAAAGTGGAAGTAGCGTAGCTGAGGTTGAACAAAAACTTTCTTTCGCATTAGAAGAATTAATGGTATGGATTAATCAAAACCGCCTTGTACAAAACATCATATTTAAACAAAACAACATACCTTAAGGATTATTAACCATTAACATCTTTAAACATGCTGTATAATGCACTCGTGTTGCCTCGCTTTGATTATTGTTCCTCTGTGTGGTCAAATTGATATCAGGAAGAAACGGATAAACTCAAGAAAGTTTTAAAAAACGACTTGCTAGAATAATTAAAAGTTATGAGACTCCATCAAGTGAATTAATTTAATTAAATTGAGGAACAATTTGAATTTCTGCGTGTATATGGTGTTCAAATGTACACATAATTTGGCACCATCCTATTTTAATCAGAATCATGTGACATTCATAACTATCATACGAGGCAGGCAGATGAGGGTTAATTTCCGTGCCAAAGTATAAAACAGAATGCTTTAAACAAAGCCCCCTCGTATCTTGAACGATAGCATGGAGTCAGTTGGACAGAGTATTAAAAAATGGCAAGCTCTGTGAACACATTTAAATATATGTTCAAAAGATCTTGCCATATCTGTTCCCAATAAAATTAAATGGCAAGAGGCATTTTATTCACTTTCTTAGCTGAAGTTTTGCTCTAATTCCTCATCGCATTTTAATGCATTCCTCTTGTAAAATCAAGCGATTGGTTTGATTCGTTTACAGAACAACATGGTGATATGCGGTATTCGTTTTTCATTCTTATTGGTAAAAAAGTTTAACTTGATGCTTTTTTATTTTGTCTTCATTAGAAATATGTCATTTTTTTGTTGTTGTCCTGATTTGCAAAACATATTTAATGGATTGTTTGTTTTTTAGCCAGAAAATGTAGAATGACGTAATGCTTTTCAAACTGAATGAATGATTTCATATCATTCATTATCAGAATTTATCTTTTTACTGTTATTTAAGATACACTGTACATTTGATTGATATTCTATATTAAATGCAATCATTGTGTAATCCTTGAATAAGTATACTATCCTGTGTAATATGATTTGTAAATATGTACATAACAATTTCGGTAACCCAAGTGTGTTCTATACTGAGCTAAATTAGTCTTTATACTTTGTGTATATACTTTCAAAACTATATAATGCCTTTTCAAAATGACTAATATATACATGGTTTATTTTCCAACGGATTTTAGAATATAATTACTGTCCATATACATATGATGATATATTAAGATACTAGAAATGTGCAATTACATTTTTGTAGAAAACACACTTTTATTACAAGGATACCTGATACTTTGTATTTATGGTTATGTACGATTTTATTATTTTTTTTCCTTATGAGTTTATTTTCATGATTTTGTTGACAATTTATACTTATCATTGCTATCAGGACCACATGGAAGACCACCACTATTTGTGATAATGAGTCATCCTGTCTAAATATCGGAAATGAATAAATATTTAAAATTAAAGTAAATCACTATCTAGAGAGTAGAAATAGTTTTTTTTATAGTCTCCCGAATCCGTTTTTGCTTTTGCTATTCTAGAGGGCTGAGGGTCGCTTGAGATTTAGAATATATTAATCTTTGGTACACAACTCCATCTTTTCGCTACCCCAAATACGCAATTTCGCCAACAGATGGCGTTTGTCATGCAAACAACGCATGCGCAGTGCTGACAATATTCCAATTGGGTCGACAAGTGTTTGTCTTTTTGCATTGAAAAATGTACACAGGTATTACAAAAATCCTAGAGTTTGACTTATAAATTAACCGACATGAAAAGATACCATCATGATTTATTGAGACAATTGGTTGCATTTTAAAAATTTGAGTGAGTTTATGTCATGCGATCCAAAAATTAAGCATTTTAGCACTCATTTTATTCATAAGCCGTAGTATTTCAATACGGACCGGAAGTGAAGTTAACGAAGATGCGGACCATTTCCATGCATAATATTGCCCTCTACGTCGAAAATTGCATATTTGAGGTAGCGAGAATTGATTCACATAACGTTCTTGACATTCTTGACGTGAGTGCTTAAAAGTAAATTAAGGAGTCGGTCAAGGTCAAGATCGCGGATTTAAAAAAAAAAATCACACGAGGACAAGGGCTGCCAATCAGCTATTGCGTCTGATCCGAATTTGTAATAATGTTTAGACAACTGTAGATTCGGTGTTCTGTTTGGAAAGTAACATTTTATGGTGAAAAAAAATCATGATCAATCGGGACAAAAATCAAATAAATCGATTTAAGAACAAATATTCTACTTGTTCACTGTCGTCTGCTAACAAACAAGAACAAAATGAGAAGAAGGTGATGTTCCCTTTGGAAATGTTTTGTCCTTCTTCGTCATTCTCCCTGTCTTTCTTTTCTAAACCTTTTTGCCTTTTCATCATCCCACTTTCCTTTTCTAGGACTTAAATAAACAACATCTATCCCTCAAGGAAAAGAAATCGCACCAAAGAGCAGCCTAAAGAACTTTAAAACGGCTGCCATCTTTCTTTTTTTCGGCGGGAGCAGCACTTGGGGAAAACTTGGGAAAACATTGCGTGTCAGTGGTAAATCTAGGAAACGCTTAATTCGGTGACATTACAGTTACATGAAACAAATAATTCTAAACAAATGATTCTTCCTATGTGAGATGATTTCCAAATTTCTATCATTCAATGTCAGTTCTCAAACTGAAGATAAGGATTTGAATTGTTAAGGAATCTTGTTTTCAGTTCATAAGGATGACACGCATATCTGTTGGACAGGAAACGAGTCGAGACTCGAGCAAGTGGTGTTTTGTTATCTCCAAACTTTGTCTATGAAATGAGATGTGATCTAGATACTCCAGATATTATATTATGACATCGCCTTTTTCAAATTACCTGAGGAAATTGTCAGCCGCATTTTGTGGGATGTTACTCAAGTTTTGTTCTTATTTCGGTGCCTTGGCTTGCTGCGTTATTGAACCTCTGATGTTCCCATTTCCCCGTAGAAGCCCCAGTTCTATCCTTTGGTGAAGAAGGAAATAAAGTGGAGCAGGGGAGATGGAACTTGTCAGGTAAAGCACCTGTAAGGAATTAGTGATGTTGGTTATATCATGACCTCATCTCCAATGTATTATTAGTCTTGACCTCCAACGTGACCTTTAGGTCTGCCAGCAATTAATAGCAATATTATTGTTTTTGTACCCAGTGCCCTGACTGTAATATTAGCACATAAAAAATATCTAAAGGCTTACTCCTTCTCCTCCTCCATGCCCCCTTCCTTCTCCTACTGCGGCTGCTGATGTTGCTACTACTACTACTACTACTACTACTACTACTACTACTACTACTACTACTATACTACTACTGCTATACTACTACTACTACTACTACTACTATTACTACTATACCACTACCTATACTACTACCAATACTATAAAAACTACTACTACTACTACTACTGATTCTACTAAATAAAATTCTACTACATCAATGTGATATTACTTAATAATAACACCTCTTCTTCAACAAATAGGCACCTACGATATAAGCTTTTGTTTACATTTATCAATTTCCGAGACTGAAGTGATAAACATGAAAATGGACTTCTCCCACCAAGGCACATACCATTGCTTGAAGGAAAGTAATCAGAAATGATTTCTTATTCTACTAGTTCTCCATTCCATCATCTCACAATCAACAAGCTTTCGTTAAATCCCATTTTGGCTGGGAAGTTTTAGAAGGTGGCTTTGCAAGAATAAACAGACGTTTAACATATTCCATTGATATTATCCATTTTCGCAGCTGACAAAGTCATGAAAATGATGTTTGACTTTGCCGCTTGCCGAAATAAGCCATTAACTTTTCACCCCTATCGGTATTGAATATGAAAACGTTCTCAAGATTTATCTGTCAAATTTGACGCTGTCAATAAAATACATTTTGCTCCTTTGGAAAACTACAAATTATGTGAAGTCTTAAATAAAGATTAACCCTGAAAATAATTACAATTCGTTCCTTTGCAAATTATCACAGTCATGTTAAAACACCAGCTGTTTTATTGACACATTCTAATAAGAATAGAGATGTATTTCCTTGACTATGCTTGGGCTATATCCCTATAACCTTTTTAATGTTATCTTGAAATTTTAGTCAAAGGATTCGAAAGATCACCTTAATAGACTTGGGATTCCAAGAAAGATATGATCACCGACGGTTAGCACTCTGGCAGACACAAGTGGTTCGGAAGCCCGTCTATTGAGCAAGAGATTGTTCTCTCTAATGATAGCAACCGTCACTCTCTAATTATATTACTAATATCACTAAATGAGGAATCGCAATTTTTCTCTTATTCTGTCAGAATATATCTGCGGCATGAAAGTGAATTCCCTAACGACACCCCGACCTGGTTGTCTCGTTGTTTGTCTTACCCGCTAAAATCAGGGGCAATCTCGTGTAACCTCGATAGCCAGGGAAACCACGGAAATTAAAGGAAATACCTGTAAATGAAGACATCATGCTCCCGCTAATATGTTGTGAAGTATGTCGAGATTACGAACATGACATCCTCAGCACTGAAGAGACAGAACATCCTGATCAGAACATGATTATTCATTTTAATGAAATTCGAAGGAAGACAAAAGAAGAGGGGCAAGGCTTTGCAGGAACCGTACAGGAATCGTCAATGAATCGAGTATGATATTTTTTTCTCGAAAGCGTGGGCTTTTAGATGACACATTAGTCTCAGGTGAACGATTGAACTTGGATCAGTCCCGGAGATTACTTTTCATGTACTGATTGTACCTACATTATATCGTGTCTCCGTGTAAAAAAAAAAGAAAAAGAAAAAGAAAAAGAAAGAGTACTTAAAGACATGATGTGCATCAGGAGCATTATTAGATTAGTCAAATAAGGGGGGGGGGGGGTAGGGTCATACCAAATTTGCCGATCATTTAACCGTATTCTTTTCCCCAATACAATTATGTAAAAAATAAAGGTTGATCTCTTCTTTGTACGTAGGCTAATTTTTCTTAAGTACTTGAAAGTTTGATTGACATGCGTTACAAAAACCTGGAATTATGTTGGTATCTGTTTAACTAATCATTTATCACGGAACCTTAGGGTTTATATGTTCTTGTTTGGGCAGAAGCACCTGCCATTTCGGGGCAAACAAAAATAACGACAAAAACAAAACAGGGAAAAGAACCCGAAAAATAAACTATAATAATGAAATATATATATATATACATCGGTCATCGTATATATAGACAGAGAAGTTTCGTCTTTTGGCATGGTTAATATCCAAGGAAAATATCTGTTCATAGGTGATTTCATCAACATTATTATGAACATCCTGGATATTGACAAACAACCCCCTCGTATCAACTATATAATTACTGATATATTAAACACCAAATTTTACGGCGTCCTTGATGTATAGACTGCTTCGTCACTGTAGCTATGTATATGTTAGACTTTTATCTCGAGCCCTGTAAAAAGGAATAGCAAAACTGACCTGGGAAATTTCACGCCATTGACATTCCAATAAAGCTTGACGTCATAGATTTATAGCTAATGAAATTCACCTTTAATGGAGATATCTTACGTGATCCGATAGATTTATGTTCAATGCAGGAGACAAATCTGGTAGGTTTTTCATTAGTTAATATTGAATTTATTTTTATCTATTTCGAGTCAATGTTTTATTTATAACGTACATCGTTTCATTGATATAAAAGCATGCGACTGTATTCAGTGCAGATATTAATTTAGGAAATTAAATTTCAGGGCCACTTTCGGATATGAGACGCAAGTTGCAAGGTTCAGTGACCAGATCCGTTTTGTATTGATTCCACCGATCAGGTTTCAATGTAATGCATTTCGCGAAATACAAAATATCAGGGACTAACAACAATATATATTCAGCAAATGATTAAGGATTCAATGAAATCCATACAGATACAAATAAAAATAAATTTATATATATATATATATATATATATATATATATATATATATATATATAATGTGAAAGAAATGCGAGAATAACGTTGCGTAGCTCAATCAAAGTTCCCCAGAGCTGTCCTCCCTTTCTGAAATTTTTGCAAAGGCTGAAAAAATGTCTCCGCCGGGAATCGAACCCGGGTCATTGGCTTAGAACGCCAATGCCTTAACCACTAGACCCTCGGAGACGGGTTAGTGGTTTCGGCGACACCATGTTTATATATATATATATATATATATATATATATATATATATATATATATTATATATATATATATATATATAATGGGAGAAATCAATTGAATTGAATGAGAGAAATAATTTGCGTAAATATGTATATCCATCGAAGCTAGTGCATGCTACTGTAATAATTTATATAGTCTACATGTGATCAATGTTACCAGTTTGATGACTGTTCTCAAAACTTTCAAATCTTCTCTTGTAATCAGTGCTAGCTACTCAATGAGTAACTTACACAAAACTAAAGTTAATTCATGTAGAAATATGTTCTACGATTTTGCTTGTTAGTGTATTACTATTATTATGTATTTCAACTACTCGTGTATGAAATACCAAGTTCACTGAGCAAATGTAAATAAATTCTTACTGTTATGTCTCATCATCACCTATGTTCCTATCAATTATCGAACTCCAAGCACTCTTAGTACTTTCATATTTTCAATTTATCTGTTTGTGTTATTCATTTATTAATTGCCAACAGACAATGAATGAAACAAAGTAAAATATGAGATGCAAATGAGGCAGATAGGCCATTTTAGATGTATAGAAAATAAAATGTTCTTCGATGGGGTCCTTTTCTAATCATTTCGTTGGTTTCGAATAGTAAATTGCAGCAGAATAATTTAAGCAATTTTTCCTGACTTCTACATTCCAAACAAAACAAAATTGTCCACACGATGCTTGCTTACAACACACCAACCACCCAATGCGTCTTTTCAAATCATTGGGGACCGAGGGATCAGAAGGGGGTACGTTCATGCATGGGGATAGGGGTATCAGTGGTCTCTACATTGGAAGCCAGTGGTCATACGATCGCTACATAAAATATGATTCCTGGACATCTTTTGGTGCTTATATCATCTTCCATTTTCTCAACGAGGCGGCTTAGGCAACCGACCGCTACTTAATCGTAGGGGATACTGTGCTGACAGGCGAGATTGCCGAGTGATGAGGTAGATCAAGTTTACAGTTTAAAGGTGACACTTGCCTCTATTCTTAAGAGCGTTCTAACTTTGGTCCAGGTTTAAACCTCAACTAAGTGGGTAGATTTTATAGTCCACTGCTTTAAGCCAGTTCGTATAATTAGTACATGATTCAAATGACTATGAAATGACCCCAGTTTGTACGCGCACGCGCTTTTGTTTTGGTGGACGCGCAACTTGTTAAACAATAAAATCACACTGGTGCGCACACTGTGAAAGCGTATAAAAGTCAATTGCACTCGATTACAAACGATATTTATATCATACATTAAAAAATTCTCGTGCAATGATCGGTTAGGAATGTCTCACGTGACATAAAACACTTTCAACATGAAGCAAAAATTGATATCGCGTGACGTCGGACCTCCGTATATTTTTCGCTATACCGATATTTTGACGTCACATTTTTAAAAATTCTGGATATTTCATCGATATCGCGATAACGTTTGTGCGTGACAAGCCCCCCATTGTATGTAGGTCTACTCTCATTCTACATTTAGTTTTTATTTTGTATCTATCTAGGCTTACTCTTGTAGGATATAAATCAAATATACCATACACGCTTTTCGAGGCACCAGTTGAAATTATGGATTCTTCCGTGACTGGTATAGTTACTACTTAAATAGTGCTATGCCACTCACCTCAGAGAATCCATAATTTCACATGGAGCCTCTCAGTGGAAGAATTATTTAATTTTATCTGCATAATTATGCGCAAATTGTAATTACGAACTGGCTTATTGTTAGCATGTTCATCCCGTAAAATTACCATAATTTCTGTAACTACACTGTAAAAAATAACTGTAGATTAACAGGTTTTTTGATTTGTAACTGTAGATTAACAGGTTTTCTGACTTGTAAAATTACAAGTTTTGGCCGTTTTTCTGTTAACACGGTATTTTTCTTGTGAAATGGCAGGAAAATTGCTAATTTTCCAGCCATTTGACAGTGTAAATGAAGAAAACAATCATGACATTATGAGTTCAACTACAATAATTGTACTGAAAAAAAAAAACCACTTTGCTTTTCATTTTGAAGTTTGAAGTTTGAAGTTTATTTGTTCCACTTTTATATCAAAACAATTTTTACAAAAAAAAAATACAAGCATATTGGTCAATTTCAAAACAATTCGAGAGCTCAAATCAAGTAAAATGTACAGTAAATATGTAGAAAGTTTGATAGATATATGAACGACTGGCAAAAAGGAGAAAAATGTAAAATGTGGGGTGCCTAAATATTCAGTGAATTAGCTTAAAACATATTTCACTTAGTCTATGATTTAAAGCTTAAATATAATTTGGAACAAATATTGATTTATATGTTGCTGTTTTGTTTTGCTTTGTTTTTGGTTGGTTTTTTTTTAGAGTGAAACTTTGTGAATGAAATGCGATATATCCGAATTGTATTTCAGGTATAGGGAAAATACTAATTTGTCAAAAACTAAAATGCATTGGCGTCATATCAATTGTTATCATTTTTGAAAACATAAAATATAATGTTACTTTTTTTTCGTGTAGATGTGATAATTAAAAAAAATCTGATGATAATTTTTGGTACACTAGGTCCCTTTTTCATATCGAAATATTTGATATGTAGGCTACTTCTTTACTGATACGAGACAATGATGATGCTCGGATAATAATGATTAAAAATTCGACAGTAAATTAGTATATCTCTAAAGTGTGCATATTCAATGGAAACTAGTCCATTTTAAACAACAACATCAACAACAACTGGGGAGCGTTTCATCAAGCGTTTTAACTGTTATAAGCTACTGAAATCGGTGCATCTGATTGGCTGAGAGCAAATTTGTCAGTAAAAATCACTGACAAAACACTTGATGAAACGCTCCCCGAATCTCCGTAGGTATAGGTGAGTGCGCTTCTAAATATGTATTGTTACTTTCAATGCTTAATACGGTATACTGTACTATACTATACATACTATACAATTTTCAAGCTTTAAATTGACATACATCAAGCTTAAGGTATTTAACATACCATGCTTTGGGTATTAAAAATGTTTTAAAAATAAGTAAATTGTTTGTGCTGTGCAAAATGTCAATCTAAATTTGGAAAATCACACTGAAAAGCTTAAGGTAAGGTTATTTTTGGAAAGTGTGTAGAAAGGTTCAATAGTCTATAATCTGCTTTGTCCTTTGTATTTTCTGCTGCTTGAAATGATTTACTCAGTGATTTTAAATGTCTTTTTATGTCCTGTACACTGGTTTAAAATCTCAAATAATACCACTAATAATTGCTAAAAGAAAGTTTATGTATAGCTATGAGATTGGATAGATTCAGGCTGTCAGACAAAAGAGAATACAACTTTTAGATTTGCCTGGGAAGATTTATTATCTATTTTTACCGCATGCATACATCATGGCCGTATATTTTTTGTCTCAGAAGGGGGCGATACGAGGTCAAAGTTCAAAGTGAACCTTTTTCGGATATGTCTATTTCATGCTCTCTTAATACACAAACTTTGAATATATGTTATTTTTATCTCCTGAAGAGACATGGGGGTACGGTCAAAGGTTAAGAGCCAAAACCATCATGAATATCCCTTTTTTGTACAGTCTGTAGACGCACCTCAGTTTCCTTTTTATCGATTATCGCGGAGTATCAAAGATTGTTCGGTCACAGAAATTTCATTTGATATGCGTCAAGGCCACATCAGCAAAATATCAGTAAAATAAATCATGAAATCCTGATGGAAGTAGAATTAAATGACCAATATTCACAGTCGTTATGTCTCCCATTATGTGCGATATGCCTCACGAATCATAACATTTTAAAATGTGAACATGGTGAAAGCATAATGAATTCAACCAATTAATCTTCCTATTTTTCAACAGACATGACAGAGGTCACAACTAGTTGAAATATCCCGTAATATGATAGCTTATGGGAAATGATATAAACATTAAATCAGCACAAACATTAGTTATACTTTATACAGGACTGACCATGACTATATACTTATACATATTTAAATGGCTAGCTAAGTAGATGACTGCGAACATGAATCAGTAATGTTAGGAGGGTTCATGTCAGATGAAAGGAAGGGGATACTGCCTTTCAAAGTTCGAAAATGTGCTTTATATTAATGCTTCTCCCTTTTTGCAAGAAGAAATTTCACCAACAACAAAAAACCAAGACATATAGATATATCATGCTATTCAAACCATAATGACAGGTTCACGATACTTTTCTGAAAAACCGAAAAAGAAATGAATTGTTTAGTTTATATCTAACAAGATACACGTATGGGTATATGTGATAAATCACGAAAACAGTGTTGTCATTATCCCGTTAGGAAGGCTCGATTCCCTGCTTGAAAAGTTGTGATTGATATGAAGTTCCAGCATTACTCAGCTTTTTATCTACCGATAACCAGTTGTAGGGTACCCCTTCCTTGCCTTTCAAAGGCCTATGTCTATATTTACGAAGCCTTACACTTTATTAGTTAATAGTAACGTGAAGTGTGTTCAATCTTTGTTGCAACTTCAATAAAACAGAGCCTTGCTCTATCACAAAACATTCCGAGTACCTTTTGTTTTTCTCTTTTAACCTGTTGCCTACTGCATTTTTTCTTTCACATAGGCTTAATACACGGACCACTCGGCTCCCGTAGGCAGTGGGTTATTTTTTTTAGCAACATAAACTGCAAAAGGGTCAAGGCCTCGAAGCTTTAAATCTTTACAGTGATGGATTAGGTGACAGCCCCTATAACGTGTGGAGAGAACAATGAAGCATTACGTTAATTTCCTGAAGTTTGGGTTCAAATTTCGTTCACAAAAGTTACGATCTTCTTTTCTTATTAAACTGTAAAATATACGGTGGTACTGTATACGTACATTTATTTTCATTGTGGAAAAATCCAATTATTTGGTTTATTTACACGTTTTACACGTTTTACATTATTAGAGAGTAATAAGCAGAATTGAAGCATATATTGGTACACAATTTACGAAATTGACAGAAATAAAACAGAAGTCACCAGGAGAAATCCCTCGATTCTGTTATGGTACAAGCACGTGTTTAACATACGACTGAGAAACCGGTCATCACTTTCGAAATCTGGCCTGCTCCGAATTCCAAGCATACTGGCGACAAATTTCTGACGCTTTCATCGTGTTTATCTCCAAGCTTTCAACCCGTTTCCACTTTGAAACATAAATGAATCGACATGTTTTCCGCTCGAAATGTGAGTGGTAGGAATCGCAAACAATTCTTGGTTTTTCTTTTTGGTTTCTCCGCACAACCTTCAACTACAATCCGTTGGTATTTTCCATGTAGCAAACTTTCGATCCCAACCCCCTTCTCCATTTTCGTGTAAATCTTTTCACATGTGTTTTGAGTCAAGCACTGAAAATGGAGACGTGTTTACTGATGTACAGTAAACAAGCCCAAGACTTCCGAAGGAAAGAGAACAAAATCGACGAAGAAGTAAAACTGCCAGATGATTATCAAAATAATATAGTCAAAATTAATGTGAAGGGACGATGATGGAGGGAGAAAACAACATCATCATCAACCCAAAATGAGTCAACAACAGTAACAACAAGAAATAACCAAACTTAATAACATTATTTCTTTCAAAATATAATTTTCAAAATTAAACCAATCTCTGAATGAATATCAATGAAGATGGAAACAAGACGATAAATCAACCAGCCTTTTGGCAGTAACTAGAGTTTAATTTCATGTGAAGTCGAACTAATGTACAGCATGTTACATTCCCTTGTGCATGGAAGTAGATAGGTTTTTCTTTTGTTAATTTGTTTTCTCGGTTGTAAAATTTTAAATTATCAAAATAGATAGCAATTCATATACAGGTTGGTATTTGATATTTCCCCCTTCACATAAGTATTTTACAATTGTCAATAAATTCGGCTAATTTCGAAGAGATCAGCTTTGAAAATGACTACATATGGAAACACAGTTGTAGTTGTTATACGATTTTAATCTAAAATGAAGAGAATCAGGGGAGCGTTTCATCAAGCATTTTGTTGGTGATTTTTACTGACAAGTTTGCTCTCAGCCAATCAGATGCAAAGATTTCAGTAGCTTATAACAGTTGTCGGTAAAAATCACTGACAAAACGCTTGATGAAACGCTCCACTGATATACTTTTTAAACATCTATCCTCATTCATGCCATAAAACACCAGACATTAACTTTAATACCGAAGTTGCACTGATATAAAGACAATTTTATTTTGCTTTGTGCAAACTACATTGCTGACAAAGTGAGTGTATTAAGCATTTCTTAAATTGTCGGTCTAAATAATGATACACGAACAGTGGGTGTAATAAATATTGATTGCTTGAACTGTAGGTCAAAATTATTGAAAACCAAACACTACAGTATGCATTTTTTGATAAAATAAATTTAGCAACAGGAATTTTACTCCATATAATCGATTCTTGAGTATGGTCGTCCACGACATAGGGCAGTATCATATTGTCAGCGTGTTTATGACGATATTGCATTTATGTATTGTATTCTACGATTTACCATGTTATTCTATAGGGGTTTGGAGAATAGTAAAACTTACATGAACTCAATAACCCTTTGAACTTTCAAATAAGTATCTTTGAAGTAATGTAGGTATGTATATCTGTATATACGCCTTTTATTTCAGACTTTTTTAATAAGTAAAAATAGGTTATGCAACGTTAGTAGTTGATGAAATGTTCAATATATTCTACTTCTGTCTTTTATTTCACTTGAATTTTCTTGTCTCTAAATACATGTCAAGGTCCGAATGCTTGGATATTACGTGTAAAACCAAATAAGTTAAATTTATGCATGGTAAAACGCTATAGGTTGTATATACATAAGTTGAAATCGATAATTCTAACATCTGAACATTGACACTCCTCGAGCCTATTGATTGTTCATTTATCACTACATCTTTAAGAGTGAAAATCAGCTGCATGATCACTAACACAGGAAATAGATAGTAAGAATTATGAAAACAGTCTGTTTTGACGTAGCTCTGTTTTCATCAACAAACTATGAACGGGAATATCCAAGGCTATTGGATACACATTTTTATTATTTAATACCTTGATTGATCAATAGATGCTCGACTCAATCAGCTCCACAATAAATATATTGATTTGGGTCTAACAATCAGGTAATTATTCATAGACACACAGGGACGATGTGACGATCAAGGCCAGCATTGATTCATATTTTCCTTGTTTTTTGTTTCAGTGAGCAGAAATGAATGTATAAACACGTATGCACTGTCTATGAAATGCTACAGAAATATGTATTCGATTCATAATACGAAAAAGAAAATGGCCCAATAACCTCCGAAAAAAATGCATAACATTCTTTTATGTAATCCAAATCGCTTTTAAAAAAATGGAATTCACCGTGTAAGGAGAAACAAGAATATCCTAAAATGTCAGACATAGTGATATAACTATCATAATATACAAGGAATCACACATATTGGTTCTGAGGATAATAAATATTCATAGCTTTGAACCGCAAATTTGTTTTGAATGTCATCGACATTTGAATGAAAAACATGCCTGAACACAATTTAATGATAAATATGGAATAAATTGATCATCTTGAAGTGCCAAATGCATTGATTTTACGATCAACGTCAAAAATTATCGTGGTTGGTTTTTTTTCTTGGATTGTACAGCAGCTATACAGAACGAACGAATTAGCTCACTACATGTGCACAGAAAGGCAATATTTGCACACCAATCGTTTTTGATACATATCTTTGCTCTTTTTTGTCGGCATAGTTTACCATTATTCAGTGGGCGGCATAGTCTTGTATTATATTAGTAAGTTCAACGGGCGTTACAGCAACGCCGTCAAAGAACCTGTAATCTAGCCTCAATCCATTGTGCTGTTGGAGGAGTTCAACTCTTATTAGATTTAGCAACTGGTTCAGAATACAGGTGAGTTATATTTATGCACGGCCATACAGAGCATTGTTGTTTCCATTTGACTGTGACAAATTAAATCGAGAGTTAGATTTCCAGTCTAGATTTGTGATATTATGCTGATGTGAACTTAAATTGCCTACTCGATTTCAACCACGAAGAAAAACACTCTGGATAATATGCACACAATGAGTCATATAGAACATGACATTTTGGACCTTCTGAATAGTTTTGTGCAAGATTGTTTAGTTTCTAGGCAAAGTTAGCAAAATCTATGAATGAGAAATTTAAGAAAAAAAGGCATTCCCAATTCTAATATCGGTGAAATTAGACCCCTTTGTAGGTGATAATGAAACATAATACACTGGATTTATGTCATTATGACAGTGCTAAATCAGTTAAGAAAGGGTTAGACAATGCAGTGATTATTGCTAATGGTAATGATAACAATGATATAAAATAAGAGGATGAAAAAATAATGATACAGCTAAAATTACGTACAATGATAACGATAATATGATTTAACAGCAATTATGATAACACAGATGAACAAACATTGTGAATTATTTCCAGTATATACGTGGACATTTGAATACACTCTGAAATGAGTTGAAATGGTTGAAATTTTACCCATGTTTGGTGTAAAAAGGAGAGAGGGGGAATGCATGTTGGTTGGGTAAAATTCTACCAACATAGCATAATTTTACTCATTTTGTGGTACTATTCACCACATAATGGGTAAATGACTGTTGGCACTTTGAATTATTTAGATTCATAAGTAAAAAGATTCGAAAAATAGAAAGCATGTCTTGTCCAATGGGATTTCTTTTTAAGTTGTATTTATTTGGGATACTGTCATGATTGTTAGATTAATTTTGTAAAGAACAAATTTGAGATTAAAGAAGAGTAATAAACTGATGGGACTATACACTTGTGGCAAGAGAATTGTAAACTATAACATGTGATTAGTAAACGAAGAAGCTTGACTGGGGAGGAATTTTTAATTTGTAAACAAATCTTTAGGCATTTTACTCCCAGTGTTTTTCATTACAGATCGAGCATACGATCTTTAACACTGGGAGTAAAATGCCTAAAGATTTGTTTATAACATGTGAATTTATAACATCATGCGTGACAAATCTTTATCATATTTGATATTAGTGTCACCCAAGGAATAGAAATACATTACAAGATCACCTTTTCTTTGAAAAAACAGGCATAAGTATCCTCATTACTTTGAATTATCCTTGGCATATGTCATCAGAATGTTTGATATGAAACAGTATATTCGAGCTTCCATCAAGCGGTAATAAAATTGTGAATAATGTGTGACGGCTACACATCGAATGTGATTGATCACAAAACGGTCATTAGAAATGCAGTACAATATGATTTTGTGATGTTTATTGCCTTAAAGAATGCCTAAATGGGTTTGCAATGGACATTATCGACACTGCTTTGCCAATTCATCAAAGCATTTCAACTCATGCCAAGGATATGTTCGCATACATCTTCGCCGCAGTATTTTGTTTACAGTGTGTCTACACTTGAAATAAAAAGTTCACATTGAACGGTTTTTTAGATTTTGCATCTTTTTAACCACAATATAGTACATCAGCAAATTTAATATTGACAAGTATATAAATATCATCTAAATGATTTTATAGAATATGTATGTAGAAGTATATTATCATAAGGTTGGGACAGCTTTATATATAGTTTTTGTTACTGATATCTCTGATTTTACTGAAAAATAAAAGTGTTACTATCTGCATAAATTTGCAGCAGAGAGTATTTCATTCGAAAAGCTAATTTGTTGAAACATTCATTTTACTCACAATTACAATTCGAAGGACAGTGCAATAAAAGAGAACATTATGTCGTAATCGATAAGAGTTAGGAGCAAGTTCTTAGCTGCCCGGCATCAAAATTGAATTGGAAAACAAAGTAGAAATTACTGCATTAAGAAGTTCAGAAAAGGGAATAAATGCACTAGATAAATGCACTAAATAGTACTAGTAGAGAAAGAGACGTGTATAGAAAGAGAGGCTCAGAGATAAAGTTAGAGACAGACTTAGAGGTATAAAGAAACAGGATTTTGTGGAAAGGGCAGGTTGGCGGGCAGGAGATTCTGTAAGAGCATTGATAGTAGGGGCTAGGGGAAACTCACCGTTCTTTCATGCCGGCGGATTCGGCGATCTGTTTGCTTGTCTGTGGTTCCTTTTGAGTGGCGATTACATTGAAGAGACCCGTTTCACAGCCCAAACTCAGGGCGAGGGTGACCGTAGCCGCGTTGATGGTTTTCATCATCCGGTGGGCAAACTCTGGCGGACTCTCCTCACTCCCGCCTTCAGCTTTCCGCATTCGAATCTCCGCATCCATTTTTAGACCAAGTTATATTCTAGTAATCAGCTCTTCAAATTGCTTTCTTGGAGCTTGAGAGTGAAACAAGAAACGCTCCTGAAGAATGTTAAGGTGTCGATCCTACCCGTCTCCAGCAGAAGCGGGAAAATACTATTTTTTGATGAGTTGCGAAGAAAATCCTGGAAAAATCAGCCACAACTTCAGCCCGGGATGAGTCTTCGGGACGAAAGAGTCATGCAAAGAACAGAAAATACGCGCCTCGGCCTCGGCTCATGAAAGTGATAAAACCAAATCTCGTTCTGTAAGAAATAGCTTACTGCTTCGAGATACACCATGAAAAGCTGATTCACCGCCTCCTACCTTCACTGGCTCTAAGAAGACTGATTGGGTTAGCTGGCAGACAAACTACATATATACATCCCCATCTCATAAGAGATACTTGCTTCTATCAGGAGGTTGTCTCTTCACTTTCACTGCGCACGCTCAGATCTCTTCCTGATGAACCTCTCCCGTCAGCGAGACCGTTCTCTCGTCTGTACACGCAACGCGCTTCCACATTCTGCCACTATCAGACGATACCTCGTGATTTAGCTGCTCCGGTGACGGACTAACAGCATTTAAACTGTTCACTCCAAATTTCAAATCCGCTCTGTCACATTCACAAGAATGGAAAGAGAGGCAGAGAGGCGGATAGAGAAAGATAGAGAGAGAGAGAGAGAGAGAGAGAGAGAGGGGGGGACGGAGAGAAGAAAGAGATGAAGATTAAAGAGGAGGAGAGAGAGAGAGAGAGTGAGAGGGACGGAGAGAGAGAGAGAGAGATCATACACGAAATATAGACATCATTCATAGAGATAGAAAGAGAGGGAAAGAGGGAGAGATAGAGAGATAGAGAGAGAGGTAATCACACACACACACACACACACACACACACACACACAGCATAATAGAGGAGGGAGAGAGAGAGAGAGAGAAATGGGGGGGGGGGGGGGCTAGAAAGAAAACTAAATCATATCCCATGAATATTTTCTAATCCATAAACCAGTCACGCCAGTGGCAGCCGCTTTTTGTTTGCGAAGAAAATGACAAAATGATTTTATTGTGCTGAATTACATGTCTCGAGATTTGACCTAAGGTCTCTATTCTCCCTCGATGCCCCTCTTTCTTTCCCTTTTTAACCAGGCAAGGTTAAAAAATGACATGAATAATGACTTTTCATTCTTGTTTTCTACTCTTGGTATTCTATAGATTTATCGCAGGAGACTCGATATAAGGTGTTACCGTACAAGTAGTGAAACAAAATTTGTATGTAACAATATTTGTATTTTTTAATGAATAAAGATCAAATACAAAGCTTTCCTGGTCAACCTAACGTCGCTCTTCATGCTTTACAATAAGTATGAAAGAATATATCGTCATGGTAAGCAAATAAAAACAGGAATTGTATAGTAATTAAAATGGAAGGTGAAAAGGAGTAAAATTGAACAACAGTGACAGAACCAGGGTTAATGGTACAATCTAAGAAAAAATACATATGGAACCACCTTTCTCCCTGGTAGTTCTGCTGGTGTGTCTAATTTTAAGTGTTTACCGAGTGTGGAGAGAGTTTAAAATGAGTAAAGATTTAATATGTTGTAAAGAGTATACATTAACAATATGAGATTATGTCACAATAAATTGTAATACCTTTAGAGACATATATATATACATAACAAAGACACAAAGCTTGATTATCGAAAACATTCTATATGTATATTTTTCCATTTGGCATTGAACCGTTTAGTTGAAGATCATTTTTTTAAAGAAATATTTCATTACCATTAACAAGAATTGGGGAATAGGCTTATATGACAACTGCTCGGTCTTCGTTGGATTAATTCATTTTCTATTTTTATTTTTACTGATTTTAAATATTGCCACGATGTTTATGCATTATCTTAGCAATTATCTTGTATACTTCCCTTCCTAAATGTTGCTGTCATCTCACTAATAAATGTCTCACGAATACCAAAAAAAGAGTTTTGCTAATATTGTGTACTCAAGACAGTCATATTATGTTCATTTATGTATCGTGCAATATTAGTCTATCACAGGATAATAACAAATACACATGTCACATGCACGTTGGAAAAATGAATGAATTGGATTGAAATGCACTCTAAAACACGTCTAGTCATTTGTTTGACCAGATCGCCTGGTCACATTTCTTAATCAGATTCTAGCCATTCTGACTAGGATTCTATTCATCTTGACTATAGGATTCTGTTCACTCTAAACCCGAAGAAGGTAGTTTTGACTAAAATAGTTATTCTAATCAAATCTGACTAGATTCTAGTCATATTTGACTAGGTTTTTGTTTTTCGAGTGTGGACATCAAATGATATCTTTAGTTTTCGCATAATGTTAGATCTACACCTAAGTTTAAATAAAACTCAATACTCCGACTTCCATATGCAACTAAATTAAAATGAGGCTCTATTCTCCATCATTGAATTTTTTTCAAAATGTATTTTTTTTAAAAGAGGATTGGAAAGGGATATTGGAAAACTATTATCATGATTATCGTTGGGTAGGTGAAAAGAATAATTGTTCTTCTCTTGTTAAAACAGTTTCTTTAAAAAAATACTTAAAAATACATGAAAATTCATGTTAGCCAAACGGACGTATGGAAAAATTGCATGAAATTAATCGCAATCAATTTTAAATATTTTGTGTAAGAAAGGCATTTGTTTAGGTGCTAAGACTATAGACTATTTTTTGAATAGTCTTATCTTATGTGGTAAATTGCACTGACGTTTGATACTGCCTGTTTTTAATTGAAAATATTACAATTTATAATAACGATAATAAAAAAAAAGCCTCATGAGTATTATATACTGTTCTCCTGAGTGTCCTGCAAATATATATTTTCGATTGTTAAAGTCAATTCCAAAATAAAGCTTATCAAATCGTCATATTCATCACTTCCAATACAAGCTTGTCCTCTTACGACGCAAAAAAACCCCAAACATATTGCTAATTATAGTATACGAACAGAATTTCATGAGGTCATTTTCCTCTTCTACTTTTTTTCATACTCATGTGGTGATTAAATAAAAGTGGAATTCAGATCGTTATGACCTATACAATTATTTTGTGAAATATAATTATTATCAAAGTAAAGGAATATATTGACAAATTTGGGAAGATATGTAGAAAGCTTACTGTACTGTATCACAAGCATATAGCAGCCAACTAGTGGCACATTTCTCTGAATCTTTCTCGTCACTTTCTTATAAACAGTAAAAAGGATTATTGGGACAGGGAATACAACTGACATGCCATGAATTAAAGCCATCGACTATGTGCTCTCACAAGAGATTTAAACCGAAGACCCTTACAACTCCCCACTGCCTTCACTGCCTGGGGTTTTTTTTCTCTCACTGTGGAGGAGGAGGAATGGAAAATTGAGCTCTTTCCCTCCCCCACCTTCCCCGCCACCGATCATCTACTACTGATGGACCTATTGACTATGTACTTTTCAGCTGTACTTACTGATCACGCAATACACCCATATTATGTGCATCAAGTTTCAATTCCTGCCAAGTGCATACCCCATCATTGGGGTGTAAATGTAGCCTTGGCTACCGCGGCCATATCCCGTTGTGCCCCTCTCTCAGTCCTACTGCCGGTGAAGGAGAAACACACATCGCTTTAAAAATAAATTCAGTGCCAAAATTCAAGCATTTAGTAATTCCTAAATTATCTTTTATTTCAATTTGATATTTCATTTTTCTTGACCGAATATGTCTTAAATAAACGAGACTTATCACATTTTGTCAGTAACATATTAATCACAATAGATCGGATTGCAGACGACTTTCATAATATTGTATAAAGGTTTCAGTCACTCACGAAAATGTCTTAAATACATGAGACCTATCACATTTTGTAAGTAAATATATCAAACATAAAATATCGAATTGCGGACGATTTTCATGAAATTTTATTTCCTTTGATGATATTGTATAAAGATTTCAGTCATTCTCTTTTCCAATGATTATTTCCTCATCCAACTCTTACTCATTTTCATAATTATGATAATTCAAAAGAATCGTCTGTTTGCAACCGTTGAAATGAATCTTCTTCGAAATGCACTTTTTAGTCAAGTCAAGAACTTATCTTCCTCGTAAAGTCAACAATATTTGAGCGTATTACCATAGAGGGGATGACCAATGCACTTGGCATTGCTCGGTGTCCTATCCATGACAGGTCATTCCTAAATATTGGCCTCCTTAATCCTTGGTCTCCATACTCCTATTAACCTAAGTACCCTAGGGGCAAATCAGTGTAAATCCAAACTCTCTGACCTACTTATCTTTCCTTCTTTACTTATTATAATATTCGAAAAGATTGAGGGGAGGAGGAGAAAAAGAAAATCCACCTCGGAATATTTTCTTATTCTACCCGGCTGGCATAAGTTTGATCACTTCATTACTGTCTAATTTCAGTCGGTGTATTAATTGCGGGAAAAATCTCGATGACCCTGAAAATAAGTTTGGCGGAAGTTTTGATTTACTTCCGTGGCGCGACTGGTCTAAGCCTACACTGAGTGATCTAGAGTAATGACGTTGACCGTAAATAACCTCAATAAAAATAGTACTGGACGAAGAAAGCATCTTTACAAACGAAAGTAGTTAACTACACTTTCCAATATAATCTCCGTGTTCTTTTTTCAAGAGAAATCACTGAGACAAAATTAATATCAAATCACATTGAAAAAACCCCAACCTTATAGGAAAAAAGGGAATATGCATGTTTGTTGGGTAAAGTTTACCCAATTTTGGGCAAATTTTACCTGATATTGGTTTAAATCTTATCTAGCAAAAAGCATATGTTTCCTGTTTACCCAATAAACCAGTAACAATTTACACAACTTTTTTTTATAGAGTGTATACTTATAGTGTTACGATAATTTACCGTGTATAACTTGACAAGGTACCTTTTTAAATAGTACATGTATCAAATGTTGGTACCAGGGCAACAATAAATCGTATCCCTGCAATGATACATGGTTTGGGGAGAATTTTTAAGGCGGAGCTTAGGAATTCTAATATTGTGGAATGGAAACTTTCAAAGATGTTTTGAAACTCGGGTAACAGGATTTGTCATCCTTATATAAATCACATCCTTATACCAGTGTTGGTATTTGATATACCTAATTAGATAAGATAAACTTTAAAAAAGCGACAATAAACGGTAACCTTGATGAATGATGCGATGAAGTTTCGGTTACGAAAGTGAACAGAACCTTCCAGAGAGAAATTAAAGGAATAAACGCAGAGAATGTGTGTATTTTAAATGACGTCAATCTCTACAAGCAAATATAGTTATCATCATGTTCCCTTAAATCATCCAAACTGGCCTAAATGACCTGAATATAGGGGTGAGGATTAATGTGTAGTATTTTAACCTTTCATTTGCCATGAGTGCAATTGGCACAATCGCAGGTTTGCCACGAGTGCCGATCAGCGCAATAATAGGAATCAATTAATCTAATGATTTGCACTGTGTATTATAAAAGCTTTACGTAATAGCCCACTTTTAGTCTTAATTGGCTACCAGATAACCCCTTTATCACCTGTATGTAGTCTTTTTACTGATGGAAATTGTAAAATAAACCTGAAGACGTTGGTAAAACTACCACTTGATAAATATAGTGGCCTGGCACATAACAGTGATTTAAAAAAAACAACAACGCCGACATATCTAACCAACGGCAAGAATATAGTTTAACAAACCCTTAAAATGTATTTATTTGATCGAATACTATATAATTTAAGGAATTGCCTGAAGAGTGATCTGAAATGTTCTCTTCAACACTACATCTATTTTTCTTCTGATATATCATGTCACATGCCTAATTAGTACTGCTGACGTGTTTCCTGTCTAACATGGTTTCGATGGGCGTATTTTACCTTTTTCAGTTTAAAAAAATTATTTAAGTAAGACTCTAACCATAATAACTAAGTTATCAAAGTAACTGAATTTGTTGATTTGATGTACCATCATGCAGTCTGTTTATACTTCTAAAAGATATTTCTTGCGCAAAAAAGAAAGCATTCCAACCCCGAAAGAGGAATCATAAACTAGTTATACTGTATATATCTGTTTTATAACAAAAATAATAATAAAGGTGATTTGAAAGTAAATTCAATAAAATGTGAATGGTTCATTGATTGATGCACAGCATTTGTATGGCGCCATATTTCGGTTAACAACATTCAATGGTTTGAAGTATATCATAAGTTTGGTGGACTAGTGTATGTTTTGAGGAATTATATATCAACAAGAAAGAAAATTACCCATTGACTACTAAATTCTTTCATTCCAACAGGCGTAATTCAGAAGCAGGCCAATGTGTAAAGTGTGGACGTACATATATAGTACCATATCTTAGCTAAACCTTGAAGGCCGGGGGAGGCAACATCCCCCACCCTCCAGAAATTTTGGATATACAGCTTCGCCAGGCATGAACATCTCACGTCGAGAAAAATAATCAACATTCCATTTTAAGCCTCTTTGTTCTAGTATTTATAAAAATGTATAATTATGGATATAATTTGTATAAATTGTAAATACAGATGAAAATAACATTAAAAAAAGAAGATAATTTAACGCTATGCTAAAGCGTATTGACTGCTTGATCAGGGAAGTAGTTAAATTATTGCCCTGTGGTGATCCTGACACTGTGCTATCGAGAATACCGAAAGCTGTAGTTTTAACCGTGACCCGAAATATAAGTAATCAATACTTGCTTTCTTTTAAATTCAAATTAATGTTTAATAAATATATACGTGTACATATGTATATATATATATATACATTCCACTACATCGACATTAGGGAGACACTTTTTTGTCTCGTTTTTTGCCCACGGTGTCTCCCTAATGCACCAGTCCCTATTATGACGGAATAAACCTCATTGTCGTGTGTCTCCCTAATACACTAATACACGACAACATAATAACAACACACAAGCAAAACATCAAACAAAATCATAAACAATGAACAATTGAAATTAAAAGTTGATTAGCCAGCGAAAACAACTGAAGGGGGCAGAATTAAATAATTTCGATCTCTCGTCGCTATCATTGGTATTTTCACTCAATGTCCAGGAGTGTCCATCACTATGTATCATACAAAATTAATAAAATAGAGGATACCCAATTTTCCCCTTTTTTAAGCTATGACATATTCAATTTCTATTTACATTTTACTAAGCTAAAAACATATCAAAATCCAAATTTAATCCTTGAAATCTCCATCTATAGACATAAAACTTCAAAACTGAGGAATAAAGAAATTATGTATGAATCAAATTCAAGATTTGTGTTTACTGCAAACACCATAATTATTGAATGAGGAAAAGGTGTACGTCTTTTGGGTCTTTTCCCCTATAACTTCAAACAATCTTTGCCATTAAGGAAGAGATTTAGGGCATTGACAGAATAAATGAAGTAATCTTTAATGTTCTTGGGAACAGAACATAATATTAGGGTACTTCTTGGCCATCTAATATTTTGCGTACTGTGCGTATATTCATGTTAACTTTACGTGCATTTTATCCGTAATTGTGGTGTACGCAGAAAAAAGATCTATTACCGGAGATTATCTATCACTACTGCCCGGGAATCAGGTAATAGACCTGTTTACTAAGTGTTCAAATTTTATGCATAATTTTGAAACAAAGGTTGTTCTTGACAACCTGAAAGCTTGCCAGAGGCTTGTCAGACATAGTAACAAGTAATGTATGCAAACTGGATTCCAAGTATTGTAGTTCATTCATTAATAACAGGTTAATGGAATACCTCGTTACTAGGTCCCCAGGAAAGAAACATCCATAAATTTGAACACTTAGTAAACAGGTCTATTGTGACGTATCGGTCAATGGGCCTCTTTACAATCAATATTTATTTTTTATTGACGATTGACTTAGACGCCTAGTTTTTACCTATTTAGTGTGCTGTTACAAGGTACAGTGTCTGTTAACAGAATCTCGATGGAGCATTCTATAGTTGCCTACTACTCCAATGCGTTTTTTTTTATTCGATAGGTCGAATAATTAGATTAAATAAAATCAAATTTAATAAATAATCAGAATTTCAGAACTACATGCATTTATATAATTCAAACGCTGTTAAAGAATTCTTAGTTTAAATAAGTAGCCCGTTTGAAAAGACAACATATATTGGGTAAATCAAGATTTCATTATTTAAGAGCATATACTCTCTTAATTTCTAAGAATTATTTTTAAGTCCAAAGGATTTATATTTAAGTCCAAGAGAGTTTTAAACCAGTGACAAAGCAAGTCCTTATGACTTGTTTTGTCACTGGTTTAAGTCTTAGAAATTAAGAGAGTAACATTTTAGAACAAAAATAAAACTTTTATTGAATACAATGATAAAATTCTTGAACCGAATAATATATCATACAATTTCCGAAGCTGTTATTTTCAGATTTCGACATCCCTTCGCCCTAAGGGTGCAATTCCTTTCTCCCATATTGACTCCAGCACTCCAACTGCCCCAGCTAAAACAATAATGATGCAACATGAGCCGGAAAACTACAGTATCCACTAACAAGTTAGTTTACAAGATCAAAGACATTTGAAGGCTTTAGTTCCATGTTGGTGGTTTGACGTTTCTCCTAATGTGCCTACGCGTTTTTTATTTTCTTTTATACGTCTAATAATTGAATCAAATTAAATTGAATACATAATCAGAATTTCAGAACTACATGCATTTATCTAATTCAAACGGTGTTAAGACTTTTCAGTTTCCATAAGTAGCCCGTTTGAAAAGACAACATATATTGGGTCAATAACTATTTCATTATTCAAAAGTATATAACAATTTAGAACAAAAATAAAACTTTTATTAAATACAATGATAAAGTTCTTGAACCGAATAATATATCATACAATTTCCGAAGCTGTTATTTTCAGATTTCGACATCCCTTCGCCCTAAGGGCACAATTCCTTTCTCCCATATTGACTCAAGCGCTCCGACTGCCCCAACTAAAACAATAACGATGCAACACGAGCCGGAAAACTACAGTATCCAATGACTAACAAGCAGAGTTAGTTTACAAGTTCAAATACATTTGAAGGCTTTAGTTCCATGTTGGTTGCTTGACGTTTTCTCCGTCTAAACTGATTAAGTGGGGAAAACGAGAGAAGCAAAGGAGCTGAAAACAGAGGTTTAAATGTCTTGAGCTGGCTCTTGCCCTCGGTCTGGGTCTTAGGTGGTGCTAAGACGCTGTAGGTGGTAGGTACAGGACGTCTTAAAAAGACCAGCAGCTGTGGAAGACATCACAATTCACGGCGTGCTTCATGAAAGACCCGGCGAAATGCAATGGTTTTCCAATGTATTTTCCGCCTGAGAATCTCCATGGATTTTTTTTTCTTGAAGAGAGGCCGTTTCTTTCACCAAATTTTCTCCCGAATTCTCCTGAGATGAAAGCTAACTTCTAATCGCGATATGATAACTGATGTAAACAAATTAGCGTCAAGTAGTCTACAAGGTATGGCGGAGGACCTTTCGTGTGGGGAGATCATCAACCTGACATCTGCTAGGAGTTTTTCTGGCAGGTACAATGACCTTGAAAATGTTGACCTAAACACCCATGGCAAAACAAAAGACATAAGAAAAATGAAAATGTTTCAGAGTAACCAAGTGTTGTAGAGTTTTCTCTTATTGAATGACGTCTTCTAAAGACCTGTTTCCCAATGTTTTTCAATTCATGCATGTTCCTCTCCAGAACCCCTGATTACCAACTATTTAATTACCCTTCTATGCAAATATTTATGGCTGTGATGTATTGCAAGCGTTTGGCAAGCTCTTGGGTCGTCAAGAGAAATTTTTGTTCAAGGAGTGTGCGTAAAATTAGTAAACAGGCATGTACAATTCCCTGCCACGAGTAAATTCTGCGATTTCTTTGGAAATTATGAATTCAATCTAGTGAACATTATCTTCATCATGTAGTCAACAAGAACAAAAACCTAAATGAGTGGGGCTTTCAGTTTGTTTTGAAATTTATTTTGATTTACATATTGCAATATAATTAAATCTGCCGTAAAAGTATTTATGCAATCATTCTTAAGGCAAATTATAAAAGGATACAATAAATTGGAAAAACAACATACTCAATTTAAGCCTTGAATGAAATTAATTGTTATGAATATAACAGTGTGAAAATTATAAAAGAATGATTATCATCTTTCTTCGCCAAGATGGGGACACACTCTTAATCCTAATGGTAAATGATATTTAGACACAAATAAGTTCGGGGATATTGGATACTAGTATATTGAACACTCTTTATTGCTATTATATCCAAACATGTAATAACAATATCATGCAATATTGCGGAATATGATCATGGTACATGCATTATTTGCACAGACTATGACGGGCAGACAGTATGCCTAGAGATCCAGACAGACTAAAAATACTGCTATTCTCCGAAAAATAGAGGGATATGGAGAGACAAAAAATAGGGAATGGAGGGAGGGAGGGGGAGAGGGTGACAGAGAGAAAGATGTTCATGGAAAAAAAAATGATTGCAAGATTTAGAAGAGGGAGGGAGAAATAGGGCGGCAGGAAAGTATCGGTCTACATCGACTAATCAGTCATTCCCAAACGGGATGGCTCTGCCAACCGACTAAACGGAAGGTTGACCCTATTTGCATTGTCACTCTCTTATTTCAATGTCCTGATTGGTGGGGAGGAGCCACGTACCCATGGCAACCCAAGGTTAATGGGAATAATGGGTTTTAGATGAGGTCTTCTTTGTGGAATATGGTCTCAAGTTACAGGATCCGATTCAAGATCTGATACTGGATTATTGTTTGGCGGTTTGGAATCTATACCTTACATGAAACAAGCATGACAAGTAAATTCAAATAAGAAAGCAACTACAAAACGAGTCATACTCGTCCGAGCTTCAAAAGGGACATCCCAGTTTCAAAATGACACTTCAAAAAGTCGTTTACATCTAAATATACGTATCATTTCCTCTCCATGTTCCTTCACAACCTGAAGCTTCCACATGAACTTGCTCTTAATTGAATTATTTTTTGCTAAAAATATAATAATACAATTTCAAGTACAATTACATGATACATCTTTTATTGCTAGCTCTAAATGTAGGGTACCATGTGGTTAAAACAAGGAGTTCCTTGGTTAAAATAATATTTCCTAGAAGAAATGTTTCCCCCCTGATTTATGGTGTCGTAGGTGTCATAGAGGTAGATGTGTCGTAGACGAGTGGTTTTATCACTTGACTGGGAATGCAAAGGTCGTGGGTTCGGACTGCGGCACGGCACTTTTGTCTTTGAGCAAAGCATTTTAACTACATTCCCCCTCTCCACCCAGGTGTTAAATTGGTACCCGGTAGGATGCGAATGTCATTGTGGTAGGATTAGCATGTGCGCCCTTGGATACAGGCGACTGGCTGGAATGCTCCCAAGAAGAGTGCACTGTAATGTGCAGAATCGCTACTGAATCTGGTGACCGGGGTAATAAAGCTGTAAGCGTTTTGGTCGGTTACATTGTAACTGATAAGGCGCTATTTAAGAAACAGCTATTATTATTATTAATATTGTGAATATTTATATCATAACTGCTTGGTTTATCCACCGTCTCAGTAATCCAATTGCACATGGATGTGACCTCGAGGTACATACCGGCATGGGAGGACATCGCTCCACGCCGAGCCACCCGGCCAGACAGACACACGTAAGGACATTCACAGCTGCGAGTGGAAATTAAGTGATTAAACCCTTACCAAGCCGTGGCTCACTGATTCTTCAACGCGCGCAAATTATCTGAGCAGAGGTAGGAGCGTTCCTCATAGATCTACCTCACAATGCTTTGTATTGTGGACCCCTGTTGAAGATCGATGACACCCCAATACTATTATGATGTTCATTCGGTGTTAGCAATTACAAGATAGAAAAGGACACCATAATAATTTACCTGGAAGGTTATTATTAAAGGTACGCTCTACGTTCAAACGAACATACCTCAACGCCCAGGTATCTAGTCTACTTTTAAGTTCTTCGTACTCGTAGTATACCCGTATTATAAGTGTGCTGGACTTGCAAGGCTCTCGGAATTGCATAAAATATCTATTATTTCCTGACGAAGTTGGGAGCGCCTGCACCTCGGGGGAAAATGCGGCACCCAAATCGGCAAAGTGTCAGAGGCTGTAAACCACTGCATGGACGAAAACGCAAATGCCAGTTATAGATGATTATGTGAATATTAATAATCCAACCAATCAAATAATCATACCTTTCATGTTTCCATCTGCTGCACATGAATTCGGGATTCAATTTGTATAACACATGCTATAATGTTGCTTTTCCTGCAGGTGTGTATTAAAATATGATGCATTGTTCATGATGTTGTATGTTTATCGTCTCATTTAACAAAAGTTTCGTGTTTGCCTCATATGTTCTAGAAACAGCAACAACCATATATGTAAATTTTCTGCATAATAAACGTTTCTTAATCATCAATTCAAAGCATTGAAAATTCGATCTGTAGAGAAGCCATTTCTCGATGTAAATATCCGACCGACTGAGTTTCATAGTTTAAAAAAAAAACGTTCATGAAGTATTCACACTGCAAACTCCAGGGATTTAAAGTGACGTCGGCACGTGCTTTTTGACCGTGAAACGAGCTCATCCAACTTAAGATATTCCCAGCTATTACTAGAATTCGCCAGAATGCAATGATTTGTCGTAAAGTTTGTAAGAAATTTAGCATTTAAAGAAATGTTCAAGCTATGTTACATCTTTGGATACCAACCTCCCACATTGTTAGGAATCGTCAAGGTCAGGAAATTCGTCTCTCCCCAGCAGGCCTTATACTATAGATTGCTCAAAGAAAAATCTCCCTATCTATAGTCCTGGGCCCTGTTTCATAAAACTTGTCATCAATGACAAGTTGCATAACTGTTATAAGCTACTGAAGTCCTTGCATCTGATTGGGTGAGAGCAAATTTGATGAAACTTGATGAAACGCCCCCAGTTCTAAGGAATATGCAGTCGTACTTATTTCTATTGGCCGAAGCGCAGGAAGTCAGCCCTACCACAATAGGCCTTTTTCTTTCCTTTTTCTTATATGATTCTAAATATCTTCAGCCTTGCTTGCATCATCTTTGTTGTCACAACGTTATGATAACCCACGAAGCATTTTGAAGCACACCGAGATATATCACAACGTATGGACATGAATAAACTATATATATATAAAAAATCAGGAGCAGAAACACCTCCTAATAGGCCATTTTGATGTAGGGAATATCCAGCGATAGTATTGCAGTCGCTCTTTGTGACTTCACAAAACTGACAAAATAAGTGCTACAGTCATTGTTTCTTGTAGGGTAAAATGCTATGAAAAAAAAAACACTTTAATTTTGTATTAAGATTTTGCATTGAAATGAAAATTTGATATTTTTAAATGGCTAATGATGAAGAACAATAGTGAGCAGCGGTAGCATGAGTTGTGATTTTTCAACGAAAGATTGCATCGTTAAAAACACTTTTAAAATGTACCCTCTAAAACATGTTTGAAGTTTGAATTTTGAATTTTATTTGTTCCACTTTTACATCAAAAACAATTTTTACAAAAACGATTTTACAAGCATATTTTCAACTTCAAAACATACGGGTAAAGAACTCAAATCAATATAAAGGGAACATATGCCCTACATGTTTGTTGGACATAATTTTGCCCAAATACTGTGTAAATGTTAACCTATTTGGAGTACTAATTTCAACCAAAACCGAGTAAGACTTTACCCATCAAACATGCATGTTCCCTTTTATCCAATATGTAAACTTTTACCGTGCTCTTTTAGAGTACAGTAAAAAAATTTAAAAAATATAGTAAAAATACTGATCTATGATGGAAATGAATGTAGGAAAGTTGTTGAAGAATAGATCAGAGATAAAGAGGCAAGAATTATGCTTTCGTCCTTTGTCGGTTTTTGGACGGACTGTACAGTTGTCGATCATGCCATTGAACCTTCTATCATTCTGAAAAATCGCAACACCGTCACGGTGTCCTTTTGAAAGACGACTCCTATCTCTCACTTGACGTTTGATAAATCGAATCAAGCAAATTTCGTCACTCCGTGATAAGATTACACACCGAGTGAAGAAGAAAAAAAGAACCCCAGAAATAACTCCTCTCGCTTTCTGTTCTTGAGACATGATCAGAAAACGGACAATACCACAGCAGGTATGAACCTTTCGCTAAAGGGCATGTGAGTAGTTGACTGGAAAAGTCACAATATAATGGAAATAACTGTGGCTTTCTCATGTTCGTCTTTTCATTAAAAAAAAAAATTTAGGTAAATAATTTACGTGAAATTAGGACGGTAAAATATAAAGAAAACAACTTTTTATTTTAACTTTGCGAAGGGGTTTCAATCCTTTGTCAACAATGTACACACATCGGATTTCGGTGTGCTACAGTAGACAGCCCTAAGAAAATGGCCCTAGATAGCCCTAATATTTAAAAAAGGCTACTTGAGAGTTGATGATTCTGATATTTCAAACACGTTGTACTTTAGCCATGATATTATTTATCATAATCATTTATTATTCATACACTGCACATCTACTATGTCATAGGGGAAAGATGGACACGTAGAAGCCAGCGACTAAGTCACTTCGAGTAGACACCAACAACCCAAAATGCATTCAGACGAATGTTCGTCCTGGTAATTAGTAAGACAGGTGAGAAAAAAAAGCTGACATTTTATTTTTACAATCATCATCAAAAAAAAAAAAATGTAATGAAATCATGCCTGAAAATCGATTGATACAAAGGTATTTTCCATGATCTCCATGTGTGGCACATGCATCTCAGTTGGAAATGTTTACGATAATGATGTTTAAAGTCCATGTCGTAAAAACACAACAACATTTTGTTTCCCTTGCCCTGACCCCCTCCTGTAGGGAGAAGCCAAACTTTAATTCGCTCCTGACTAGGAGATGAACTACGAGCGAGAGGGGCAAGAACCTTAGGTTATTGACCCGGAACATTCAAGTTCAAGATGTAATTTAATTCACTTTCTCTTTCTCTCTCTCTCTCTCTCACTTACTCTCTCTTTCTCTCTCTCTCTCTCTCTCTCTTTCTCTCTTACGCATACATACACACCCACACCCGCACACATATTACACACGCGCACACGCGCACACATAGGCACACAGCCTCCCTCCTTTTTCTATAATTATTCTTCTTTATTTTAACCTGAATAATCATTATCATTTACCATCATTGTGCATTATATGTTATTTTATATTTTTACTGTGGACATTTCATGTTATATTTCATCTATATTTCATGTTTGATAGAGATCAAATTTCACTTAAGATATATTCGGTAAAATCAATAGGGAATAGGGAGCATGATAATGGGTAGTAAACTAAAATCATGGTATTGCTACACCTATTATCGAAATAAATTCTCTTAAATTGTGACGCTTGATTTTTCCTCTTCGGTCATCATGGTCTCACTGATCTACAAAAGAATCCAGTGATCGTCGTCCTGAAAAGTTTGCCATTGACATGCCATTTTCTTGAAGAACCTGTTTCTGTAGCTGAGGCAGTTTTCGGGATGATGTGCTATGCTGGTATATAAAATGAATAAACGATATCTGTTTGCAGTTATGTTATCGTCTAATACTTGGATATAATGAGTGTCTTCCTTAAATCAGTACGTGGAGAGAATGAAATGATAAATGTGAATGGACATGAAGATGAAGGAGATATAACTGATTGAGAGAAAGATGAAAGACGGGAGAAAAATGTATGAGAGAACGAGAAAGAAAGAGAGAGAAAGCGATATAAAGTATGTGTGTGGGTGTGTGTGTGTGTGTGTGTAGATGAGTGTGAGTAAAAACTACTTTTTCATCATGTCCACAACTGCGTTTACTTATAAAATTGTTCACAATGTCAAGGACTTCACCTTCATTTACAGGAGTAAAGAACATAGAATTAGGGTTAGGGTTTTGTAAGTAATCATAAAATTTTCTATCACAGTTTGGTATCTTACTTGCTAAATTTGGACCAATTTCAACAAAATAATCATTAAATAATCATTTTATGAACGTTGATCCCTCAATGGTGATTCTTGTTTACCTGTGTAGCAAAATCTATAGATTAAATGAAACCTTCCAGATCCTGCCCCTCCATCTCCCCCCCCCCCCTTCCTCGCCCCCTGTCACTTTGTCCTTCTTCTGTCTTTTGTAAAATTTACTCCTTTCGATTGTTAAACAGTCAGTTGTGAAATTATACCATGAGTATTTGTATTGATTGTTTTTGAGCATTTAAATTTTAGTAATTTGTTATATTATTGTGTGGGACATCATCTGTTACATCACTGTATGTAACAAAGTGACTACAATGAAATGACAATTACCATTTCAGCACTTGTTATTGAACTCTTTGTAAAGTGCAAAGTCTGTCGTGTATATTTAGTAGTTTGCACCTTTAGGGAAACTGTGCCAAAATCTGCTGGAAAGTAGTTCACCCAATCTACAAGTATATGAAACATATTGACTGTTAAATAGTTCATTCATCGAGTCCTATTCTAGTCGCCAGAAGCAAACGGAGATCGAGCCACGGATGGCGTTAACATGCGGGTTCACGCGTCGCTCATTTACAATGAACTTAAGAACGGCAGATGGGGGTAATCATAGAAAATAACACAAATAATGCATTTTGCGCCCTATTATGAAAACAAATTCCTCACCGAGGGGGCATGGAGGGATTAAAAATATCAACAATCGGCAAGAAGAAACTATGTCGGCAGCCATTTAATGCCAGTGTATTCTACCACTTGCCAAGTTCGCGCAAAGTACATAGAAAGTTTCAAATGAACGATGACAAATAGTAAAAGGTCAAGAGCAGCTCAGCTTTCTGATCAACACTCCTAGCTATTGAAAAGCTCAACTACAATGTTGGAACGGCAACTGGTAAAAACCAACACGCAATTCAGCAAGAAAAGCGATTTGGGGAGGGACTGCCAGTATTGAAGTGGGAGTAGAGTTTGCCGCGGGGCATTTTGGAAGATTAGCACTTGCGCAAATGACGATTCCGTCGATTTCTAAGGAAGAAATGAAAACATACGTGCCCTTGCAAAGAACTAAAGTTCTGGATAGTCCTAACGACTTTGATTAACCCTCAAAATACTGTCGATCAGTTCACAGGACAAAATGGAAGATCGCGTGTATTGGGGGTCAAAGATTCGCCAGATATCGCACGAATGCAACGGCTGAAGCTCAGTATAGGGCAACCTAACAATAAACATCTATTATTATCACATTAATCTTCATCAAAGCTGTTACAGTGGTAGGTCCCGATTTTAGATCTTTAAGTCATGGCTGTTTAAACTTATTGGAGAGTGATCGTACGACGAGGGTTAAAAACCGAGCGAGGCACCCCAAAAGCAATGTGTTTGGAGACAAGTTGTCTTTAAAGTACATTATTTCATCGAAAAGGCGAGGTGAAGAATATATTCATTTGAAGTAGAATCGCTGTGGCTGCGAAAGAGAAATATTTTTCTTTTGGGTTGGTTTTCAGACGGACTATAAATCAATCTCGGGGATGGATATGGGCGGGAGATTGGTCCATGTACTTTGCTGTATTTTCTTGTGAGGTTTCCACAGGGAGATTATCCGGCGAGAGGGGAGCGTGGCACGAACCAATGGGAGCCATCAAACCACTCCAAGCAGAAATGCTTTATTGTCTCCACCCAGGCGAGACTCGGCCAACCTAGCCTAGGGACGAGCTTCACAGCTGGATTGGACACGAAAAAGTGTAGGGCCTGGCGTCGATGACGTTGTTCTGTTGTATTGATAAAAATGGTAAATAGTAGTTTTTATCACTACAATTGTTTAGTGATGTTATCTCAGCCATTGTTTCGTATTGTTTTATCGTTTTCTAACACATCAATCGTACTGTTTAACGAATTTTACTCATTTAATGTGCAAAGCAAAACATTCAAAGAGAATACATAGGTGTGTCATTAAATGACTGATATTCAAGCGATATTATCACTATCATTATCAACACTAATTTGTAATACTTATGTTGCTATCATTATCTTCATGAGTTCTATCTATATGACTTGGAAATCCCAGTACCAATTTATGTTTTGATGAATTTAGATAAAAAGATGCTGTTATCATCCCACTTTTATGTAATCACAACGGCTTTTTGAAAGAAATTTTAAAATAGAAATCTCGTTCAAGTGACATTTCTGTATGCCGCAATTAAATGCATATACAAAATCGAAATGCTTTTCCCAAATTTTAATTGATTTACTTTTATTCCAACTAGTAAGACAGAGGCAGCATGAGGCTGAAGGGGAAAAACCTCAATGCGGTTGGTGATTCTATAGATGATCTTGAAAATCTTTGAATACTCTGGATGTAGGGTCGTGTAACTGGTACATATTATGTGAGGCCGTTAAGTTTACAGTTATATCACAGAGTAAAGGGTAATTAGACCTTCAACTTTAATTACCGATGACCTTTGCTCTAATAATGACCATGATGTAGTAGTCTCCATAATAAACACTTACGTGATGAATCTAAAAGACAGGTTTCATAATTATGAACCTTTGTTCAATTAGTCACGAATAGCTAGGTTTCATGTACGTAAGCATAAATCAGAATTCAATATTTCATGTTACCCCATAGCGTTCTCTTTTTGAAAATGAAGTTAAAATCGTCAAAATGTATGTTATTGTCTGAAGCTTAATAATGTCATCAGTAGTGCCTGAGTGTGCCCCCATCGCTGGGGCCCTAGCCTCCCCGGACATAACGTTGACAACAATACGTTAAAACCTCAGGGTCATTGGCTTCGTTTTCGCTCTCAAATTCTGCCTTTGATGAAAGAAGATTAAAAGTGCAAATTTGAAGTTCAAGGTGTATGTTGTGTTGTCTGGTTCACCCTTTTTTTTCAGAACTCTCCTTTCATGCAAAAATGGGTGAACAGTGTAATCAGATCCGCGCTTTTAAAGAGAGGTGACCGAGAAAATTCTGAATGCTTTTCATTGTGATTTGGAGATGACGGTTCCCATAGATGCAATGGTTAAGATTGTCTGGAAAAATCGGTTGTGATACCTGGCAACCAGTACTACCAGTTTTGCAGCAGAGCACCGCTTTCATTTTCATAATCGAATAACCATTTTTTGACACCATATCAATTGAGCTGATAAGTGGACCTCATTCGTCATCACCTGACGTTTTTCCATGTTCTCATGGATAAAGATTTTGTTATTTTTATTATTACTGCATGTATACGTGTATCATGTGTATCATGAACGTTGTTATCAATGGCTAAAATGTAATCTCGAGGCTGGTAATAGAATTGCAATTTGAGAGAATCCCTTACATAGATTCAGTGTTATCATGCAGTTAACTAGATACGATACTTGGACCAGAAAATATCAACCAACCATAACAAAAACTGAAAATGACATTCACTGTAAAGCACAGCTCATTATCTGATTATAGGCACGTGCATCGAGATTCCTTGCTGGACTCCAAGCTCAATTTCTTAAAATTTCTTCACTTACTACTAAGATATTGTTCATTTTCATTCGTAATTGTAGCTTAATTCAGGGACAATTTATTTCCTTTTTAAATTGAAATCTTAATGTTGAATGATTTGTTTTATTTTCACTCATAGTAAACGCTCCGAATCATCTTCATCTAGGGCCGTTCATTATTAAACCCCCTACACTCTCAAAGAGCTGGCTATCATTTATCAATATTGGGTATAATCTTACCCAATATTTGCTAAAGAGTACCCCAAATTGTGTTAATTAACCCGATGTTGGGGATAATGTTACTCAACAAACATGTATGTTCCGTTTGGGTAAAATTTTGCCCCACATGTGTACTTATTACGAGCATTCACAAGATAGCTAATTGAAAGCGAGTATATTTTGCTCGATTGGTTGTTTCAAACAATTATGTTCATCACATTGATTACAAATATTTAACAAACCATATCCCCATGAAGAATATTACCTCAATTACTGCACAATACTTCATTTAGTCTGTTATTGTTAATGGCAGCATGATTTGACTAAAAATTATGCGACTAAAAAAGCCTATTAGAAACGGTGATAATAGTTAAAGTGGAAGCTATTTTCTTTCACCTGTCTATATCGTTATTCATCGAAATTAAAATCTATCTATTTTTCAATCTATCTGTAAATCTACCTATCTATTCATTTTTCATATATGTATCTATTTTAATATTGATCTCTTCCTCTTATGAATTCATTTATTGTCTCTCTACCCGCAAATCAATCATTCTTTTTCACATTCATGCAACATTAAATGGCCTTTTTTCATTTATCAATCATCCTATCTTTTTCGTCTACCTCTGCTCTGTTCAATCTATCTCTGTCCTTAGATCAAGCCTCTCGCCAGATGTGGCGCTATCCACCCCTTCAATTATATCCAGTGGCAGTTCCGACTTGGAAAGTATTATCACCACGAACGCTAAGTACGCCACTGACAGCAACCTGCACTCAGCACGATGATGTCGAGAGGCGAGGTGGCAGATTGCAGTACCGGAGAAGGTGATGTCGGTGGCGTTTCGGTGTGAGCACCCCTCGGGTGAAGATGATGAGTTTTCCGCATCACCATTGCGTGAGGATACTTACCCGAATGATATGAGAAATAACAATCAAGCTGATCATTAAGAAACCGATAGAATGACTCAACAGGTTCCTAGAAGCCCCCATGAGGACCAAGTAATGACCAACTTGTGGTAAAAAAAGAAGAAATGATTATGAATGAAAAAACCTCGGCGGGAGAACCGAAAAGGAGGGTCAATCATAAGAAAATGATGGTGGTGAAGGGCATTTTCACATTTAACATGTATGAGCCATGAAACATGTAACTAATACTACACTACACTCTTAAAGAGCTGGGAAATTTTTAACCTGATAATGGGTAGAATTTTACCCCCAAAACATTCATGTCCCTTTTTTTTAAACCCCAAAATGGGTACATTTTTACCCAACTTGTTTTAGAGTGTATTGACAACTCTTTAAACATGAAACAATTGAAAGCACAATAAGGAAAATGAATGGAATGAGAGAATAATTAGTCGCTTGAAAACTGATATGTAGAGAAAGAAAGTTCATTCAAAATTTTGTTTATTTTTGTCATTCACTTGCAATAATGATTATTTGAAGGGTAAAATTGATATTTAACATAATGAAATATTGTGAGCCATTAAGAGGAAGTCGATTTAATTACCTATCGATAATTTAATCGACTTCCTCTTTATTTTTGAGATTTTGTTTTTCAAGGACAATACAATAAGAAGGCGAAGGTAGGGGGGGGGGGGGGGGGGGGCAAGGCAGTCGATACTCATAATGTGCTAATAAATTTATGGAAACGTGGTTCCACTGCAGAATACTTCGTTCTACATTCCCCTAATACACCATACTCTGAACGACGAAAAGCTGTGAAGCTGGTAAAATCATTGTCACCTCCCCGCTCGTTTCTCTGCAAGAAAAAAGCAATTAAGTTATTGGCCTAGGTGCTAAATGTGTAGTAGGTCACCGTAACCTCTCAATGTCAAGGGCCGCTGTTCTCTGAATTTCACACGACCTAAAATGGCTCCCGCGTTACACTTTCACACACAAAAGAAAATGACCCATTTAGCATCAGCGAGGATGAACCTGTTGTTTTCTAACTTTTCTCTGTGTTTTTTTATACAGAAACGCCCAAATGCTTCGTGAGATTTACGGTAAATTTACCAAGCACTATTTTCGACTTGATTTTATAATTGAAGAAATCGTGTGTTGTTTGAACCCTCAGAGACGCATTTGGATCACGAAGTGCACGCCTCGAACGAACTTTGCAGCCAAGGTTCATAGATAGCTGTAGAGATCGAAAAGAAACACGATTTGAGTGAAGCTGAAATAAGATAATTATTAAGATGTACATGTGTTTATGCTTTATACTATAATAATAATAATAATAATAACTGTAAATTTGTATTGCGCAATTTCTATATAAATATACTCAACTGCGCATAACAACTGCGCATACTGACTGTTGACCATGTATAAAAATCACCAAAATTAACATACAATAAAAGGCATGTCTGAATGTCTGAATTGATTGACTGTAAAATAAGGTAATAAAAAGGACAACTAACATGACCATTCAGGTTGATTAAGCAGAACTACAAAAAAAATTGCTAAAACACATCTGACCATATCCCACTATATCTTTTGTTTTTACTTTTACTTTCTCTATTTTGCAACGCATATGAACATGTTTCCGATAATTTACGCCATGTAATATTGTCTTGATACACATGGTTTTACTGCTCAAATACAAATACATAATTACGTGTTGAAAGTTTTTTAGTGAGACGACAATATGCAGACAGAGGGATAACGGCCATTATATTTCCATCAGGCGCGGATCAAATATCATTCTATTCTCAGAAATAGAAAGTACAATGTAAGTTAAAATTACAGACTGAGAGAAAGATAATCACGTGATGTCGTGTGAAAACGTGATACGAGATCACGTGGTAGATAGACATGAGTATAACTTTGACGTGCATAGAAACAACATCGTCACCCGTTTTTTTATCATTTGCAGGTGAACAGAAAGACATACGCCTAACAATATTCAGGCAGACGGAGAAGTAGGCAGGAATACACGCATACATAAAAAAAAACCCCGACAGAAAACAGTCTAACACATTCAGATATAAAGACAGGCCGACAGATTTAGAGTAGGTTGAATATACCGAACGACAGAAAGAAATACGTCGGCAGACACTGATCATATAGGGAGATATTTTCAACTCCTAATACCTAATACATACAAATAGTCAGACATTATTATAAACATACCATCAGACAGACAGATATACAGACAGACATACAGACAGACAGATAGTGGAATGTAAAGATATTTGGGCAGACATTATCAGACAACGCTCCATTCGTCATGCACGACTTTCAGCTCAGATGAGGTCAATGTTTTGATTTGCAATCTGGGACTGTGGTTTTCACAATGTTGAATGATACAACTAAAAATCCTTGCCTAGGTCTATTAACTACATCCAGTGGTGAATGCGGTTAACCAGAATATCGGTCACTTATTAAAGACACAGCACAGCGTAATTGTCCTTTTAACACTTTCACCTAAAAGTACAGATTATCTAGTAACCTAAAATATAACAGTTTATCCATTCACCATAGCATTTGAATTAAGATATATGGATCAAACGTACGCTACGAGAGCATGTATACAGTAGTCACAAACAAACAAACAAACACAAAAATCCTATGTTACCATACCTCTGATATATCTATTACTACTTTAGTTTCGTACTACTACAACAACTAATACTATATACTACTGCTACTGCTGCTGATGCGGCGACTAATATGACTAATAGTGTTACTACTATAACTCTCTATACACACCAGCCTGCAGCCAAATGTGTCTTTTTTGTTCTCAGCCTAGAAAAATATAACAGTAACCGTAAAGAACAAACACTTCAATATTTTGAATGATTTATTCACAGTAATGGTACATATTAAAGTATAAATGATAAGTAAATTGGTTTAATAATGTTGTAAGGAAAATGATACGATATGTTAGAACATAGTCATATCCATAATTGCAAAGCAAATGCGATTACATAGCTGCCATAAGAAAGTAATTTTTATCAATGATATTATTAACATCACATTACTGCGATTGGACTTTCTGTATAAGCACCTTAAAATAACTGTTAATCCTCCTCTCTCTCCGCCTCTCTCTCTCTCTCACACTCTTTGTTCCTTTCTCAGTCACACCAATGGCCTTTATCATAGGAGTGTGCAATCGAAATGAGGTTCTCAACTTTGAGAGGGGGCAGATCAAGGGGTCACCTTCAATTTATTGTCTATACCAAGAGGCTGGCAGTCCCACATAACATGGTCTGCTAAAGTCGGGTACATAATTACAAGGGGTGGTGTGACGAGCGCGACATTGTTTGGGTGTTGGATTGTCACGCACTCAAGGAGAGTCGAAAAAATCTCTGATCAGCCAAAAATAATGAGATTTCAGATTTTCGATGCCGTTTGGGTCGAAAATTCGGAAGGGGGCTCATATTTGCGGTTGTGCACTTAACCTGTGTTTATTACGTTTCAAAGGGGGGGGGGGGCACGTGCCCGTGGTGCCCCCTAAATCCGCCAGAGTAATTACCGCCATCCTCGTGGTATAATCTAAACTGTGGTACTCACTTATCACACTCATTATTAAACAGGACTGGTTAACGTCTTATAATTCCGCATTCCGTTGACGGATATAATTTCTGAATTCACACTCCATAATTCCTAACCACATAATTTCTTTGGTTCACCTCTCACCTTACTTCTCTGTCTATCTCTTTCGAAAATTGTAAACGATGATGTAAAATAAATTAAAGGAACATTATATCAACTGGATCAGATCTATTGTCCAGTATTTTAAACTTCCTTTTCGACAATCATTCTAATTGCAAACTACCATACAAGTCATGAGGTACACCAATAATACATTTTATTTCTTATGAGGCTTCTAAAATATTTTGAAGTGAGAAGAAATGCATGACCAAGTACTTAAAAGTTTATTCTTAGGGTTGGTTGAGATGATGACATCCCTATATTTTGTTGTTTTATGTATTTTGATGATAACAATTATTACTTTAATCCACACCATATGATGCAATTCAACTATTTATTAGATTGCTGACGGTTTGACTATCTTTTAAAGGAGGCCATATACTAGCAATTATTTTTATCTCGTATTTGCATTTGTATTCCCTTTTGAAAGGATAATTCGTAGCTGTTCAAAAGCGTACGTATATGGCTAGTTATCAACTAAACATTGATCTTAAATATTCTTACGTCTTAAATGAATGATATCATTAAAGGCTGTCAATTCAAATGACACTTCTTTTCTTACGTGTTCTGGGCCCTGTTTCGTAAAACTTCTTATCAATAACAACAGCCCCATTTCTATGGCAAAATTTGCTCTCACCCAATCAGATTCAAGAATTTAAATTATTGTAACTTGCTATTGGCCCTGATGAATAGTAGAGATGGCGCCTCGTGAACACGAGTACATTGATCACGTGATCACATGCTGCCTTTTCCTTCTTCTGTCGTTGGGGTCTCTAAGCATGTTCAGTATAATTACTTCGAGATTAAGTTCTCATCACCCAATGTTTTCTGAAGCGGTACGAATTTTTGCCCACGATTTATCCGCCATATACCAATATCTACTGAAGATTTGAATATAGGTAACATGACGATACAACTACCACAGTTAGGGAAATGTGTTGTATAAATAACAGAGAAAAAAAGATAAATAAATGTATAGGATCAATATATACTTATGCAATTAGTGTTGAATGAGATTATTTTTAAATAGATACGAATCACATTAGGATAAAGGTCATCTGACAGTCATAAAAGTGAGGAAAAGTATGACGAGTACAGAATTAAAAACAAAGGACATCGAAACCTAAAAGAATGTGCAATAATCCTAAGTTCCAAGTTAACCCATTTTCTACTGTAACCGGGTTGATCCTATGTTAAACCTATGGGAATAAGATCATTCACTGGTCAACAGGTTAACTTTCATCTGTTTCATTTCATTTATTATTCTTCACATTAAAAAAAATATATATATACAGAGTCATATACATATTTTTTACACAATAGAAAATTTAAATACATGTACATAAACAGTATTTGTAGATTACCAATGAGACAGAAAGCTACACAATAATGACGAATATAAAGACAAAAATCATTAGTAATATGGCATCCAAAGAAATCGAGACATTCTCTTTCCTCCGGCCTCAGTTAGACCTTTTCCACCTGCCAATAGTTTCTAGTAATTCGACGAGACTTATGATTAAGAGGGTCCCACGCCGGAAGTGTTGTCTTATTACCAAGAATCATTCATAAAGTGGAGCCTATCAAATAGTCCCTACCCTAAGTTAACCTTCAATGGCATCAGTACTATCGCCCACCAAAGGTAATAGTTATGATCAATCATGGTAATGGCATACGTGATTGGGGAGGGGTAGATTTCATAAATTCTCAAAACGGACTTGTGGCAATTTTACCCGTCTTTGATAGAGTGACCGCAATACATTTCTCTCCATTTAGATGGATAGGCCTACATGAATTTTTAAAAGAGTGTTTAAGTGTTACGAGTATTTGGTGTGTAAGGAAGAAAAAAAATCATGGCTGGCGACCCCCCCCAAAAAAAAAAAAAGAAAAAAAGAAAAAAAAAAGGTATATATAGTTATTACATTTTCCATGTTTTACGCAATCGATACCATTACAACTGCACTAGATTTGATATTTCTTTGATAAAATCTCTACATCATTAAATCCCAGAGATGGGAAGGCTGGCATGTAAATTGTACCACCTTCAAAAGATATTCCAACCCTAATTTTATGTCGTATGGTTTGTATGAAATTATATAAAAGTGAACTTTATTGTTTGGTTACACTCGTAGATAAATAAAAGAGATAAAATCAATATAAGGACAATCGTTATCGTAATCATCAACAACCATTTGGTAGAAGGTGAAATATCTCTCACACCCACTGTAAGAAAAACTAATTGTATTCTATAAATCTAAAGATAAATCACCGAGATGGATGAGGTACAAAACGATGAAAATGGGGATTAAATTATTAACAGGTATTGTTTGTTTTTCGGGCGATACGCTATAGTAAGCGGGTCATCTTGATAACCTTGAGGAAAAGAAAATAGTTTGTTTGGCGATTCGATGATAACAAAAGTAACAATACTATGATTTCAAAATTGTATAATTTAGGGCGACCTTCTTTTTTTTGCACTTTACCAAATCTGTGATTTAGTTTCTCGATATTGTCGGTGTTAGATCACTCAACTTAAATATGAAAGCAATGTTTTGTAGGAAATCCACCATCATTCATAATGGCAAGATCCTCATAATAACAAACAGCAGTGTTTTTTATGTTTGACGGTGGAGTGGTAAGAAAAGAAGGCACTAGAAATAACATGATGCAAGTGGAGAATGTAAAGGCATTTATACTTTTAAAGAAATTTTCAAGAAAGTTTTACCCGAGTCTTGGATGAACATGTATAGTTTTATTTTGTTTAATAATAAAGTTGATTCGCGTAATGAAAATGAAAATATCCAAGTTCTACAACTGTGAAGGTGTATTGTAAAGGTGGATAATCTATGGAACCAGTAGGTTGAATCGACTCAGAGAAGTATGACTAGTTTCTCGGGTAACCCAAATATCATCCATCTCCTTTGTAACCTGTTGGCACCAATCTCTTCCTGATGGTGCATGAGAAAGGCGGGTCAAGACCATCCCCCTGATCGGCCCCCATTTACCCTCCGGCTCCTTAAGGTTCCTACCCACTCAGTGCCCGTAGGCGCTTCACTGATGAACCCCTATTACTAGCAGATGGCGGGAAGAAGTCGAAGAAACCCCTGTTGCCTCATCAGTCCCGTGTCATACGTGATTGGAGAACTTCCTTGGAATTTCCAGCGTAAAGTAATTTGGACAGAACACAAATTTCCGAGAGTTCTTAATTTGCTTGGCCCTGACTTTCGCCGTGAAATTACAAATAATGATTATCGTTTAACTAGAAAGCTTCAAAATGATGATTTCCTCTGAATTTGAGTGAATTTGACTGCATAGATGAATGTACGGAAGGTTTCTTGACAGATGTTTCTTGTATATAACATGTCCAGTATAAACAAAATAGCTTATAATGAACGGGTATCATACAGGAATTTCTTATTTTGAGAAGATGCGCCAACGATGAAAAATATGCCTTCGGTCTTTTTTTTTCTCCCTTTCCCCCTCCAATTTGAAGTCTTTTTTTTTTAAGTTGTCATTCTCCTATTACTGTGGCATATCAGAGATAGGATGAAGCCGGCGACCCCCCCCCTCCCCCGAGGGTCTAGGAAAGAAAATGAACGCGACTTGCAATGGGTCAACGGCATGCATGAGGGGGCTGCCCGGATATATTGCGCAATTTCCCCTCCCGTTTCAGAACGATTCCGCTCCTGTATATGAATTTATTTCGTGGATCCTGTATAATGGTTTTTCATGTGATTTTTCTTTAGTGCAATCACGCATGTTTTGAACTTCCAACATCTTATATACAGCTTGAATGATTTTTGTTGATGTCTTAATAGAAAATAAGGAGTAGTGTGGTGCAAAAGGGTAAAGAAAGTGGGTTATTCTGCTTCAAACTGGGGCATTGTGATACACAGTTTTGTTTAGCCATGTACATCAACACCTTACCGCCTTGTTCGCCCATGTCTGTCACGAAAGATCATCAATCATGTTGTAAATACTTTGAACTATATTAAATCCCGTAAGTTGGATACGCACAACACATTAATCAAGTTCAACTACCAGACGTAACTCCGAGGGCTTGATGATCGAAATGCTATCCCCCTCTAAAGAGGAAGAAGGAAAATAGCCATTATAAAGTAAAACTGTCCATATGTTACCTATCCATCATATTCCATATAGCCTCATGATTTGGAAAATTTGCTTATGATATCGAAAACAAGTCCATTATCTGAAAGGAGATTAAGGAAAGACGTTGTGCTTTATCCGTTTAATAAATATGTTTTGATGTTTTCTCACCTTATAGCTAGCTACATTTCAGATGATTGTTTTCGTAGATCAAGGCGAATTCTTGACAAGCGCTTCCCTCTTTGAGCTTGTTATAAAATATATTTTAATCTTTCAATATAACTATACTTACTTGTAAATAATCAGGCTCTATCACAACTTTTTGTAATTTTTACACACCCACTTGCACACCCACATCGGCAAAAATTAAAATCATTCATAAAATCGCCCCCCCCCTCCCCCACGCAATAGAGGGGTGTACTCCTATCCCTTACACCCACCCACTCTGGATTGGCCCTGGATAGTTATTCCTCATGATTGTTTGGTCATATTTCACTTTTTTAAGATAAGAATTTCATTGATAAATACATGTATATACATTTGACCAAGTCATAGATATCATACAGTCACTGGAAATTACTGGCCTCAAACAATTTTTCGTAAACCATATCCAGCTTTCCTGAAACATGGGGTTTTCGAAGATGCATAAACGATGTTAGTTTTCCAATTTCTATTCGACTGCTAATCAATCTTTTAATGAAATTTAATATAAAGAGTTCACGAAATACATATTTACGATTTTCTTACTCAAATGAATGATAAATAAGTTGCATATTTTACATAGATGATATAAGTTTTGTAAGTTTTCAGTTGGTAAGGCTATGCCGAGTGCTCAATTGTTTGGCCTAAGTCTCATTTCCTTATTTGATGGAGAAAAAAACAACAACAACCAAAATTACAATTTTATCATCGCTATTCGAGAACATTCAAAACTCAATTTCTCCAACTATAAACCACAATACTTGTCTGTCCGTCACTTAAAGGATAAAAAATATCGTGTAAAACAAAATGAAAACAATCTACCCACGTCGCAACGGCGACAGGCAGCTTATCGAAGTCAAAATAAGGGATAACTCTGGAGTGAAATCCAGTCAATAAAACATGAAGAAGTTTGAAATGCTTGTCAATGCCATACCCGCATTTCAAGGATTTGGACAAATTTTAGAACTTGATCAACACTGACTGGAAGTGATGGTCAAATGTGAGCGGGAGATCCATTAACGTCACGGCGTTTTATTCTAACGTTTAGAACACCATCGCCTAAGGCAAACAATTTAGCTAGGATTAGGAAAGACTTCCTACCCAGGTGCTCTGTTTCAATTTATTGAAAGATTTAGAAAGTTAAAAAAAGGGGGAGGGAATAGTTGAGGAAGAACAACAGCTGAGAATTCTCCAACATTTATTTTTAAAGAGAAAACAGTTTCTCAACTATGACGACCTGACGATTCATTTCCTAATCCAAGAATATTTTTCATCATAAAGCATATCGTCATTGTTTTCTTTTTTATTTTGTACTTCACCCGTGGCCACAGTATCTACTCTCCCGGGAAAACCCTTAGTGCTGAATAACAAGATTAGGACAAGCTTCCGAAAAATAAAATTCAACAAATTGGTTTAGGAGGAAAAGCAGTGTATTTCCATTAACTTTTATCCTGACAGTAAAGATGATTTCGATATTATGAACCAACAGCATTCAACTGTTGTAACTTTTTATGTGCAAAAAGGGCATAAATCAATGTTGTCGAGGCTTAAAACAATTATGTTCATTTACTTCTAAACGTTTATAAAACGGAAAACAGTCATTCGTTTTCTATATGTACTTGATAAAAGTGTGCAACCATAATCCATTAAATTAATCATACATTCGCAAGACCTGCTGACTTTGTTCATGAAAAACGTTCACAATTTACTGTTAACTTTATTTTTTGGCAAGTTTTGGGGAGAATAAAATGCATTAAACCTTATGCAGCGACTTAATGATGAGAGGGAAATCTTTTAGTAACCATTAATTTGTGGATAAACAGAAGTGGGCTAAAAAAGGGTAAATTTGATTACAATCACCACCTTTATGCAATATCATGGTCGAGTATTATTCAGGCTTTAGCTATAGGCTACAGCATTCGAGGAATTTCTTACTACCGGGTACCCATTTACTACACCTGGGGGAAAGTGGCAAATGTCAAGTCCTGCCACTGGGCGATAATGCAGTGCCACCTAGGAATCGAACCCACGACCTTCGCATATCCAGTCAAGTGTTTAAACCACTCGACCAAATCCACAAAAGCCAAATGATTATATTCCTCATCAAGCACCTCTTTGAAACTTAAAGAGAAAGAGGGAGAACAAACTTGGCACGTGTCAAGAGGACCATACATCATGTTTGTTGTAATCGGTCTAATGCCTTAAAACGATACTGAGGCATGATTTACAATCCCTCTGCGTCGTGTATTATGAGACAAGTGAGACTGGGCTAAGTATATGCCATGTTATTATATGATTTATGATGTACAAAGTGGTCCCAGCCCCATTGTATTGTATCTGGGACCCGGGAATAGAATTTTATCCCTGGATTTTCCAGTTGATAAAAAGAGACGTTGCAGTATCTGAAAATCTGTCTGTAAAATGTCGGTATATTTATAAAAAGAGATAAAAGTAAAGATTTGAAGGATATTTCAGAGGCAATGGTAATTACACTTTGTTTAAACACACAATGAAACAAATTAGGCAGATGTACATTTATTAAGCACTTAAGGATTACATGGTATCATATTTGTATTGACCAATAACCTAGGTATTATTAGTTCATCGAATTTTTCTCAGTTACTTTAAATAGGTTTTATTTTTTAAATGTTATTGTATTTTCTTGTTTATTGCATAATTTACTTTGTTGTCGCTATTGACATTATTTACAATCATAAAAATAGCAAGGATTGTAATCGTGATATCAATAAGGATGATCTTGATTACAATAATGACAATGATTAAATACTGACGATAATGAGAACAATAATAGTAATGATAATGTTAATGATTAAAATAATAGACAGATTTACATTTATTAAACTCGTAATGTTTATTAGCGCTTTAGAAGTTATCCGTCTGTTACATGATCTGTGTATTAACTATCATGATATGATATAGTACTACATGATGCAAACATGCTTCTTAAAGTGATATGTAAAATAAGCCACTAAAAATAGTGATTCTAGATGTCCAAACCCCGTAAGAATCTTTAATCAGGTAACAGAATATGGTTATATGATGATATTTTATGCCGCTTACACTATTGTTTCCAATAACAAAGTTGAAATTCATCTGAATTATTTTTTTTGTATAACAAATATGATTTTTTTTCTTTTTACTTATCTCTCCGATACTACAAATGAAAAAAGTATACTTTATTCTTTAAAACTTTTGACATTAGTTATCCGAAAAGAATCAAGCGAGTGAGAAACATACATGATACTGATAGTTACAAGATGGCATAGAGATTTCTGATCGCCGATCGTGTCTGGCTTTGTGGTTGAAAAAATGAAATTAATGTCGCCAATTTTATCATTTTCACAGATTGCAAGATCCCAGATCATGTACGTGTTAAGTGGACGTCTTACCATTAAAAGGTCGATGACTCGTGATGCACAATACTAGATCGTGCAGCTCTTTCTTTATTAGGGAAATACATAAATTGAATTACTTTCTTGTTTTTTTGATAAATCACTTAGGTTTTAAGACTCATGTTATAATTAAAGAGTGCAATAAACCCATAATAGTCTATGATTAATATCGATAATCTTTTAATTGCATATGTTGAAGAAAAATCCAAATCAATTTATATTATGTTCAAGAAATAGACATGATAAAGCTCTGATTACGAAAGTAAGATTCGGATAAATTCATATTGCCATTCGGGGAAATGAGGATTTATGGTCTTAGCTGGATTTGAACCCAGTTCCTCCTGGTTTTATTTCAAGACTGCTGCTCTACACACCGTCATTCTGGAGCGGAAAAATGGAATATGAACTTATGCATTTGGAGAGGCACAGGTTATAATTATGTTTGACTTAACATAACCATTTGGGAGGGAAGACGAAGCTCTTATAATGTTTTAACCATTCTCATTGTGGATGAAAGCATGATCGGAGGATATTTCATTTTCGATGAACTTTTCTGGAACAGTAACTTTTAATGAAGTAATGTAGATAGATATCACCGTCAACTTTGATTTTTCTTTCTTAACGTCGTAAGAGGGCGGGAGACAAGAAAATATCTCCCCCACTACCTGGCATGCATGGTGAAATCAAGTACATTATTTTTGTTCAACGAAGGAAGCAACGAGAAATCTATCTAAACTGATATTTTTTTAAAGTTCAATGGTGTACATTTCGTTTTTTTTCAGGATGATTTAACTTGAAATGAAGATTTTGACAGATATTTTCCATTCTAAGAAAATTAGATTTGTCTTAACATTACATGGCCCGAGTTATGTATATTTCTACATAATAGAAATTAATATAGAGGCGATTTCAACTTATATCTGAAATTAGTGGCCACAATTGGATGGATAATAATTTCGAATCAGGATATTTTGGGTGTGAAACCTAAATAGTTCGATAGTGATCTCAGAAAGGGGAAGAGTTGGGAGAGAGAGAGAGAGAGAGAGAGAGAGAGGGGGGGGGGGGTGGGGGAGAAGAGGATAGATATCTGCTTTATTGTAGGGAAATAATAAAAGTTTATCCCAAATAACGTTTCTACATAGGAATAATCCATGGGAGATTTCAATATTAATTCCTGAAAAGAATATCTTTAAAATTGGTCTTACAAATTTCCATTAATTCTTTTTTTCAGTCTAAGGCGCCACCACAGGCGAAGCCAGGATTTTTCAATAGGGGGGGGGGGGGCACAGGGGTTTCAATCCGTGTTCATGATCGGGGGGGGGGGGGGGTTGACCGGCAAGGGAGCGTATCACAGTGGCGTATCTAGGGATTATGGCACCCGGGGCAAAAAATGAAGCCCCCCCCCCCCCCAAACCTATCTACGTCAGCGAGGGAGCAAAGCGACCAAGCGGCAAATTTTAACATTTTTAACCCTAAAAAATGCAATTTCTTGTGCATTTTACCCAGGAAATTTTGCAATTGAGCGGTAGAGAAGCTCGAATTTTATGCATTGATAAGCGGTTTTCTATTCACTCACTTCTACAATCGGGAGCAAAACTAACGAAACCCCTGAAAGGCTTGAGAAAGAGTCAAGAAATTCAGCAAGAGTACCTGAAGTTGAGATTTCTTTCAAAAGTTGAACCTTTGCAAATGCTGTTTTATACACTTTATCCTACATCGGGGGCGCAATATTTAGCTGGAGTCATATGACACATTATCAAGCAAAGCAATTACATCTTTATCTTTTCAAATTAAGAACAATATAGGCCTACTGGGGGCTCGAAATTACGAGATCCTGAAAGATAATAATTATTCGAGGGAGCAAAGCGACCAAAGCGACCAAAGCGACCGACCTTTCGAAAATTTTCGCATTTCAAACCTTCAAAAACTAGATTTTTAGTGCATTAACAGGCCATCACCCCAACTAATATTTGTAATTTTTAATTTTAAATTTTTTTAAAAATTATAATTATTATTATTATTATTATTTATTTATTTATTTATTTTATTTTTTTATTTTTTTTGGGGGGGGGGGATATATACCCCTACCGCCCCTCCGGATCGACACCCACTGGAGGGGGGCCAGACGTGAAGGATCCAACCGCACAGCCAGGATGTCATTTTAGGGGGCGGTTGTGAGCACGCGAAGAGTGCGAAATTGGTGCGTGCTCCCCAGGGGGTGGGTTCAGGAAGGGGGGAATTTCCCCCTTTTTATAGAAAATTTGAGACAAAGATAACGGCTCGTAGCACCTTCTTTAGGCGGAAAGTTATTTCGACGTCCGGTCTGCTTTTCAGTTATTTGGGCGTAATACTGCACTGCAACATGGGTGCAGCGAGGGGGGAGGGGTTCCCCTTCCCGCGCGAAGCGCGAAAGCTCTGACATTTTAGCAAATTTGAGAGAAAGAAAACGGCTTGTAGCAAACAATTTGTTTAGGCGGAAAGTTATAGTTTGACGCCATGACTGCTTTTCAGTTATTAGGACGCAATACTGCACTGTATGTGACAGGGGTTGGTGCAGGGAGAGGAGAGTTATTTCCCCCTTCCCGCGCGAAACGCGAAAACTTTGACGTTTTTGCAAATTTTGAGAGAAAGATAACGGCTTGTAGCGCATTTGAACCCTTTTTCTCTCACTTCTCCCGCTTTTTCATTCTCGCTTTTTTTTTTTTTTTTTTTTTTAGTGGCTAAATTAAATAGGGGGATCCATGGCCCCCTTGCGCCCCCCCCCCCGTCTACGCCAGTGGGCGCCACTGATTGTCACGTGACCTTCAATTGAACGAATAATAACCGTATATCGCACGAGAAAAGCGCCGCGCTTTAGATGTTGGTTTTCTTATTTGTAAAGTACGATACACTTGTCTTAAATGATAATAATCGATCTAATAAACTCAATCGATGTTGGGTTGTAGTCTGTTGAACTATAGGAAGAAAGGAGATAAAGGAGATGACAGTTTAATAAACTAATCCTACAAAGTGATTGAAGCAGTGGTTTGAAGTTTGAAGTTTGAAGTTTATTTGTTCCACATTCCACATTTACATCAAAACAAATTTTCAGAAGTGATTTTACAAGCATAATTGTCAATATCAAAACATAGGGGTACTCAGATCAAGTGCAATGTACAGTATAGAAAGTTTGAGAGATGTATAAACGACTGGCAAAAGAAGTAAGAAAAAATGTAAAATGTGGGGAGCCTAAATAAAAAGCATTGCTTGTAAATGGTTCAACACCATCTTGAAGATCCTACCACCGACCACGAACAAACAACTCCTACCTAACTTCACCCAACATCACCATCAAAATTGATTGGCTTGTCCCAGGTGTCGTACTACCATTTAACCATTTTGACCCTTCTGCCTCTTATCCTTTGGGATGCTATCAGGACCATGTGGGAGGATGAAATATATGCCGTCGATCGTCCAGCCCCGTCGAGGCTCACTTACAATTTACCTATATAGAAGCAACATGGACGCATTAATCACACCCATCGCTAGCCCACGTACTCAGTGCAATTTATTCGAATTACTTTGGGTCAACTGTTCACTCGTGTATGCTAAAGTAAATGTTTCAACCTGAAGCGCTTAACTCTCGATGTGTCCAGGGAGTTTGCAAGTTCACGACTTTTAACTGATGCTTATTTTCCCAAACGCTTGTGTGTCCCTTTACATAGGCCTTGCATGTAAATAGATTATTTTTTTTGCAATATAGTTCACATTGATAATTGAATAAACTACTTTCATATATATATTATATATGCAGATACAACAGATATCGGTACAGCAAGAGATAAAGAAACGCCCTACAGTCAGGGTCCTATTTCATAAAATTGCTATCAATAACAAATTATTGCAATAACTGTTATAAGCTACTGAAATCATCGCATCTGATTGGCTGAGAGCAAATTTGTCATAGAAATGTGGAAGTTGTTTACTGATAACAAGTTTTATGAAACAGGACCCCAGGAAAGTAACTCACATGAAATCGGAATCGCTTGATAACGTACCCGAATGACAGAGTTTTATTCAAAAATATCAGTCAAAGAGTTGGTGGTTCTTTTAAAAACAATATCCCAAATGATAACTATGAAAAACATTTTATTCAGTACGTTAATACTAACTGCTGAACCTTCAGCATGTTTAACGATTTACGTTTTCTTACAAACACCCCCTCCCCTTCCCCTAAAAAAAAAAAAAAAAAAAAAACCTTGCTTTTCTAAAGAATTCTGGAATATCATAGGCCTACAAACCAGTTTTTGAAAACATTGTCTCAGTAAATATAACTTATTTAATAGTCATTAAAATCTCATCAGAATGAGGGTAACTTTCAATGGATCACAATAGTATGTGAGTATCTTTATAATTATTTCGACAATTTCTAAGTGTCAATAAATCTATCAACATACTCAAACAGATATTCCACTTACAATATGAAGAAATATGCAGATTATAATGAAATCATGAAGTGATTTTTCTTTTTGTATAAAGCTATCACTTTTGTCATATTGCTTTCAGTATGTGTTGCGTGGGATGCAGTACAAGGTTACGAGTATAAAGTTAGCGATATTACTTGCATCGGACATGTCGGTTCATGGGTGTCGATCCGGGGGGGTTGGGGGGGGGGGGTGTAATTGGGTTTTTACAGACGTGTATCAATCAGATATGATTATACACCCCCCCCCCCCCCCGAATTTAAGGTGGGGGATGGACTGTATTATCATTCCACAATATTTTTGGATAAAAAATAAGAATTATGATACATTAATTTAAAACTAATAATTATCCAAACTCATTATCCATGATCTTGAAATACCATCACATTTTTGGATGATTAGAAGTAAGGAAATAAGAAATGCCATAATTTCAATGCCAGAATATCGAAGAAAATTCGTTTGCTAGCTAGCATTGTTATTCTCATTTAAGGGGTTCCGTCCATTGACGTAGATCCGTGCATTCCTTCTTTTCATTAAAAATCATTTTTGGATGCTCTAAAAAGCAAGTTTTATAAACAGATATTTTAAAAAGTCCCTGGTGTGGAAGGGGGATACCCCCTCCCAACCCCCGCTCGGTCGCTTCGCTCAGTGGTGTATCTAGGGGGCAGGGGGCGGGGGCACGTGCCCCAGGCGGCACTTGGAGGGGGCGCAAAAAACGCAAAGGAGAGAAAGAAAAAAATTGGGAATTGAAGAAAATCATAATCCTTACGTTATGTGCCCCCGAATCCGCAGGGTAAATGCACTTGAAGTTTTGAAATGCGAACATTTTCCAAAGCTCGGTCGCTTTGCTCCCTAATTAATAATTATTTTCTTTCACGATCTCGTAATTTCGCGCCTCCAGTATACAGTTCTTAAATAGCTTCAAGGGTTCAAAATTTAAAAAAATAAAGATGTAATTGCTTTGCTTCACTATATCATGTACGTTTCATATGACTCCTGCTAAATATTGCGTCCCCAATGTAGGATAAAGTGTATGAAACAGCATTTGCAAAGGTACAATTTTGAAAGAAATCTCAACTTCAGGTAGCCTTGCTGAATTTCTCGACTCTTTCTCAAGCCCATAAGGTTTTCGTTAGTTTTGCTCCCGAATTTAGAAGTGAGTAAATAGAAAACTGTTTATCAATGTATAAAATTCGAGCTTCTCTACCACTTACTTGCAGTGGTCAATTGCAAAATTTCCTGGGTAAAATGCACAAGAAATTGCGTTTTTTAGGGTTAAAAAAAAAAGAAGTTTGCCGCTGGGTCGCTTTTCTCCCTCATAGATCAGTTGGGCCACTCGGGGGGGGGGGGGGGGGTGCGTAACTTCATTGTTTGCCCCGGGCGCCACAATCCCTAGATACGCCACTGGCTTCGCTCCCTCGCCAGTCATCCCCAATCATGAACACGGATCGACACCCCGGTGTCGGATGAAAATACTGCGAAAAGGACTATAATTATAATTATTGCTGTGAATTTGATAGAAGGATGATTTTGTTTTACCTGACTCGGAAACTATATATATTATTTAGTTACGTTTTGGAAATAAAAGCAATAAGAGAAGCAACTGGTCCGAGATGGTCATTTGTTTTCACCTTATTTTGACTGTACTCGTCAGCGACATAGCTACAGGGCCTCACTCGTGCCCGCTCCACTCGAAAGGGGCAAAAACTTGAAAGAGAGACAAAAGAGGACAAATAATAAAAGGAAAGGGAAAAGGGGGAAAGTGAAGTGAGGATGATACGACTTCCACTTACTTCCTCCTAATCAAAGGCATTGTTTATTCGCATTTCATCTATCAAGTCACATCGGTGCCCCCCACCCCCTCCTCACCCCCTCCAAATGCCGGTGCCCTCTAAATTGTCTTTTCGTGATTTGAGAAGATGTGACAGAATAGGTCTTCTCTAGAAGGACATCCATTTGTTTCTTTAATAATAAGTTTTAAATAAAGGAGCTATAAACAAACGGATATTCCAATTCTATAAGTGAAAACCAAGACCTGAATACCCCTGTACCAAAAGGGCAAAATCATCATAATAGGGTAATTATTATGAATTATCCCTACTAGCTTTCGTGAAATTATGAATCATATACGTTTCCTAGCCATTCCGTCTCAAATTGCCGAGGGTCACTCAAATAGGCCAAGGGATTAGGTCTCATCCCATTGCATACTGTGCTGAATTAGAAATTTAAGCTTACATTTAGGCTTTGTATGGACAAACGGGATGAGTCAAGTTTCATTCTAAATGAAACCGAACTTGGTAAATATAGATATGAATAATGATGTGAACCAGTTTACACGTAATGTAATGCGGTCATGAATGTTGCGTATGGAATTGAACCTTTTATAGCAGCTGCTTCAAACAAAGAGAAAGACGTACTACAAGTCAGAAAAATCATGAAAAGTATCCTGTCGCCCCGTAACGAGCGCATCATTGCGAGAGTGTTACCACTGTTCGCATCAATGCCTCGCGTTCATGATCTATGTCGGCGTGATCTGGATGAAACGGGCACGGATGCGGAGGCGCGCACGACAGAGTCACGCGGAGAAACGTGGTAACTCGAGACTCAAGGGCAGTGGTGGCGTCGGGTCGAGTCGCCTTCGAAAGATCTGGAACACGGAAATCGACCCCTGAACTCTCGACTCCTTAATGCATGTACCAAATTAGCCCCGACGTCGGTGGTCAGTCAAAGAAGAAAATTTCGATTAAATTTCCAATCCATCTTTCTGAAATCAAGGACCAAACTCTCTCTCCCTCTCTTCTCCTCTCCCTTCGTTCTACATAGACATTTTCTTCAGGTTTCAATGGCGACTAGTCTTCAGTCATGACTTATATCCTCTAGTTTCTTCCCTTTTATTTTTCTTGCAAATTTTAATAATCTAATGTTTTGGCATATTCCACCTATAGTTTTTTTTTATTCGATATATTTCATAGATACCTTGACCACTCTTTGCTACTCACCCACTTTTATTGGAAATCAAATTCTGCAATTACTATCTTTGTATGGCACAAATTAAGATTAAATGAGGTAGGTCCCTGCGAGATTAACAAAACATCTATTTTTCCAATCAAATAAGATATGAGAAGGGCAAGTGCAATTGTCTTTCTCTATTTGCGTTACATTTTACTTATCATCCCCCTGGAATATCCGCTTATCATTTTCACATATAATTATGATAAGCAAATATGACATAGTCGACAAGATAGGTGGTATTAAATTGTTCTTGAAAATGTTGGATTAAAGCACAAACCTTGCAAGAAGACTAACTCGCAGTTCACATCCTGTTAAAGCGTTGGGGGAAGACATTGAATCAGAGAGCAAGAAATTAGGTCACCCGATTACTGACCATGGAAATAAATATCTACTAATATTGGGAGGAAGGACTTCCGGAATAAACAAGTTAAAACACTGATCTCACTTTCAGACTCGCTTATAAATATTTTCATCCCCGTACACAGTAACATGGATGAGAACTACAGGCTCCAGAACAAAACATAAACGTTTAAGCAGTGGAACAAGACTAAGATAATTTATTCACGACGATATATGACGTAGTAGAAACAGAAGGTTTTACAGTCATATGGAAATTGTTTATAGCAGAGAGTGAAACGTGCAAAGATGAAATAAAGTGCAAGGTAAAGATATAAGCTGCACATGGTGAATTAACATCTTGTTGAGTGATCTGAAGAAACGAAAATATAAATGTTAATCTCATAATTCAAATATTTTAAAAAGTACAAGTCTAATTTTCTAATAAATATTTCCAGGCAAGGCGATGCAAAGGAAACACGCTCGTGTGTAACGTCAAAATGGATTGAAATCAAGACAGAATGACCACGAATGACCGGAGCATTTTCAGAACAGCTAGGTCAAAGTTTACATAGAAACACGCGACAAGCTAAATGTTAGGTATTTATTGAAATACAAATAATATTTCCCGAAATGAATAAAGTCTTTCGACAGCTTGAAGATAGAGAGGGTTCACATGGGGTGGGTGGGGGGGGGGGGGGGGGGGGGGCTTTTTGTGAAGAGATAATCACTATATTTGCCTATTATCTTATTAATCATTTTCTTTAGGTGTAACTACTGCTAGATATCATGGACACCGATGTGTTGGTTCAGTCAGGAGAGCGTCTGCCTCACAATCGGGAGGTCGTGGGGTTCCAACCTCGGCCGCGTCATACCAAGTATACGTTAAAAGATGGGAGTTGCTGCTACCTGTTTGGCGTTCAACAATTACTGAAGAGATAGAGCAACGTCGATCTGACGCTGCACAGTACCTGCCGGGGCCCACGATCAATTGGGCAAAAAAATTTGGGCAAAAAATTTTGAGTGGGCTTTAATTGGATTAATGGGATAATTGTATTATTATTATATAGTGCAAATAAGTCAGAGGTAATCTCAAGTCTTTTTTTGTTTAATGGGAAGCACATTTTGAGAGAGAAAAGTTATCTTTTTTTTCTTTACAAAAGTGATTTGGGGTTAGTCTCTTGCAGATAATGGGTATTTAGATTATTGTAAGCGAATAAAAAAGAAAGAAATGGGATCAGATCAATAGCATCGAAATGATAATATTCATAGCAATGCAAAACATTGCAAATTTCTCACATGTATGCAGATTCTAATAGCTATTGATGTTTTATCAAGAGTGCAACAAAGAAAATAATCGACCTTTCAAACTTGAAATGTATCTTTAAAAATGTTTTAATTATCTCCCATCACCAAAGACGGTGGTTACTTGTTTAAGGTGTTCAAATTATTTTGTTTGAAATATAAATTCATATAATGTCGTATATAAATCATCACAACAACAGATTTGCCCTATATCTTCCCAGCGATTGATTGCAATGATGTCATGGTAAATCTGAACGATTTACAAAATTGCCCTGGTAGTGCAGAAGCAAGATGACGCAGATAATACAGCCACTTTCCCGTCGATTCGAAAAAGACGAAAATAGCGTATTGCTTGTCAAATTACATGCTAATATTTGGGCCGCGCTGTCGTTTATAGGAAGTAAATTCAAAGGAAACGAGTCTGATGACTTTCAAATAAAGGTGTTGTACACAGGAATAAAGGTTGTCCAACAAACTGGACTTTCTAATGAATGTCTAGACTTGAACGTCAGAGAAAGCAGACTAGAAGATAACTGAAGATACAGGAGGGCAGGTACGAGGTCATTCGAATTCCACAAAGCAGCCGAAGGACTAAGGATATGGAGGGGAAAAAATGGGAAGAAACTTTTAAATTTCGATTGATCGCATCTGGTTTAATCGTCTATTTTAGGCAACGTCGCCTTCTTTGTACAATAATCAGGTGTGTGTATGAGAGAATTAAAGATAATGGGAAAAAAGAAAACACCTTGCGAACCAAAGTTCAAATAAATATAACGGAGATGAAAGGAAAGGGAAGAATGATTCATCTTGGCATGAGTTAAAGAATAAATAAATGGAACTTGATACTGAAATCTCGGTTTAAGAAGAGCACAGAATCATCTGGAGAATTCCAGATAACATGATAAAACGCGAATTTGAACTAATAAGGTCTTGAGACAAAACAGAACAGAGCTCGCAGTTTGCCCACGTAATTTCTTTCAACTTTCAAAGGGTTTTTAAAACGAAAACAAAATTAATGTTCATCATTTTCCAAACGAATCTAATCTGTTCATGAGAATCCTAACAATCATACCACAACTTTTTCTTTCTATCACCTTTTAAAACATCTTCGTTTTTCAAAATTGTCAAAAGGCAAATAGCGTATCAATAACATCTTACTCGTGCATGTAGACACTGACCTTTTACAAGCAAAGTGTCTACGTAAAATGAATCAGGTATTCAAGGTCTTCTTGACATTTGCTCATTTCGATTCTAATACTGGAACCCATCCTATAAAGAGTTGCTATTGATTACAAATCTCTATACCTAAGAGATAGGAGAATGTAAATTTGCGATTGATCGGAGGACAAGCGATTGATTCGGATCAATCGGAACTCTTTATAATAATAATGATAATAATCCAATTATAGTCCACTCCAAATTTTATTAACTGAAATGGAAATTCTTTTTGCCCAATTGATCGTGGGCCCGGCAGCCACTGTGCAGCGCCAGATCGACGTTGCTCTATCCCTTCAATTGTTGAACGCCAAACAAGGTAGCAGCAACTCCCATCTTTTAACGTCTTTTGGTACGACGCGGCCGAGGTTCGGACCCACGACCTCACGATTGTGAGGCGGACGCTCTACTGACTGAGCCAACACATCGGTCCTCGACTCTCACCTGCCGGACAACTTCCCCAGGAATAATTGCCCCTGGAAAAAAACCCGAGGATAATTAGCCCTAGGACATTACCCCCTAATTGAAGGTATTAAGGATTTTAATTGTCCAAAGGGTGGTTATCCCATATATGGGTATTTAACAGGTTTGAATGTCCGAGTTGTCCGGGGGTTATACGTGTCCGGGTGGCAAAAAATAGCGTCCTGCGTGGGGGGGGGGGGGGGGGGCGTCTAAATAGTGCCCGGGGTAGCCGTACTTAATTTTATATGGCATTATATGGCAATATAAGGTGTCGTGGTATAGTGGTTCATTCACTTGACTCTCAATCCAAGGTTGAGGGTTCGAATCTCAGCCCGGCACTAGCGTCTTTTGGCAAGACATTAATCCACATTTGCCACTCCCCACCCAGGTGTTAAATGGGTACCTGGCAGGATTTATTCCTTGAAATGCACTGTGCGCTGATTACGGCTGCCGGAGCTAAAGCCAGGGTAATAATATCCAAACCCTTTGGAAGCGCATAGGGACGTTATATCATAATGTGATGTGATATGCGCTATACAAGAACAGTGGTATTATTATTATTATTAAAGCTAGCACACAACTAAAAGGGAAATAAGAAGAAGAACAACAAAATAAAGAAAAGGGATGAAGTAGAATAAAAATGAGGATGTGAAGACTATCAAGGAAAGTTAGGATAACATTAAATTTAAAGGAAAATAAATGTCACAATAAGATGATATGTATATGATGACTGTATTTTCACGTAAGCCACATTTCTATCATAACTTAGGGCCGCCTATATACTTCCATAGACAAGATAATTTGTGAGGACATAAACCATTTTATGTATTCAAACGAATTATTTAGTATACGTTTTTTATATAGCGAAAATAAGGGGTATAGCAAGAGGTCGGGTGAGCCCCGATCCAAGGTCCAACTAAATCCCAGTTAGTTTTCCAAACCTCCCGCAGAGCTCGGCGCTTACAAATGACGGAAAACTTCAATTTTAAAGGAAAATAGTGTTTTTGCTCAAGAAAATAACGGAAATAACTTTTATGAATGCAATGAGCTGGCCAGTTTGTGTTTGACTCACAAATTAATATGAAACTGGAATATCCAAATTCAAGAAGCGAGAGAGGGACAGCGAGATGGAGAAGCCAGTGGGCGTTTCATCAAGTGTCTTGTCAGTGATGTTTACCGACAAATTTGCTCTCAGCCAATCAGATGCAAGGATTTCAGTAGTTTATAACAGTTATTGCAACTTGTCATTGATTCAGTGATAAGTTTTATGAACGGGACCCAGAAGGGAGGGGTTATACAGAAAAAACAAGAAAGTTCATCATGCTTGTTTGTTACGTGTTACATTTACTTTTACTAGATATCGATTAGAATGTGAACTTTACATGTTTTTTTTTCTTCTTCTCGGTTTCATCATCGCAAAGTGTTATATTATTCTGAATATAATTTTTATGAATGTTTACCTGAATGTTTTGTTTCTATTTCTTTTTAATCAAAGAAATTAATTAAAAAGAGACATAATTAAAAGAGTGTAAATGTACCTCCAAGATCTGTGATTTCCTTTAAAGTATAAAGTGCCTGGCAATCATAAGCGTAAATCTTTCATCGCAGTTTAGGGCTTTTGTGCAAATTTGCCAAGAATCTCCGACGAGAAACCCCAAGTTTATCCCCGCTATCTCCTAAGAATGTGACACCAAAGTGGATGTTATGTATACAAAGGCTGACAAGTAAATGGATTGACAAAACCCAGCGACTTTTACGAGGAAGGTATAAGAATGGGGGAAAAATCCTGGCCATGGGTGGAAAGTTCAAGGTTGCAAGAACAGATACAATTTCGGAATTTAAACTAAGGATTAGGGGTGGATCAGAGATGATCTTGAAAGCTTTGCGTGGGATTGTGTCACCTTGGAAGTGACATTGGTATAAAAGATTGTGAGCTGACATGTATACCTTTCCCAACTATCGCAGTATCTTATGTTGTTATTATTCTTCCTGTCGCCTTCTCCCGAACTTACAATTATTTTTAGGGTCTTTATACGCAGTGGCGGCACCAGGATTTTTAAAGTGGGGGGGCAAGTGGGGGGCAAAAGAAAATGTTGGGGGGCAGATGCAGGATTGAGTAAAATAGGGGGTACAAATATGAATATGTGTCAAAATATGTCAAAACGTAGACCCGTATTTTTTTGGTCTCGCCAGCTTCTCAAAAAGTCGCTCAGTGGGGGGGGGGGGGGGGGGGGGGGGGGGGGGGGGGGGGGGGGGGGGGGGGGGGGGGGGGGGGGGGTAGGGACAAAAATTTTTTTTTTGCCAAACTTCCAAAAAACGCTCAGTATAGGGGTTATGGGGCCCAGTTTCCCTCCATAATTCCCTGACAAGCAAAAAAAAAAAAAAAAAGGACGGCGCAAAGGAAAAAAAGAAAAGGGGGGCAATGGCGTACAAAAACAACTTCTTCACCCTTTAAATTTTTTTCACTCCGAAAATTATTGGGGGGGCAAGTGGGGGGGGCAAAGCTTCTGACTGGGGGGGCAAATGCCCCCCCATGCCCCCCCTGGTGCCGCCACTGTTTATACGCCCCTTTCTTCCTCATACTTCTGTCACATAGTCACGCCATCTGCCGCTTACCCATTTAGCCAAGCTTAGTTAAGACTGTTTTAAATTCTTGAAAAAAAGAGAAGATAGAAAACAATAGCAATCGATATTAATTTATCCAAATCTAATTAATCTACATGAGATCAAACCCAATCGAATCAAATCAAGTGAAGCTACACTCAGCAAATAAGAAAAGAAAAGAAAAAACCCTGCATGGTCTCAGGGGCGTCGCTAGAACATTTTGAATGGGGAGGGGGGAGGGGTGACACCCAAATTTGCCAACAAAAATGCTGCACCCTAACCCCCCCCCCCAAATAATAATAACAGAAAACCGCAGATGTAGAGATCTTGATCATACGGGCCAATTTTTGCAAGGAGGGGGTGACGCGTTTTGCCCGAACATTAACTTTACAATTTCTAAATATTTTCCAGCGAACAATTAAAAACAATTCATAGTGAAATTTATCTTGGAACCTCGCTGCAGCCGATTGCCGAAGGGGGACACCTTTTGCCTTAATACCAACTTTTCAATTCCTAAATTTTTGCGAGCAACATTTTATTTAACCTTTCGTAGTGAAAATGTAAAGAGGTTACAAGTTACATAATATTATCTGGGAACCTTGCTGCCCGAATATGAATATTGGACCTTTGAAAATCCTCGGGGGAAGGGCTGCAGCCCATAGACAGAAGGGGACGCTTTTTGCCCCAATATTAAAAATTCCAGTGTTCTTGCGAGCGAGAGAGCAAATTAAAAAAAAACGTAGTGAAAATGTACAGAAGTTACATACACAAGTTACATAATATCATCTGGGAACTTTGCTTCCCAAATATTTGGATATTCTAGCACCTTGCTGCCCGAATATGAATATCGGAACTTTTGAAATATCCTCGGGGGAAGTGGGCTGCAGCCTATTGCCGGAGGGGGATGCTTTTTGCCCGAATAATAAAATTCCAGTGTTCTTGCGAGCGAGCGAAGCGAGCAATTCTTTTAGAAACTTTTCGTAGTGAAAATGTACAGAAGTTACAAACACAAGTTGCATAATATCATATTCTGGGAACCTTGCTTCCCAAATATTTGGATATTCTAGCACCTTGCTGCCGAATATGAATATCGGAACTTCTGAAATATCCTCGGGGGAAGTGGGCTGCTTTTTGCCCAAATAATAAAATTCCAGTGTTCTTGCGAGGGAGCGATTTTTAAAAATACTTTTCGCAGTGAAAATGTACAAAAGTTACATACACAAGTTACATATTATTATTATCAGGGAACCTTGCTCCCCAAATATTTGGATATTCTAGCACCTTGCTGCCCGAATATGAATATCGGAACTTTTGAAAATAAACTAGAAATATCACTGAAGATGATGATTAATACCCCCGCCCCGTGACAACGGCCTTTCTTGACTTTTGGTCGAAAACTGAGGAAGTAGTTCGATCCGCAAGATATTTCCCTGATTTACTGCCATAGATATGCCGTTTCCATGGCAATGCAGCTTCCGACATATCCAAAAAATATGTCTTGCACATCTTCCCACCAAGACCAATGTGTGTACCAAATTTCTTGACTTTTGGTCGAAAACTGGGAAAGTAGTTCGATCCGCAATATGTTTCCTTGGTTTTCTGCCATAAATATGCCGTTACCATGGCAACGCAGATTCCGACTCATCCGAAAAATATGTCTTGCACATCTTCCCACCAAGACCAACGTGTGTACCAAATTTCATGACTTTCGGTCAAAAACTGAGGAAGTAGTTCGATCCGCAAGGTGTTTCCTTGATTTTCTGCCATAAATATGCCGTTACCATGGCAACGCAGATTCCGACTCATCCGAAAAATATGTCTTGCACATCTTCTCACCAAGACCAATGTGTGTACCAAATTTCATGAGCTGTGGTCGAAAACTGAGAAAGTTATGTAAGTTCGATCCGCAAGATTTGCAACGGACCGACCGACCGACCGCCCGACCGACCGCCCGCGACCGCCCAACCGTTGACTGATTCCTATATACCCCCTTCAAACTTCATTTGGCGGGGGTATAAAAAAAGATGGCGCGTTTTTCCCCCTCCTTTTTCTTTCCTTTCCTTTTCTTTTCCTTCTTTTCTTTCTTTTTTGTTTTCTTTTCCCTTCCTTCTTCCACTTTCCTCTCCCTTTCCCCCCTCTATTTTTTTGCCGACAGAGGTGGCGCATTTGCCGACAAAAACTTTGAGGGGGGGGGGGGGGGTGACACCCCCACACACCTCTAGCGACGCCCCTGCATGGTCTTGACAAGCACAACCACAAAGTGTTCCTCATAATTTTTGTTTTCGTTGTATGTGATTCTACAAGACTTAAATGCTCATTGACATTATTTAAATGGCTACTTGCTCTATTTTCGCAATTTTCTTGATCAGAGCTTCTAATGGTCCAATGAATGTGCCCATCCAAGCGTGAAAATTCGAAACTTGATCCTATTTGAGGTTGGTAAATTATTATTTTTTTCCTTATTTTTTATTATATTTCATTGACGGTTTATATGCGGAAAGTGACGAAATTGCGCTATAGTGTGTGATTGGCTGTTACCATTCATAGCTATCATTCAAAATGATGTCTCTACAAAACGTGTACAAAATATAATTTAAAGTAGATATGTATCTAAAAAATATTGAAAAACTGTAATTTACGTATTTAAAATTAAATAAAAATAGTGATAACAACAATACAATTAATTTTACAATGATCTTTGTAATGATAACCGGATTGCAAAAAAACGATATGTATGAAGCATCCAGTCTTAAAACTGTTTTCGAATTCGAGCAAAATTTTTTTTTTAATCGTATTTCATCTTTCTAATGCGGCAGTGTAATTTGAATGCTAAGATCACATCTTTATCTTTATGTAAGTACAAAATAATAATCTCCTTTCACACGCAATTTTTGGGCGGAAAACACATGCACATGATGCCGTCACTATTTTAAAGCAAAATAATGGAATGTGATTTACTTGTAAACAGTGCTTTTTATAGTTATGTGATCTTTTGTTACCGTGCGTGAACAGTCATGATTGTTTGGGGAAGTTGGGGTATTTGTCGTTACTTTATGGCTCAGAGCCCCGTTTCATAAAACTTATCATCAATAACAACTGCCACATATCTATTACAAATTTGCTCTCAGCCAATCAGTAGCTTATAACTGTTATTGTAACTTGTCATAGATATAGAGTTTTATGAAACGGGGCCCCGAAGTCTGCGAATGCAACATAGAGGGAGTTTCTTATATTGCTGTTGAATCCAGATTGATACAATGCACATGAACTATTTGACAGCATTTTTTTTTGAAGGGGGGGGGGTTCGAAATTGACATGCTTGGGCAAACTCTAATACTCGTTATTTCCTCTACTTTGATATATTTCAAGTAATAATTTCATGACGTAAGTTAACAAAATTAACACAGCCTATACGAAAAAGATCTGTGTACCACTCTTTCTCTCTTAGTACATTTACAACAAAACCATACATCACAGCACATCTGTAAACAGATTTTGTAAAGGAATGCAAGTTTATTCCCTATAAAGAATACATGTACAGTGGATACTCGTTATAACGAGCTCCAATATAAGCAGATTCGTGATATAACAAGGTAATTTTCATGGTCCCAAGTCTTTTATGTTCTTTTGTATTTTTACCCCGATATATGGAGATTCGTGATATAACAAAGTAATTTTCATGGTCCTCGTTATAGGGGGTTTCCACTGTACTATCATGTAAATAATGTTGGATAAATATATCTTGAGATATGCATAACTTAGGAAATGGGGTTTACATCTGCAATTTATACATGTAAATACGAAAATCTACTAATCTCATGCAAGGTGGAAAGTGCAATCTGAAAAAATGCTAAAAACCTAATTAATAAGTATCTAGATTCCTAGATACATGTACATAATTCCACCAATTATAAAGAAATTAGTTATCATTTGACTATGACGCAACTTCATGTGAATTCTTCTTAGAAAGACCCTTTGAACATCCCACAAAATACGACAAGCAAATATTCATCTTTTCTACTTGAAAAAAATTATTACTTATCTTGAAGGTAATGTAGTGCAGGTTAAGGATTAAAGAGAATGTTGAGTTCTGGGAAAGGTGAAAAATAATTTGTGAGCTTTCTCATTCCTTTTATGTCAGTTTGGAAGAACATCATAGTAGAAATGTCCCTTGAAAAGGATTGTTCTGCAAATTCCCTCATATTCTAAATACGACGAGAAATAGCTAAAGTGTTCAGGCCGAACATTCAAGCTACATGTGTGTGTGTAGTCCCATATACCCATTTCTGCGTGCAGTGCATGTGCTTTTCAACGAGATTGGGTCAATTTCTTATCATTTTGATGATTCCCAAACCTGGGAGTATAAACCTATTCTTTAGTAGACAATGATCAGCCTCTCCCAATTGCTTTGAGACAGTTTCTATCACAACATAAGCCCATGACCAGACCTGAACTTCATCTTTAAATGGTCAAAAGGAGTTCCTTTATTTTCCACGCTTTAGCTATGAAAGTAATAATAGCAATAATAATAATAATACATAACATTTATATTGCGCTTAATACAATGTTTCTATGCGCCGAAGTATTATTACCCTGGCTTTAGCCCAGCTGCCCTATAAGGCGCTGAAAGCATTCAAGGAATAAATTCCTCCCAGGTACCCATTTACTACACCTGGGCGGAGAGTGGCAAATGTAGATTAATGTCTTGCCAAAGGACATTGCCGCGACGGGACTCGAACTGCGAACCAGGAGATCCACAGTCCGGTGACGTATCCACTAGACCACGACAACCCCCTGAAATGTGTGCTGGGACAGAGTTTATCCAGGTTTTGGAACTCACTTGAAGTATCGATGCCAACCTAAATGACTTCGTAATAAAAGTTTCATACTTTTGTATTGACACTGGTGCTTTGACTTGGTTTCTAAAAAGAGATCTAATTTTTTTTTTCTAAAAAAGAGATCTAAAAGAGTTCTAATTTCCAGACAGCTACCATAATTTACCTTCATCTATTGCTTTTCTACACTTGCAACCACTTGCAATGAAATATGACTACACTTTGAATAGGATTTGGAATGAAAGAGAGAACAATAACAATTCTTTGGCAAGAAAAAAAGTGTAATAATACGAAATGACATCAGCTTCTTACAGTGTGTTTAAATGTGAAGGCACTTAATGAAGAAACATGTACTACTCTACAACAAAAACATAATGCAAGAGAAACATTAGTACAGTACAGAAAACATATCTTTTTTTTACACTTTACATAAAATATTTACATTAAATAGGTTTTTGACCAGAGGAAGGACAGTAATGAAGGTAATACTTAAGAGAGTTAAAATTTCCACGAGGGATCATGTTCTAAAGCGCACAGCACTCAAGGCAAATATGCTCAACCTGGGAATTAATCTCTCCCTGGGGGATATGGAATCTTCCATTCCAAATTAATAATAATTACAGTTGTTTAGATATATTGGTTTTGATTTTCAGTGTTTACAAAGTGCCAAAGACCATTACCAAGGAAGAACTGAAATGTCATAGAAAATATGTTTAAGTATTCTATTCTATGCAAATCTGTAACACAGTAAGGATACCAATTGTCATAACATACATTTTAGCTCAAATAGGCAAACTGGCAATTCCTTGTCATAACACTACTGATTCCTGCCAAATATTAATACTAATTCAAGCGCATGCTTGACTAGCAATGAGAATTTTTATAGAATAAATCATAGTTCATTTTTCTTAATCTATAACCTCAAAATTTCAGTGTCTATTTGCTGTCTATATATAAACTCAAAAACTTTCAGTATCCATGTGTTGATAATGCTGTAATACATCCTACAGAAATATCCGTCAATAATCCTAATTAAGGAGCATACCACTCATTATCCATTTTCTCGATGTCATCATCACAACTATCACAAATAAAACAAGATGAATGCGACTGCGTCTCCTATATGCCTCCGCCTAAATTCAGTTGATGGCTCAAACTCTTCTAGAAATATTTGATAACGAGGCTAAAAACCAGTAATTTCATGTAATTTTATGTAAATTGACCTCTGTGACCTCTGACCTTTGACCTACTTACCCCAAAATCTAATCAGTTCATCTTTCTATGGGTATGCATACTGGTACCAAGTTTGAAGTTCTCACCTCAGATAGTTCGAGATATCGCGGTAACGGTGCTAAAAACCACTAATTCCATGTAATTTAATGTAAATTGACCCTGTGACCTCTGAACTTTGACCTACCTACCCCAAAATCTAATCAGTTCATCTTTCTATGGGGATACATACTGGTACCAAGTTTGAAGTTCTCACCTCAGACAGTTCTTGAGATATCGCGGTAACGGTGCTAAAAACCAAGAATTTTTATGTAATTTCATGTAAATTGACCTCTGACCTTTGACCTCCTTACCCCAAAATCTAATCAGTTCATCTTCATACAGGGAAACATACTAGTACCAAGTTTGAAGTTCTTACCTCAAACAGTTCTTGAGATATCGTGGTAACGGTGCTAAAAACCAAGAATTTTTATGTAATTTCATGTAAATTGACCTCTGTGACGGACAACCCGAAAACATAATGCCTCCGGCACCCACCTTCGGTGGGCGGAGGCATAAAAAGTGCTTTGATATACAGGATAGAAAATAATTTTCTTAACCCTACGAGAGCTGTGTGAGCCGAATCCGTCTCCCGTGTATGTCTGCTACAATATGTTTATGCTGCAAGCTTTCGTGACATACACATGTAACAACATTGAGTCGAACGCATCTTATCATACCAAATTCACATTTCAAAGATGTAATGTACATTTTCCAGCCTTTTTAGGATTAACTCTAGATGAACATAAAGAACAGAAGTTTTTTTGTTTTTTTTCAACTCTTAGGAACAAAAACCTCATCACATACATTCATACGTGTACACATTTCTAGTACAAAAACAGGCACTTATATCTCAGCTGCTCATGAATGTGCCAAAACGTGGTCTGAAAAACTTAAATACACTTTGCACAGTATCGTATCGACTGAATTTGAATATCAAAATGCATGTCCCGTGTCCATTTGATAAACTTCCAGGGGCATCGGTTCTTGAGCGATATAAACCCCAAGTGAGAGTGTAAGACACAGATGATTTGCCTTGGAATCAACTCTCCTCCTCATTCAGTCTCTCCTTTCTCTGGATAAACTTCTTGATGCTCCAATGCTCATGGGACAGCATCCAGTGAGAGTTGTAGACACAAAGCACTTTCATCTTCGGGCCGTACTTCAGGTCAGGTAGCAGCTACAAACATTTAAGGGGGAAAACAATGCAAGGTGTAAATCGACACAAGAGAAAACAATCACAATTTAAGATATCCACATTTATGGTTAAATAGGGGGAGGAGGAGGAGGGGGGAGGAGGAGGAGGGGGGAGGAGGAGGAGGGAGGAGGAGGAGGAGGGAGGAGGAGGAGGAGGAGGAGGAGGAGGAGGGAGGAGGAGGAGGAGGGAGGAGGAGGAGGAGGAGGAGGAGGAGGAGGAGCAGCAGCAGCAGCAGGAGTAGGAGCAGCAGGAGCAGGAGCAGGAGCAGGAGCAGGAGCAGGAGGAGAATAGGAGAAGGGAAAAAACGGGGGGAGGAGGAAAAAGAAAGAGGAAGAGAGGAGGAAGAGAGGAGGAAGAGAGGAGGAGGAGGAAGAGAGGAGGAGGAGGAAGAGAGGAGGAGGGCTAGGAAGAGGAGAATAAGGTTAATACTATATTGGGCACTGCTTACCTTAGGTGTGATAAGGAAGTACTGAGATGTATTCTCCCTGCAAGCTGTCTCCACCACAAACTCAAACACCTTCCTCTCATTGCTTGGATCCATACCCTGTGAAGAAAAAAAAAAGAAAAAAAAGATTCCAGAGACAGCATGTGCCATTTTCCTTCTTTTTTTTCTTGTGTCAATCATTCACCTACTTGCTACTTGGCCAGATTTGTAAACTACTTTGGGATGATGATTTTCAACAAGTTAAAGATCATGTAGGTCATGCAATTACATTGTGAAAGAAACTGTCTCAATGCAATTGGGGAAGGTTGATCATGTCTACATAAGATATTGTTTTATACTGTGAGGTTTTGGAATCATCAAAATGATAAGAATTGGACACAATTTCGCTGAAAAGCACATGTACTGCACACACAAGTGGCATGAATGTTCGGCCCAAACATTTCAACCATACCTCATCATATTTTGAATATGAGGGCCTTTGAAAAGCTATCTTTTCCAGGGGACCTTTCTAGTATGATGTTCTTCCAAACTGACATAATAGGAATGAGATAGCTCACAAATTATTTTTCATTTTCCCCAGAACTCAACATTCTCTTGAAGGATACGACTTTACAGGTCACTACTGCTAAAATGAGGGTCCCCAGACCCATTCTCATTACAACTGATCAGGAAAAAACAGCACATCATCTGTTGAAAGTCAGAAGGGCATTAGCTCTGTGTTTAAGTAAAAGACCTTCTGGCTCCAAACAGACAATATGAGAAATACATGTCTATGTTTTCTTCATGTCATCCAGCTATTTAACATGCATAAACTTTTCTCAGAGGAAGAGGAAGAGTACTACATCTGTGGATCAGTTCAAGAACCTTTTGAAGGCCCACATATTTTGTTAGACAGCAAAGATTGCAAAATGTTTTTATTAGCTCAAGTGGTCTCTTTTGGAAGTTTTTATATTTTTTCACTTGCCGTTTTACATCGTTGTGGACCAAATTGTGAAGCGCTTTATAGCCGCAAGGAAAAGGCGCTATACGAAACACTCTATGGATTGGATTGGTGACAGTATCAATGTAATCTAAACTCCATGACAGAAAAATCTCATACCTGACTCAACGGTGCTCCAATAGATGATCCAGTGACAACTGCACTGGGCCTTATTTTCTCAAAGATACAGAGTTAGGGTTGGGGTTGCAAATTGGGTTTTAGGTTTTAGTTTTAGGGTTACGTACATGGAGTGTTTAGAATTTTGGTAGTTTACAAATTTGACTACAAGAAAATTTTCACAGGAGTATGTGTCATATAACTGACTAATCTAAATAAATCCTACTAAGGCTAATCTATGTACCTGATTGATCTCATCGACCACTCTGAAGGGACACTTGTTAAGCTCCTGGAGGGCCATCAGATACAGGACTGTGGCTACACTGCGCTCTCCTCCACTCTGGTAGGTAGAGGTCAGAAGCTGGAGCTGTTCGTTGCGACGAAACTTCACCTTGATCCTCATCTCATATTTGTCGTAATCCTCCTGGATATAGTGAAAGTGATATCTAACCTGGATGACATATTCCTTACTATAATTCCAAAAGTACATGCAGCTAAACCATAACATGAATAGGAATAAGAACTTTAATATCAAATTCCCTTTCCTTTTTTTGGGTACATATAGGAATCCTTACTCACTAAGACCCAATGGTTTTGACAGAATGATTTCACAATTCACAATAATGGTTAGTGTTTTTTTTTCCTTCTTCTTCTACTTCTTCTTCTTTTTTTTTTGGTCATAGAATTTTTGTTGTTTTGATTTTGTTGGTTGGTTTGCTCTTTTTGTTTTTTTTTTCATTGGGACATTAGAGAGAGGCAAATGCCTGTGTTTTAAACATAGAATTACCAAAGAAACAGACTAAATACCAGTGGTTTTTACAAAAGCGGTGTCTAAAAGCAATGCTATTGGTTTAGGCTAGAGTGTTTCATAACAGGACAGTTCATGAGAGCTACAAAAGAATGTTTTTTACTATTTTTTATTCATTAAAAAAAAAAAAAATCAGTGTATGATGGCTGTAGACAGTAATGGTATACACCAAGAATACTTCACATTCAAATAATATCAATTAAGTTAGATATCAATGATTTTTGATAAAAGTGGTATCCTTCATTTTGGAGGTTATCAAAAAACAATGATTTAAACCAAAGTTGTACCTCATTGGGACAGAAGAGGCTGACTTCACCAGCACAGCCCATGGTAGAGAAGAACTTGGAAAACTTGGAGTTGATCTGTTCAACCAGTTGAGTGAGCTCATGTAACCAGGAATCCTTCAGCTCTGCTATCCTGGCCTTGTGGTTGCCTACCTCTTCCTGCTTTTTACCAACCTGAACAAGAAAGGAAAAATGAATGAAAGGCAAGATAGCTGGGTGGGTGTATCAGAGGTCCCTGAACCAGGATGTCCTCGAGTTCTGGCAAGAGTCGTTTGGTGAAGCATTAATCTTTGGGTACCCAGTCCACTGCATAATACACAAACACTGTATGTTCCCTGGTTCTGTACCTGTATGCAGCTACTTGCCTTCTAAGGTCTTTATTATAATAGACATTAATATCAAACCTCACAACGAATCATGCCACAAATGTCACACTATATTTCTTTTCCTATCCTGAATAAGACACAAAAACTGTATGTTCCCTGGTTCTGTACCTGTATGCAGCTACTTGCCTTCTAAGGTTTTTATTAAAATAGACATTAATATCAAACCTCATAACAAATCATTCCAAATATGTCACACTATATTTCTTTTCCTATCAGTTCTAGTCTATGTACCATTTGAAGTTGGAATCTAGAAAAGCATATACACCTCGTATCACAGATATTTGATGACATAAATGGTACCCTGGGGTACCAAATAAAAATCGGCCATTTTGTTGAATTATTTAATTTTTTTTTAGGGCTGTACCCTGGGTTACCAAAAAGTGGGAAATTATTTTGGTGTGATTTTTCCAACATTCAATTGTGTCCCATGTTCTTGTAAAAAATCCTATAAGTCATGTATTTTTCTCAAATTCATTGTTGTTTTGAGTAATTATTCTATTATTGATTTCTATTTCTTTGATTTGAGAGAGGGCTTGGGCCAGCAGGGTCATAATAACACCATCAGCCTGCTCCTTGTCTTCCCCGTCACTCCCCGTCACTTCCCCGTCACTTCCTAAAAACCGCTACCATCATGACCATGTACACAGATCAGTGGCCTGCTCGTCCCTCAACTTCTTTATTGCATGATATCTTGCTCTTTCAACTTTCTCGGTCCTTGAAATCTTCCGTCTTTTACGTCCTTTCCCTTACAGTAAATTTCCTTCCACCATTGTCTAAGTTTGAAAGTTTGACAGCTAAAATACAGTAACGATGATGTGATGTTTTTTAGGAAGAAGTGAAATAAAATCAAGTTCTAAAGCCGCGGGAGCTAGCGCTATATAGCCAGTGCGCTTGGGAGGGCTAACTAGCATGCACACCATGCATAATAACACTGCACTGTTAACATGCATTGGGAATGACTACGTACACGCACTGCATTCATAACTCTGGGGTTGTACTCGAGTGGAAGTGAGATGGCGCTACACAACGTGGTACCCCGGGTTACAACGCTACACCGGGGTACCGCGCGGTGCATCATTTAATGAAATAAGGTGCATTTTCATTCCCGGCATGTTAATGCACGGTGGTTTGTACTCTACAAAATAATGCTTCGCATAAATGTTAATGCACATTAGGATTATATGCATTTGCAAAATTATGTTTCATCTGGAGACCCAAATGAGTACCTTTAGATTTTGTTGTTGGGTATTTTTTCTTTTTTCTTTTCCTTGAAAATATTTCTCTTCAGTGCCAGGAGTGTCAAGTCTGACAGACATGTGCGCTATATAATAACCCAATCTCATTATCATTATAATCCACACATTGTAGAAACTAGACTTGCTTTATATCAGTGTAAATGTATCCTCCCTCTCTCTCCATGTGTCTGTCTGTCTCTCTCTCCCTTTGTTTCTCTCTATCTCTCTATCTGCCTGTCTGTCTGTCTGTCTTTCTAAAGAAAAGCTACATTCAGCTTACCTCTGCTTCAACAACTCTGATTTCTTTCTTTCTCTTTTCATAATCCCTGACCACTCCTTCATCAGTAGGGAATTGGCAGTCGGCTTGGGCCTTCTCCTTGAAGATCAGCTCCTCTACCTCATCAATGTCATTAGGATACTGCTCAAACAACTATACACATACACACAAAAAGAAAAAGAGAGAAGATTTACACTGACAGTGTCCAGGAGTTGTTTGATTAGGAACAGAAAGAGCTAATGACATTATCAGAGCTAGGGTTAGCTTGGCCCTTTTCTTTGAAAGCTAGCTTCTCTGCCCCATAAATTTCATAAGGCTATTGCTCAATCAACTGTATCACGCAAAACACAAAGTCAATCACAACAGCACTATGACATTTGGGGGCTTGTCCGGATTTTGTTTGACCAGCTAATGACATCATCAGAGCTAGCTTGAGCCTTCTTCTTTGAAGGCTGGCTTCTTTAATTCATCAATTTCATTAGGCTACTGCTCAGTCAGCTATATTACACAAAAACAAAGTCAATCACAATAGCACTATGATATTTGGGGGCTTGTCCGGCAGTTGATGACCAGGGTTAGGAGCAGCTAATGTCATTATCAGAGCTAGGGCTAGCTTGGGCCTCTTTGAAGGCTAGCTCCTCTACCTCTTCAATGTTACGAGGATACTGATCAAACAACTATCACACAAAATAATAACAGCAATGAGATCACTTCAGGATTGATTCTTGTCAATGACCACAGAATCACATCTTGGGCAAAGGATGAGCTCATCCTACAAAACTAATCAGATCACTTGTACTACCTTGTACATTTGGAACTTATTTTGTCTGAAATTAAAAGCAATTTGATTGATGATCTTTACACTGGAAGCTTTCACCATGATAGGATGATCACCAGAGCCTGTGAACATGGATGTGTGGGATTGGTTCACGATTACCAGCTCATTAGAACTCTGAATGCTGTACAATATATTGCATTAGGAATACGTACTCAAACAACAGCTCAGTTGTGTATCCCTTTAATGCATGATTTTATGAATATCATTAAGTGTTACAATGCTAACATTACAATTAGTAATCATAAAACACCATTAATTTATTGCAAGTGACTTTTCCTTGCCATAAATTGGTGATCAATAAATAAATAATGAAATATGGATATTTTTTAAATCTTTTATCACGAGTCATCTCTAAATTATTTATTTCATAGTACTGTCATCCATATCGAATTGAAAGTAGAAGACATCCATTGCTCACGAAAATGCATGATTTAAAAGTAGGCAAAAGACGTCGCTGCAAAGGTTGCACTGGAATTCTTTTAAAAAAAAACGATAACTGCATAAAAGTCTGAGAATAGAAATGACAGCCTTTGAGTGAACTCACTTTCTTGAGATGATCAGAGGGTTTATTATCGCCGGTCTTCTCCCTCGCTAGAGCAAGCAGATCCTTAGCATCCTTCTTCACTTGGTCAGTCTCAACGGTCAATTCTTGGACTTGGGTCTAGGAAGGTAAAAAGAAAAAAAAAAGACCACACAAGTGTCATTGGGTTTTTCAGATGTGTGTAAATCCTGATTATATACTGTACAGGATCAACCTTGAACCGGTCGTTTACTTAACCCGTTGATTAATGAATTCTCTCATTCCCTTTTAATTATATACAGGGACCATCCGGTTTCTGTAAGCAATGAGTTAAAGTCTCTTATTCTCAAAAGCTGATCACAGGAATCATCCGATTCCTGAAGGCATTGGATCAACATCATCATCCAAACAAACTGGGGAGCATTTAATCAAGTGTTTTGTTAGTGATTTTTAACAAACATTTGCTCTCAGCCAATCAGATGCAAGGATTTCAGTAGCTTATAACAGCTGTCGGTAAAAACCACTGACAAAATGCTTGATGAAACGCTCCCCTGAAGTCTGCCTCAGTACTCTCGTTGTTGTCAAAGGGTGACAATACATCTCATCTCTGACTCCCATGTTTTGTTGACTGAGGTGCTTTCCCAGAGAGTTCAATTTATAGCATGACTTTTGTGTTTCATAAAACTTTAATGTGTCACATACATGTATATGTACTTCTGAGTCTCACATTTTGTTGACTGAGGTGCTTTTCCTGAGATGTGTTTTTTGTGTTTCATAAAACTTTAACCCTAAAAGGGGCGGGGGGGGGGGAGGGTGGAATCCACCCCCTAGACGTTTCTCGCGATATGTCTGCAACGCGCAAAGCAGTCGCCGCAGCGTTTCATGACTTTCTTTCGAATCTCAAGCATCTTTAGAGACCAAATTCGCGATGTCCGGGCATGCGGTTCAGAAGTTACGCAACATTTCGTACTTGCATGTCAGACCGATAATTGCTCAAAAACGTGATTTCATGTATAATTTCAATACAAAATATGGTTTCAGCCAAAATTTAGAAATCTATGAATATTTCTTATATTTGCTGATTAAAATGAATTTATTTTATGTCGTTTATGTTCCCGAAAGTGTCCCTGACAAATTTCATCCAAAAAACAAATACATAAGAAATCAATTTTCATACCGACTTTTTTTCAAGTATATTTGCTAAGAATACTGGAAAGAGGGTCTAGACCAAAAATTAACATTTTTTTAGCTTTATTTATTGATTTAGAGCAAAATTTTGATTTCATGCACAAATTTGCATAATTAATGTGAAATTTTTTCGGAGCATTTAACTATACGGTTTTGTAGATTACGTTGTGGACGACATGCGTGCCGATTTTCGGTGCGATCGCAAGGTCGACGGCTGTGGCATAGCGAAAATATCCCGGCCCTTTTAGGGTTAACATATCACATAGGCCTACATAATGCAAGTTTATGAATATATATGTAATTATTTTGTATTTGACCAATTTCAGAGCTAATTTCCTACAATTTTCAAAATAACAAATTGCGATGATCTTTGATTGTCGAGAAACTCTGCTTATTTCCTCCAGTATTCCAAACAGTAAGATGAAATACCAAAACACACAGCAAGATGTTCTCTTTGCACCAATTGTTTAAAACAGACGAATGAAAGAGCAAAGAGAGTGCTTACCTCAAAGATACCAATCTCATTCCTGGTTTCACTAATGTTCTCCTCACATTGTTTCTTGACCTTCTCAGCAGCTACCTGCTGAAGACTCAATGATACTCTCTGCATTGACTTTTCCAGGCACACCTGTTTGGAGAAAGAGTGAGAGAGATAGGGGAGAGATTTTGAAAAAAAGAGGCACAGAGAGAGATAGAGATAAAAATTAAGAGAGATTAGGAAGAACATGAAAAACAATAGGAAGGGGTCAAATGAGGCAGATAAGAAAACTAGAAATGTCCACTGCCGCGCAATGCGAATGTATCCCCCGGCGCTGTCAGCGATTCGAAGGAGGGACAAAGAACCTCCCCACTCCCCTCCATCAAACAAAAGGATGGCGTAGAGATTGCCGCCAGTGGCACAGACTATTGTCAACACTAGGAGCAGCATCACCAAAACAATGTGTGTAGATTAGATTATAATGCATCTCTAGAGAAAAAATCGAAAGAAATCTGTCAAGAAATGTGACCTGCAGAGCGCACACAAGATATCCACCAAAATATGACCTTTGACCCTACAAAAGACGGAACACTGGGGGTAGCATCACCAAAAACTTGAGGTCTAGAGTAATGTGTGATGGACCTCCATACAAAATCTGAAAGAAATCAGTCAACAAATGTGTCCTCCAGAATGCATGCAAAACAGCAACCAAAATATGACATTTGACCCTATAAAAAAGCGGAACACTGGGGGCAGCATCAGCAAACACTATAGATGTGTAGATTTCATAAAGACACACCTCCATACAAAATTTGAATGAAATCCATCAAGAAATGTGGCCTGCAGAGTGCACTCACAGCATCCTTCAAAGTGTGACCTTTGACCCTATAAAAGACGGGACACTGGTGGTAGCATCACCCAAAACTATAGGTGCGTAGACTTTACCAAGATACACTTCCATACAAAATTTGAACGAAATCTGTCAAGAAATGCAGAAGTAAGAGTGCAAGAAAGGACAAATGACCTTGACCCTATAGAGGACAGAAAAATGAGGGCAGCATTATCAAAAAGTATAAATTTGTAGATTGCACCAAGATACATCTCCATCCAAAATTTGAAAGAAATCCATCAAGAAATGTGGCCTGCAGAGTGCACTCACGCCATCCTCCAAAGTATGACCTTTGACCCTATAAAAGACGGGACACTGGTGGCAGCATCATCAAAAACTATAGGTTTTTAGATTACACCAAAATTTGAACGAAATCCATCAAGAAATGCGCAAGTAAGAGTGCACGAAATGGACAAATGACCTTTGACCCTATAAAGGACGGAACAATGAGGACAGCATCACCAAAAAGTACAGATGTCTAGATTATACCAAGATACATCTCCATACAAAATTTGAAAGAAATCCATCAAGAAATGTGGCCTGCAGAGTGCACTTATGCCATCCTCCGAAGTATGACCTTTGACCTTATAGAAGACAGAACATTGGAGGCAGCATCACCAAAATCAATAGGCTTCTAGACTATACCAAGAGACACCTTCATGCAAAATTTGAACAAAATCTGTTGAGAAATGTGACTGCTACAGTGCACACAATCTATCCACAAAAATATGGAATTTTACCATATAAAAGACGGAACAGTGGGGGCAGCATCACCAGAAATTAAAGGTGTCTAGATTTTAGGTAAGCACTATATAGGCACCAATCCTGCAGCTCTCATGAATATTCATATCAGAAACCCCTTTTTGAAGACTTTGAAAGATACAAGTTTCGGACTTGTATTTTCTTACTCAGTCACCTTATTTTTAAATCAGCAAAAGAAAATTTCGTAATATAAACCTCTGCCGAGGTTCGAACTCATGGTCCTTTCACCAAGAGAGGACTGGATTATCCGATTGCGCCACAGCTGCTCGATGCCCTTGCTCGTTTTATTATATCGCTACAATTCGTTTCATGAATATTCATACCGACTAGTTTTGATGGAATAAACCGTATTATGATATGAATATTCATATATTCATGAGCTCAGCTGCAAGATTGGTGCCTATATAGTGCTTACCTAGATTTTACCAAGATACACCTCCATACAAAGTTTTAAAAAAATCTGTAGAGAAATGTGACCGCTAGAGCGCACACAATAATGTGACGCGGTGGCGTAACGCTGCTGAATCCAAAATATCCTCCGCCATTCTGCCGGGAATACAATAGTCATTGTGAAATATGAAGATAATATATATTCTCATAAGTAACAATTATAATCAAGATAATGACCTTATTGAACTCATGGATCTTCTTGAGTATGGTGAGCTTCTTCTTATTGACTTGTTGGACCTTCTGCTCTACTTTCCTCTTCTCAGCTTCCAGATCAATGGCCAGGCCCTCCTTCTTCTTGATCCTATTTATCACAAACCAATCAAGGAAAGAAATTGTTAAAACATCCAAAACAGAATTAAATTCTATAATTGTCAGGTACAATGTAAGAAAAGATGACAGAAAATAGTTTGCTTTCCCTGGAGTGAGGACAGAGCTTTAGGAGGAACTCACTTGTCAGCCATGGCTTTAATGTTCTGCATGATGGTTCTCCTCTGGTTCATTCTCTTCTTAAGAAGCTTCCTGGCTTCCTTGATCGCCTCAAGCTCAGCATCCAACCTTTTATGTTCTCTTTCAAACTCGGCGTACTTCTGCTCGGAATCCTGGACAAGACGCTCTTTTGCCTGCAAATTGCAAATGAAATAATACTTTGTTAAAAGAGCCTGATCGATTAAGAATAAGCATCTTGTCCGTCCATGACATTGAATATTTTATGGATTATAATTTTAGTAGGTTACCATGGCAACCAAATTTAATCAAATTTCAACTCTTCCAGTGATGCCCTTCACAGTGAAGCATAAAGTAGCTCTCTTCAATTAAATACTTATTTTCTACAGGCCTTCAAAATTTTGAAATTTGTCAAATGTTCGTCCATGACTAACCAATCAGGATCTAAAGCCTCTCTTAAACCTCTAAGATGACTTAGTCGGATATTTTCCAATGCAATTTACGAATATCATGAAAGTTGGATGACACATGCACCAGCGACAACTGCCGAACGGTCAATTACCTAGAATAACGAAATTCCCAACTTCAACCCAGAGACAAACCTGATACTTAACCCTAACCCGAAGCATAAACCTTACCTAAACCTAACCTTACCACTAACCCTTTATCTTTGACGTAATAAAGCACAGAGCAAATGTTGCATCACCTTCACGAAGGCTACAAAGTATGAATTTTCTAAAGCAGAGTAACACTTAATACGCTAGCTTAGCGAAATGCAACGGTGCATAAAGACGCGGGAAAGACGCAAAGAGAAAAGATTTTACTGAAAAGTGTTCAAAGAGGTAAATACTAATCCTACATCGTAATATTTTGTTTCTGCCTCTATAAAATAAAAATTTGATTTTGAATAATTTTGTCAAAAGTGTCTTTCTTAAGTTTTTATGCACCACAATGTTTTGCTAAGCTACCAAAGGAATGGCAATTTTGGGAGACTGTGAAGAATCATTAAAAGTAATATGCACCTATTATAATTATATGGCTTCATGGGCAATCACGCAATTATTATTTTTTCAATTTCACCATTTAGTAGAAATAAACTTCATCTACTTTTGCACAGACTGTAACTATGAAATGGCTATTTCATAGCCTTCCTCAATCTTTAAAAATTTTGGTAGTACTCCCATAATGCAAATCATTCTTGGTATATCATGTGCTGAATGCCATAAAGGTGTTAATTCATATCCTTTGACATATACATTTAAGATAAAGTTGAGTTCTAGTTCTGCTATTAAAGTGTGAAAGAAATTGTCTCAATGCGACTGGGAAAGGTTGGTCATGTTTACATAAGAAATGCAGTATACGGTGAGGTTATGGAATCACCAAAATGAATAGATATTGACCCAATCACGGTGAAAAGTGCAAGCACTGCTCACAGAAAAGGGTATGGAACTGCACACACACACATGGACCATGAATGTTCAGCCAAACACTTCTCATCATATTTTAAATATGAGGACATTTGAAGAGCAATCCTTTTCAGGGGACGTTCCTACTATGACGTTCTTCCAAACTGACATAAAAGGAATAAGAAATTATTTTTCACCTTTCCCAGAACCCAACCTTCTTTTTAACGCCCTTCTTCCTTTCATCCGATGGCATCTTTTTATCAAGGAAAGTGCAACAAAGATGTAATCACCTGAATGAGCATTTCCAATTCTCTCTTCTCCCTCATATCAACCATACTCTGACCAAGGATCTTGGCAGGTGGAACTTGACTGCTCAAAGACGACTTGTTTTTGTTGCCATAGCGACTCTGCTTGATGTTGTACTGGTACTTGGGTGTGTAGAACTTGGTCAGTTGAGCATGTTCGATCACCTGTTGGGAGATGAAAATTAATTAATTAATCTCTAGTGATGTATCAAATCACAGATTCCACTTATACATTCACAATTGGATACCATTAACAATAATCGTTACTACATACCTGTAAGCCAAAAATATGATTTATACGAAGGACTATAAAGCTAAAGTCCCGAAAACAATACAAACATACTATATTCTCATCACTTTAATACGCAAAATGCAAACTGAGAGTCAGCTATGCATATAGAATGGAATTGTTCAGGAACACACAATCTTAAGCCTCATTCACTATAAATAAAATGTAAATGCACATCGAAAAAGCCCTTATACATACAATGCGATGTGTCTGTTATAATACACAAAGTTGTATACTCTTCATTTTACCACTGCATTTTTTTTTTGACAGACAGTTTACAGCGCCAAGTCTGAAAGAGGCATTAGATCTATTCTGACCTTTTCCACATTTTGTTCAGTGTCCTGGTTGCCGAGGGGGATGTTGTGGAGCTTATGAAGCTTGCAGAGGTAGGCCATGACAGCATTTGGTGCAGTCACTAGGTCCTTCAGGTAAGCGAAGAATCCAAACCTGAAAAACAAAATCATGGGTCTCCACATCATTTTTAGAATTCAGTTTTAACTGACTGATGGACAACACAAAGTACAAGTCAATGACATAGTTATACAAGAATCAAGAGGAAATAATTAATATGAGAACAGAGAAGAAAACTTGCTATCAGTAGTTTACGGCATGAAATCTTAATGAACAGTTAAAAGCCAAAAAGCAGACGTAATATACAACTAAAGTTAGATGTAGCAAAATGCTATAGCTGTATTCACGGACTCATCGTGATCAAATATCACGAGCAAAAACAGAACAAGAATATCAATGTATGTTATCAGTCTGGCAGAACAAGGAGAGGCGACACTTTCAATTATTTACATCAGAGACAACATCAATATCAATGTAGGTAAGTCGTATCAGTAAACAATGAATTTTGTGACTTACCCTACTTGTTGAATGGGTCTTGGAGAAACATAATTCTCTGAAGGTTCTGCAGGACTCTTCACAACGCTAACTCTCAGGTTCTGTATTTCACGAATCTACAGGCAACAACCAAAATACTGTTAATTAAAATCAAGATTACTTTTGCTCTGATATATCTATGATAAACTTTTTATTGCAGTGGCATGTATGTTGTTTACAAAAATATTATTTACAAAGAGGGAAAATATAACAAGAAAAACTACTAACGAGACCAAATATTTGTGGCCTTATTACCAAAAGACGAGTGAGTATTAAGAACAAAGTTCAACAAGCAAAAGATACGACTGCGTCTTCAATATGCCTCTGCTTGTATTCAGATAATTCCTAATCACCTACAAGTATAATATAGTTGATGCGCATTCATCAAATGGTTCTTGAGATATCGCGGTAACGGTGCTAAAAACCAGTAATTCCATGTAATTTCATGTAAATTGACCTCTGTGACCTCTGAACTTTGACCTACCTACCCCAAAATCTAATCAGTTCATCTTCGTATGGGGATACATACTAGTACCAAGTTTGAAGTTCTTACCTCAAACAGTTCTTGAGATATCGCAGTAACGAGGCTAAAAACCAGTAATTTCATGTAATTTCATGTAAATTGACCTCTGTGACCTCTGACCTTTGACCTACTTACCCCAAAATCTAATCAGTTCATCTTTCTATGGGGATACATACTGGTACCAAGTTTGAAGTTCTCACCTCAGATAGTTCTTGAGATATCGCGGTAACGGTGCTAAAAACCAGTAATTCCATGTAATTTCATGTAAATTGACCTCTGTGACCTCTGAACTTTGACCTACCTACCCCAAAATCTAATCAGTTCCTCTTTCTATGGGGATACATACTGGTACCAAGTTTGAAGTTCTTACCTCAAACAGTTCTTCAAAAATCGTGGTAACGGTGCTAAAAACCAAGAATTTCATGTAATTTCATGTAAATTGACCTCTGTGACCTCTGACCTTTGACCTCCTTACCCCAAAATCTAATCAGTTCATCTTCGTATAGGGATACATACTAGTACCAAGTTTGAAGTTCTTACCTCAAACAGTTCTTGAGATATCAAGGTAACGGTGCTAAAAACCAGTAATTTCATATAATTTCATGTAAATTGACCTCTGTGACCTCTGACCTTTGACCTACTTACCCCAAAATCTAATCAGTTCATCTTCGTATGGGGATACATACTAGTACCAAGTTTGAGGTTTCTACCTCAAATGATTCTTCAAATATCGCGGTAACGAGAAGTGGGACGGACGGACGGACAACCGGAAAACATAATGCCTCCGGCACCCACCTTCGGTGGGCGGAGGCATAAAAATATCCAAATACATGTAGATGAGGCCTTCAGTGTTATCAGTTTTAGGGGCAGGACAGCTTTGACCAGACAGATGGACAAAAATGCCACGACGATTTGTACAATAGATAAAGCGCACTTTTCGCGCTTTTTCGACCGTGGGTACGTTCTTCCCGTCTTCTCATCTTATGCATATTCATTTCTCCCTGTCCAGCTGTCGAATGAAAAATTGGGGTTTCAATCATACTTCTAGATTCAGTAAATCAAGCTTGTTCCAAACGTGTATAATTTGCCACTACTTAATGTCGTTAAAATACAACAGAATTGGCTTAAAAATGACCTTGTTTGAAATATAATCAATTCATAAAACCATAGTTTAATATTTGTTGCCATGGTTGTTTTTCAACGGTTTTCCATGTATCAACAAACATTTATTTTGATTGTTTATCATACACTCTTCAAATTGTTCATTTGGTGTTACAAGTCTCATTTGCTACTTTTTTGTATTAGCCCCCAAAGTCGAGGTAGTTTCACCAAATTTCCTCTTTAGTGTGACCTTCATCCAGAAATTCGTCGGAAATTATGCCTTACGGATCCAAATTACAGTGTGTGAAGTGATATTTCATGTTTTGGGATACTGTTAAAAGATTTAATAACAATGTCACGTTGATTTTACTTTATTTCGGTGGATTTTGAAGAGTTTGAAATCACAGCAAAAGCAGCAATCCCCATTTCTATCGAGACATGGATTGGCCGTACGCCTCCTGCATTGGGGTAGCATTTTCCCTTAGCGAGCGCTGCGTTTCATGCAGGATTTAGCGTCATGGACAATAAACAAGCATCAACCTCGGATATAAATTTACACTAAATTTCCATTTAAATGAGTTACATCTTGATTCCTCCATATTCAGATTCTTTAAACTCTAATAATTCGATTTTATACATGTTTCCGATGATGCAATGGTTTGATTTCGAGAAAAAAGGAAGTTTCAAGCTACTTGTATCCAAAAATTTGCCACGTCTCTCTGCTACATAAATAATGCACTGCTCTGAAAAAAACATGGTCAAAATCTTCTGAGGTTGCTCCAAATTACCTTATTTCTCATAATTTTAGGAGTTTCAGATCGAAAACATTTCAAAAATCGAATCATTACACTTCCATGACATGAAAATTGGATAAATAATCTAATAACTAATTCAATGGGATTTTAGTGTGAATTTATACCCGAGGTTCATGCTTTTTATTGTCCATGACACAGAATCCTGCATGAACACAGCGCTCGCTAAGGGAAACTGGACTTTTGCTACCCCTATGCAGGCGGCATATGGCTAATCCATATCTCGATAGAAATGGGGGATTGCTGCTTTTGCTGTGATTTCAAACTCTTCAAAATCCACCGTAGTGAAATCAAATCGAGGTAACATTGTTATTAAATCGTTAATAATATCCCAAAAATGAAATATCACCTCACATACTGCAATGTGGATCCGTATGGCATAATTTCCGACGAATTTCTGGATGAAGGTCACACTAAAGAGGAAATTTGGTGAAACTACCTCGATTTTAGGGGCTAATAACAAAAAAGTAGCAAATGAGACTTATAACACCAAATGAACAATTTGAATTCAAGGCCTGCTATGAAAATAAAAATGAGAGGACAAGCAAATGACTAGCGGAAGGGGAAAGCTATAACAGTTGTCAATTCACAAGAGAATCAAGCCATATGACAGGGCTTGAGGCACATCATCCAGTTTGTCCTACCTCATTAATGAACCTGTCCTGATCTTCGGAGTCCTCACACACGAATGCCAGCATGTCCTGGAATGGGATGGCTCTCTCAATGAACTTGGCATGATCTTTATTCTCTATGTTCAACTGAGGGAAAAAGAAGGATATATCAAATAGTGATAATACATAAGAATTTATCTACCTACATGGTCCCTTTTAATTAACTACATGTATGGAAAGTAGAGGATGACATCATATAAAGCCCATCAACTCTAGACAATCCACCTGTGATCTGATAATGGAAGAAATTACAGGAACATAAGATATATATGCAAGTGTAAAGCAAACTTTGCCCCAGTATTGGCCCCAGTATATGCCTTAGTATTGTTTAATTTAATTTTATTTCATTATTTTATTTCATTCTCTTCTTCTTCTTCTTTTTTTTTTTTTTTTTTTTTTTTGGGGGGGGGGGGGGCAGTCCAGTTACAAATAAATGTGTGAACCATATTGAGTAACTTACAACAAGTGCAATGGGTTCATGTATGGTCTTTTTGAACTTGTCACCGTTAGAACGGAGCCACAAGACTGCATTGTACGTGTCAGGGGACTTCGACTGCAAAGTTCGCAGTCTCTGATCCCGGCGATCATTCAACTTCTTCAGACGATCCTTATATCCTGAAAAACAGACAAAATTGTATCATGGCATTAAGACTAAAATGACCTCCATCGTCATTCTGCATTTCAGCACACCATACAAAAACAAGCTGTCTAGTGTACGAGGGATAAAGATAAACATCGCTCTGATAGCACTGCAGTACGACTCATAGCACTATTCCAGCGACAACTGCTCTGTGGTTAATATCCTACACTCGAGGAATTCCTTGCTTCAACCTTGGACCAAACCCTACACCTGACCCTTTTCCCAACCCTAAAACAAACTTAACCCATAGACTACGGGAACGGGATGGCTCCTGTATTAAGTCTATGAGAGTTCAAGAATTCAGTAGTCAACGGGTTAAAACACAAATGCAATCCTAACCCAAACCCTATGGCCCGAATTCACGAAAGACGATTATTTTAAACCATGGTTTAAACCTCTATAAGCGTAGTACCAGCATGTCCTCATGTCCAATGGGCTTACAGTAATGTGCATATATTTGCTTATTTTAGTCTACGGAGGATGTTCAAACCATGGTTTAGACCATGAATTACGTGAATTTGGGCCACTATCTTTGACAAAATGAAATGATAAAAGAAATAATTGGCGCCGGAGCTTATGCCTGAGATAATAAAAGTCATAAGCCACTTTTTCATTAAATTCAAATGCCCACATTATCACTATCATCATCATTAACCTTTTAGTCACTGAGGATTACTGTATTGTAGTCATTTACTCACTGAACTCGGTCTCAGTAAACCACCTTGTGGCATAGACTCTCTGCTGTACGAAAAATCTTTCCACAGTAACGCATCGCTTCAATGTGGATTCTAAATGGCTTATGTGTAAAGATAGCACACGCAAAGTTTCAGCGCCCAATATCCCCTACAATACAATTTGCCGTAGTGTTACACAGGTCAGATTCCACGGGTGGTCCCAGGCGGTTTTGTGACTAAAGGGTTAAACATGATTTATTTGCTTCTGGATCTACATCATTATCCATTGATAATGATGCTTAATTGATAAGGGTGTTTAGGGTCCTATTATAATAACAGCTATTTTTCATCCATTTCATTTGACAGACATTATGTACGAACTTGCTTATTTGGTTAAAACACCTTGAGGACTTCAGCTCTTGTCACAATCAGAAATCAAGATTATCTACATTAACTCACACGATGCCAGGACCTTGTGTACTGATCTGCATAGTGGTGCCTAGCATGTGCACTAACTAGCCTGTGCTCACGTGCCACAAGCTTGTATAGCATAGCCTCCGCAGCCCTGCCACGTACATGTTTAGTCGCATTGTTTGTTCAACTTCATGCTTATGTACCCCAAAATTAAACCCAACACGGGGGATTAGTGGCTGGCACAGTACGGATTAGCACTGTTGGCACTGAGTTTGGAACATTAAGGCCCAAATTCACAAAGGAGGTTTGGTTTAAACCATGGTTTAAACCCCCTCCTGGGTTTCTTAAGCGTACGTCCGCACAGAATCCGATCCATTTGACGCGCGCGCATGGGCAATGTGCGCTTTTTTACGCTTATTTTAGTACACTTACGGAGATTTAAACGTTACCCATTGTTTAAACCTCCTTTGTGAATTTGGGCCTAAGGGTTAATGGTATCACCACCATCATCGTTAGCATGAGAATCTGCACTTAATTTCTTTCAGAGATTCGTCTGCGTAGCCTAACCTGAATTCATAGTGACTTACCTCTGATTTCTCCCATCAAATTTTTTCTCTCGTCTGCAATATTGGTGCACTTAGCCTCGATGGCCGTCTTCTCTTGGGAGACCCTGTTGATCTCTGCCATGTTTTCATCCAGTTGCGGCTAAAAATAAAAATGAAACAGCACAATGAAATGTATTTCTTCTATGCAATGAGATGAGTCATGCTGATATGAATGTCAGGGATAGTCAAATTGTATAATAAGTCATATTTCTGTACATATAAGACCATGAGACATTCAAAATATTTGAACTTACTTTAATGTTTACATCTGGTTCAAGCTGCTCCAATTCTCTCTGATATCCAACGACCTGTTCTTTCCATTCATGGATTCTATACAGGGAATGAAACAAATAAAAAAGTTAAGTATTCTTCTTATATTTTATGGAATTATGCAACTTTTCTTAGCATTTGGGGTCATTATAAAATACAAAAAGTAAACATAGCAAAGATTAAATACACAATGTAGGCTATAGATACTGCAGAATATCCCAATGAAATGCCAGTTAAAGCAATCAGACTCGTAAAGATTCCTAAATGAATATCCTCCATATTATGAAATTTATTAACGTACAGAAAGTAAGCTACCAGACTTTAGTTGAAGAACTAATATGCCCTCAGTATAAAAAATGAAAGGCAAACTGAGTTGATTCAATTCTGTTGATGCCAGCTAAAATATTTCAGCACATTTTCTTACGCTTTAAGCCTTTTTTGCTCCTGGGTCCTCTTGTCTCGTAGTTCCTCTTGGAATTCTGCTATATGACCTCTAAGTTCACCCAGCTCATCCCTCTTGTTCTTGATCATTTTCTCCTGCTCGGTAATACCTCCAGACTTCAAAGAGATGACACATCGCATTGTTAATAATCTACCTCAGTGTTATGATTGAAATCATTACGAAAGGTGCACGAACAAGTTCCCACAGAAATTAGAGAACCAAATTCCATGACTTTCCATGACCCATATTGCCTTTTTCCATGACCAGATAAGTACCACTTTGGTATGGGTTGCGGCATCCAATACCACACAGTGATATGTTACTTCACGTTTGTGATTGAAGGCTGCCATAACCACACACAAACCAAGGCCACGATTAACCTCCATGAACTTCCATGACCTTGAGAGATTTTTTCTTTTTCCATAACTTTCCCGGTTTTCCATGACCGTGAAAAACCCTGATATACATGTTTATAATACTGTCATCATATTTCATTTCTTAATTTCTTTCTTTACTTATTTCTGATATTTATACATTTTCCATGCATATAAATCATAGCATACTCTCCTGACCTAGCAACAAGAATATATATGCCAAAAATTGGTAAACTAATCGTAATCAGCTGTTCGAAAAAACTTTCTTTCTTTGCTACAACAATATTAGCTGGGAAGAGACACCCGCATCAATCTGGATAATTTACAAATATGGTCTATTATCATTCACCATGGTAATTGCCATTATCTCAAAGTAGCTACAATTTCAAGGGAGAAAAGGAAGCTTGGGAAACACATGCATCTCTCTTGATACAGTGTGAGTCAATTCAGAGGAAACCCAGATTCGACCCTAAATGTCGTTTCAATCGGTACATAGAGATTTAATCAAAGATACTCATATTCTAGCCTATCATGCATCCTCTAATTTGACACCTTGATCAATTAAATCTGACTATGGACAGCTGAACAGTAACATTTATCCTCATGCACGTCAAATTTGCCTCTGCCCAAGTTTTGAATGAAATGGGATGGTCACCCCAAGGTTGGTTCAAAGGTCTCCATTCCAGTTGAAAGCACTCACAAATAATGAAAGTAACTCCTGAACATCATTCAGCCCAAATTTGGGCAAAGACGCTTTTGACATGCTCTTTAAGAATGGCCAGTGCTGAGTCATCCATGATCGCATTTTGCTGAGATGCCTATCAAGCTAAAAGATACATTATCAACTATCATAGCAATACAATGCATTTCAGCGATTTCATTTGGTTTTTAAGGTTGTGGGGCTTGAACATGGGTTTCCATTACATTCTTCTTCTTCTCTCGTATGTCATCCACATCAGTCAAAATTGGCAGTTACTGAGGTACAGTAGGTGACCAGGTCTGGGTTGTCTACCTCTGTGAGTGGGCATGGGGGTCTCATCACGGGACTTTCCATTTTATTGACTCACACTGTATAATTCACTGAGAGCCAGAAGGCTCTCTGTGTATAAATATCTGGGTTAGCGCCCTTTGGACGCACAGCACATGGTACTGCATACTTACCAGATTTTTCTTTTGTTGGTCCAGCTGCCTCCAGCTTTTGACTGCCGCCTGTAATTCCTTCTCGAGGGGATCCGCCCGACGTTTCTTCTGCGCTAGCATCTCCTCTGCTTTCTTCTTCTCCTCCCTCAGTTTCCCATAGAGAACCCTCTTGTTGTCATATTGCTGGAGAGTTCAGACAATAAAAAATGTAATCAAAATAGCAAATTTTTTATAAAATTAACCAAAAATATATATCATCAGTCAGCTTCAGTGTGAATGTATGTAAAAAAAGATGCAGAGACTATAAAACTGTAAATCTGGTGGCAATTATTCTCCCTTATGGGATTTCTCACATCTCCAGTACATTCTTGTCGAAAAAACAACTTTTTTTTTTACCTGGTTCTGAATCTCCATTTACTTTAACTTACTCTAGTGGCATACCCAGGATTTTTTAAAGGGGGTGTTTTTTACTAAGCCTGAGTCGAATCGATTGGTTAGCCGGTGTTCGATCGAAGGCATCGAATCCCGAATACGTTTCGGCAAATTCGGTGCATCGATTTGTAGTCCGCCAGATTTTTGACTACCGTAGCCACCATGATAAAATCAAATAAAAAAAGAAACTCTGTAACGTACAGCATATATACTAGCAGAGAACGTGAAGGCGACTTCAAAGTTCAAACTGTTGGCTAACTTTCGCTAATTCGCTCGCGGAGGACGTCACGCTTTACCTGTGCTTTCTCTATGGAAAAATCGTTTTGTCGTTACGAACTGAAGTTTAAGGTAATTTTCTTGCACTCTCTCTTAATTAAAGCCGTCGAATCCCGGTTTATGAAATATTCGATATGACTCAGGCTTATTTTTTACTCCAAAATTCTCTGACAAGCAAAAGTTTACCAGAACTGCTAAAGGGGAGTGTTTGAAAACCTAAAACACCCAGAACACCCCCCTCAGTACGTGCATGCCTTATTCTCACTCATAAACTGGCATTTTCCATATATTGGAAGCAAAACTCCTACTTTCTTATAGATACATGTATTTCTCTAAAACTGATGGTCCCACCTTCCCACCATAAATTTTGTTTGGATAGAATTCTCACCATCCAGACTTTCTTCTTTTCCAAGGTCTCAATCGTTTCTAGTGTCTTTTGTCTCTCCTGAAAGCGTTGTACATCTCTCTCCACACGTTCGTTCTGTAGTCTTAGCTTCTCCAGGTGATCTGATTTGTCTTTCAGCTGCTGGAGCAGGTCTTTCTCGGTGTTGCGACAAGCTTTCAAGGTCTGGTGGTCGTCGTACAGGCCCTGTGAACCAATCTTTTGAAATGAAAAGAGGACCAAATTCAATGGTTACTCACATGCCCTTGAAATTCCAGAAGAAAAGACTAAAATACTGTATACGCCATGTTTTGCAGGCGTTTTATCTTTGCAAATTTCCCGAATCGCAAACAGGTCGTGAATTTAACATCTCGCTAAAATATTGCCAACATAAGTAGTCAGCTGAATTTTTTGTCTCCTGGTCAGAAATTCGCCATTTTGCTTTGCAAATGTACATCATCATTGCTGTTTGTAGATTTGAGAACATCCTGATCACGAATTCCACCACCCGGCAAAGTAGTATGGTTAGTCCCATTTGCAAAATTTATGGCATATACAGTACCTTTCAAGCATATCTGCTCGTAGCAACGAGGGCTGGGGTGTTTATTTGGTCCATGAAAGCATAAACAGAAATAATAAACAACATCATTCTGTGAGTAACTGCGAATACATATGTGTACAGGTACGTGTACAACTGAAAATGCATAAATCATAAGAAAAGAGTGGGAATCGGTTTGAAGCAAGGTTATATTCAATGTACATGTACGTATCATCAACATGAGAAAAAAAACATGGATGGAGAAACGACTCTGAAATTTCATATAAACTCACCGACTCTTCAGTTCGCTCAAGTAGCTCTATGTTATTCATGTGTGAGAACTCAACTACCTTCTCCTGTAAAGAGAGATTTCATTTAATCATATCAAGTTAACTCTTTCAGTGCCGATGTCACGTATATGTGACAGATAGACTTGTCATTTAATTCACCAATTGCTCGACCACAGGAAAGGTATACATGTATATGGTGTTGGTGGTCAATGTATATCAAGCATTATAAATATATGATAATAATTATATGCTACCACAGAAGTTTCCAGAGAAAGCTGCATATTTTAAAAAGATAACTTATTTCAACATTCAACAATAGTAAACAAATGAGAAACCAAAAAATAATGGACAAAAAAGAAACTCAAATGTAATTTTCAATAATTCTTATGTATAAAGTTGGGTCAACTAATAATGTTTAGTATCATAAGAAATGGTAATAAATTTCCTACAAGTTATGTACACAACACTTTTTGAAATAATAGATGGTTGATGAAGTGCAGCATTTGAAAAGTAAGCATTGATCACATTTTGGTAAAATTTTGAAGAGAGCTAAACTCCTTGGCACAGTATGAGTTAATAGATACACTTTTAATTCATTTCAATTCATTGCAGAGGCAGCTATAGAGCAGTGGTATAGCATCCGAAAGGTATCAAGTTCAAATCAACCAAGTTGATGCACTAGCCCCCTTTGGTAAAGCATTAAATCCTAATCAAGTCCCTCAGAGAGGACTCAAAGCAATAGGTCCACTGGCAGCTTATCTACTAGCTACAATTATTTTCTAAGCAGTATTACATGTAGGTAAAATAAATCACAAATCATTAATCGATCAATCTGGTTCACTCATACGATTATTTTGATGCTTATGAAAGACCATGCAGTCTGGAATGGGCAAATTTACTATTGATTGATTGAAGGATTTTATTGATCAAATTCCAATCTTGCAGCCCAAAGGCTGAATTGCAATGGTAATACGAATACTAAAATACTACCTATAGATTCATGCTCATCCACATAATGCCCTAGCGGAAAATTTTGAAGCATTTGTCTCATTCTTAGTGTATAAAGCAAAATACTACAACCATGCAATATGTCTTTAGCTCCAACCCCTTCCCCCTGTAAAGAGAGAGCGGCATGCAAAATACATTTACATATTCATTACAAATTAGGCTAACAGTCACAGAGAATGATCAAATCTACAAACCTGGGGGAGAAACTGACAAAGGTTGGTGATCTGGATGTTAAGATCACGAACAAACTGTGTCACTTCCTTGTTCTTTATCGGTAGGTTGTTCTTCAAGAAAACGGAGCGGTTTCCTTGTCGCGTAATCTCTCTGCGGAGAACGTGGTTTCGTCCATGCGGGTTGAACAACTCCAGCTCAATGATGGCTCTGTTTGTTCCTCGCTTTACAAACTCACCAATCTGCATGAAATTGAATTTTATAGCAATTAATATTTTGATTATAAACTTCATCTTCATTCATCAGGAGAGAATTGTTTTATCAGGCTTTTTCCCCTGCATTGCAAACTTTATAAGATACCAGTAAATGATTGTTAGAGGCTGACCTTTTTATTGAACCAGCCAATATATTTCATTGAATAATGTGTTTAATACCCCCCCCCCCCCCAAAAAAAAAAAAAAAAAAAAGAAAAAGAAAAAAAATCAGAAATTAGACTGACAGTTACGTTAAAACAGTGTTGACATCGAGAAGTTGCATATTAACATGGTTGAAAAAGAAAATTGCTGCTAAAGACTACCCCAACATATATGTTGTATTCATGTATTTAGTATTATACTGTACTTACTTCCTTGGCTCTGCCAAGTAGATTAGTGCTGCCGTTGAGTCCCAGACACATAGCACATACCACAGTGGATTTACCAGTACCATTGGGACCCATGATCATGTTGAGATGGGGACCAGGAAACACCTCGCAACAGTCGTATGTTCTGTATTAAAAACAGAAAGAAAAAGAGACAGTGACAGAGATGGAAAGTGAACACACACCATCCTATCGTCTTTTCTTTTAGAAATCTTATCTTTTTCTGTTTTTATCATTCTATGATTTTATCTTTCTATCTCTCCTTGTTTTCTTTAGTTTTTCTTTGTTTTCATCATCCTATCATCTTTTTTTCTTTAGATTTCTTGTTTTTCTTTGTTTTTATCATTTTCTCTTCTATCTTTCCTTGTTTCTTTTGTTTTCATCATTCATTTTCATCATTGTTGTCTTTTCATACTCTCCGACTCTGTGTCGTCGTCGTTGCTGTGTTTACAACGTCGTTTTTCCAAGTTTTTTGCCGAAATGATGGAGAAGGTGATAGTTCGGGAATATTGTTGTCTGTTTTGATATCGTTTATAAATTTATAATATAGTACAATATGTTGGAGGTTAGTTCAGTTGATGCTTGCACGCCAGATACTCCGGATGTACTTTGCACGTTTTGTTTGTTGTTACGTAACAGTGTCGCATCGCGCGCAAAATTGGGGGCCCGAGGCCTCCTTTCCATTTACACCGAAAAAGGCCGGCCCAAGACTACCTCCAGAAAGACCAAAGGTAGTCCCAAATTTGGGAGGGCCTCGGCCGGCTTTGCATTTACACCAAGCTTTAGATAACCTTGCAGATAAAGTTTGAGTGGTATTTTTCCAAGCCCCAGGCAAGGGCAAGGACAAGGATGCGGAAAGGGCACCAAAAGGCCCCCCCCCCCCCCCCCCCCCCAAGGGGAAGGCCCATGGTTATATAATAAATATCCTCGCATATGGGTGACTGTGAGCCATGTATGGCCTAGACCGAAAAATCAGTCCATATCGTTCGGGGATATGCTCCGCTGAGACGTCTGGCTTCACGGAATCCCTCTCCTACATAGACCGAAGTCTGCCCTGCCCAATCCCGTAGAGGTACTCTCCTAGTCGGAGTCCTACGGACAAAAGTTACGATAACCCCAATTTTATGAATTTGTATACCATCAAACTGGTAGACATCCATGAAAAAAAACATTCTACAACATAATTTCAACTTTACCACATTACACGATAGAAATATTCACTGAAGATCACAGAAATCTTTATCCATCTCGCGACATCGCCTTTCCTCTAAGTCGCCATTATGTGTTTACAAAGGTTTACAGACCCGTATATAACACTTGCTCTGATTGGCCGACGGACAATTTCCGTCGCTCGATCAATATGAATAAGCCAATATGCAAATAAGCAACTAATATGAATATGCAAATAAAATGGAAATCGATAGCGAAATAATCAGGCATCAAAGTACGCTACATACGTTAGTGAATATTCATGAGTATTTAATACTATTACTTTTTTTACTATGAATATTAATGAATAGTGGAAACCTAAAATTTGTACATCGAATGTGATTGGCTAACGGATTCACTTGCCGAGGATTAGTTCAGTAAACTGTGTTTTTCCTTGAAAATTTCACCCAAATCTAGGATATTTCAAAGAGCTGGTGAGCGCATTATATTTATTATGAGTTACTTTTACTATATACATGTAAGTTGATTCTTGTCATTGTACGACTCTAATTCTAAATAAGTCGTAATCGTGTCGGGTGAGGCACCTCATCCTGACGTCCATAGGACAGTGATTAAGTCAAGATCACACGATACCCACTCGACTACGGTGACTATGGGGGGCTTCCGTCTGTCTTGGAGGAGAACCTCGAAAGTCAGAAAATGTTATAAAACTCCTCCAGACGGATTTTTCTGTCTATGTATGGCCATGCATGGGCATGGCATGGCATGGCATGGGAATATCGGCCTAGATAGTATCCCGGGGGGGGCACTCACATATATATGTCACACATGTATGTGCCGCTGTGACGTCCCCCATTTTCAACCTTCTCGGGTCGCTCCCATGATATGCGATTTTCAGATTTTCACTAACCGCACCTGGACTGGCTTCCGACTCGCTCCCTAGAATATGAGAAAACAATGCGCACAGCCCATTGTCCGGGAACGGTCGCTCCCTAGCCTCCCAGGCCAGCGCATCGGGGTAGCTGGGCGGCCTAGTGCCCCTAACTGAACGCGGTATTACTAGTGCTAGCGGCGGCTCAGCAAGATCAATCTGCATGCGACATAGAGTCAGTGCAGTGGCGCGGCATGTACAGCGTTAAAAACAGCGCTGCAACCGCTGACTCAGCTCATGCACCGTATGTGTACCAGAGACAGAGTAGTGAGATCGCGAGCAGCTAAAATTAGCTCTGCCCATGAGCCCTTTCGCTCCTTAACTTAGACCCTCAAAAATGAGCTTCCTCAATTAACCATTTAGCTCCTTAGCCCCCTGTTTTGAGATTGGCAGCGGCACACCCACATCCAAAAACAGGTTGAGTGCCAACCCCCCCCCCCCCCCCCCCGGGGATAGTATCACCATCACTGCACTGCACTGTCATGACTGTCGACTGGCACTGCACAAGCCACACAGCATACAGCAACAGCAGGCGCGCTCCAGGCAGAAAGGCAGAATCTCAACACTAAACAGCATGCACAGGCTGCAGCAATAAGTCACAACAAAAACACATTTGATACTTACACAAAATTTTTCATTTTGATTCGAATGATGGCCCCTTCCATGAATCCATCTTCAGCAGGGCCCTGTGACAGGAGCTTTCGGGCTGCTTTCTGTTTTTTGGATTTTGAAGAAGACATTTTCCCCGAATTTCTCCGCGTTTAATCCGCGCGCGCGGTCAATGTTTTTAATTTCGGCACGTTTTTAATTATGGGACGCCGCCCGGTGGTACTGGTGCACGGTGACAAACACGTTTTCGCTTTCCATAGTATTTCGTAGTGAGGATTCATTTTATTATTTTTTGTTTTAAGTATTCTGTTATTGATTTCTTTTTAGTGAAATCAACAGTCTATACAAAAATTGAAATATTATAATCATGAATAAAGTATAAACAGAAACTTTTACAATTTACAAGTAGATCTATAGGTATATGGAAAAATGTATACATTAATGGAAGAACAAAGAATTTAGGGGAGTGCGGGGTCAACTGGGACGGGACACCACCCCTGACTAAAAAAATAACCTTTTATAATTTAGTTTGAACCCTACGAAAGGTCTTAACTATATCAATGTTCACAAATACATTCACAGCTATACTGCGATTTTGCTTGTTGGTTTAATTTTCACTTTTTGGGGGACCATTATTTTCTTCTATTTTTCATCATTCAGTGTCAAATATTTTATAAGTACCGTATACCACTTGGCTATAGAGTATACACCCCGCATATTATGACCCTATAATTTGCGATAGAATTTTTAGCGATAAATACCAACACTAATATTTTGCAGGCAATTTTTGTTTTTGTTTTTTACTATCGGGTGAACTGGGACATCTTGACCCAGTTCACCCCGGTTACTTTTTGTGTATGTGTATATAAGTGTATGTAATAATTCACATAAAATCTCAGTTTACTTGAATTATACAGACATACAAAGTATATACCTTTACGTATCATGGGAAATGTATACATTCATCGAAGAACAAAGAATATATACAACTGAAAAGCTGTTTATTTTATCCCTTTTCCCTCATGTCGATACGTAATGTTCAAAAACCAGTTAATGGTTCAGAATGTTTAAACAGGGAGGTGGAACAGTGGTTTAAATGGGGGCATCTCGTTTTTCCGAAGGTTCGTTTTTCCGAAGGTTCGTATTTCCGAAGGTTCGTATTTCCGAAACACTAATTTCCCATGCCTGGGGGTTCATAATTCCGAAAATGAAAAAGGGTTCGTAATTCCGAACATTTGTTGCATTATTCCGAAGGTTCGTTATTCCGAAGGTTCGTTTATCCGACGGTTCGTTTATCCGAAGGTTCATAATTCCGAAAATGAAATAGGGTTCATATTTCCGAAGGTTCGTATTTCCGAAAATGAAAAAGGGCTCATAATTCCGAAGGTTCGTATTTCCGAAAATGAAAAAGGGTTCGTATTTCCGAAAATGAAAAAGGGTTCGTATTTCCGAAAATGAAATAAGGTTCGTATTTCCGAAAATGAAAAAGGGTTCGTATTTCCGAAAATGAAAAAGGGTTCGTATTTCCGAAAATGAAATAAGGTTCGTATTTCCGAAAATGAAAAAGGGTTCGTATTTCCGAAAATGAAATAAGGTTCGTATTTCCGAAAATGAAAAAGGGTTCGTATTTCCGAAAATGAAATAGGGTTCGTATTTCCGAAAATGAAAAAGGGTTCGTATTTCCGAAAATGAAATAGGGTTCGTATTTCCGAAAAATGAAATAGGGTTCATAATTCCTGGAAAAAAAAGCAAATTCGTCAGGAGCAGAGGTGTAGCAATGGGGGGGGGGGGGGGGGGGGGGAGGGAACGCCCCACCCCTCCCTCATCGGATGGCGAAAAAATCAGAAAAAAAGAAAGAAAATGGAATAGGAAAGAAGACGGTTGGACTGTACAAATGATTAATGGTTTTACTCATAAATACGAACCTACCATTTTTCATTGACATTTATTATATTATGACCTTCAAATGTTACGTAACACCATACCCGGGAATACACACACATTTTGTATCCAAAGATACATTACACTCTAAAGAAAAAGTCATAAGGTCGCGCGGCAAGCCCTTTAAAACTATCAGCGGTGGGGGGGGGGGGGGGGGCGGGGGGCGCTAATTGCCCTCCAGTCCTATTTGGATTAAAGGAATGTGAAAGAAAGATGAGTCTCGTCCGGGTCTGAGATACAAAACTGTATTTGGGCAGCCATGTTCATCGTTAATCTCATCTCAAAGTTCTTCTTTCTTCATCCTGTCGCTTTCTTCTTTGTTTTCCTTTCGCTTTTTTCTTATAATCTATTTATTCCCATATGCATATACGAATTTCAGTGTTGAAAAAATCGGAATTAGGTTTTCTGTTTTCTTTCCTTTTTTCTTCTTTTTCTCTCTTTTTTCCCTTCTAACCTCTAATGAATCTTTTCACCTTTTTCTTTTCTCCTTTCTCTTCCCTCTCCCTCCTTTTTGCCCACATAGTGGCGCATATATATACTGACAGCAATGTTGAATATGAAAGGGGGAGTGACATCCCAACACCCCACCCCTGCCCCAACCCATTTTAGCAAGGCCCATGATAGGGGTGGGGTAGGAAAATTTATATATCTTATCACAAGTCATAAGCCTGATCATGTGATCTCACATTGTGCAGTACGCAGTTATCTTTATAAAGTTCATATAATGGAACTTAATACAATAACTACGTGTATTTGAGGGCCTCGTGTTTGAAACCAAGTGGATGCGGTCACCATGCCCCTCGAAGTGACTTAAAACCGTCGTTCCACTGTTTGCTTACTTTATACAAACATAAATTATCGAGTAATCGCAGATATAGGTTAACTATAATTTTTATAATTACAGGGGCCGCATAACTCCCTTTTTTTAAGTAGGGGGGGGGGGGGGCTGACACATCTTTCCCGAAAATCCACCATTATGTTTCTACATTTTCTAAATTTTATGAGCGAGCGAAGAGAGCGGGGAAAGAATTAACCTACAATTTTATTTTGTCAAAGAAATACACGAGAAAAGTTTATGTACATGACCACCTCCTATACTTGATAATTATGTCGGATTTCGGGCACTTTGCAACACGAATATGTGTATATTTGCTGAACGAGGCATCCAAGAAAAGTTTAAGTTTTACGAACGAACGAGAAAAAAGGACACTTTATCATCTTTAAATGCTATCAACAAAAGACACTTACAAACATTATTATAAGAAGTATATATGTGCTCCTTAATATTTTACCTGAAATGATATATCTTAACACTCTCATTTTTACGTATAAGTTTCCCAGTTTATTTGATGACAGTCATGTTCACTCTTAATTCATCTGTGTATTCATATAATACCCGTCAATCTGTCAATCTACAATGTTTCACCAACCTAAGGTTTTCTCTACTTTAAATTCATTTGGCATTAAAGCTATGGTCACAACCCACAAAATTAGCCTGCAATGGGAGTAAAATATGATGTTATGTTTTGCATAATGAATTTATATAGTCAAATAATTTTACACATTCATGCATACTAAATGAAAAAAATTACGTGTTAAAAAATTGCCTTATTTTAGTAGCCAGCCTTAGCATAATATGCTTTGGACACTATAATTTTCATTATGGATATGTAGAAATTTGGATCCACTGGATATGTGTTTTGAGGTTGACAGATAGAAATAGGCCCATGGTTACAAAACTCTAGTAATCATTAGGATCATTTGAATGTAATTAAGATTCTATCATCATCTGAAAAGGAAAGTGAGTTCAGCATTATCACATTATATTACTTGTGAATAATAGACGTCATTAATAGACGTCCATATGCACTCGTCAATGTTCATCAAAAGATAATTCTTGTATGCAATGTAAATCATATCACAATATATAACTAAAAAGAGCAAAATAGGAGGTAAAGATCAGAATCCAGAACTTTAGTAACTCCCAGTGTGGGTGATAGCAGGGGCGGTGGAGCGTCTTTCAAAATGGGTGGGGGCACCAACAAAAGGGGCACTTTGGGGGCAAAGGGCACCTACAAAGGGTGAAAAAATTGCGGGAAACGCCACTTTGAGCTGAGACAATAGTATATTGCTTTCGTTGGTGTCCCCACCCATTAATACACTATCGAATATCATTTTCGACACATTATTGTTTATGTCTTAGCATGGTTCTAGATGAAAAAGAAAAAAAAAATATTTTACAGTTGAGTGCAATGATCTGATTATTCATATTGAAGATATTTTGAATAACAGCGATTTTCCTAATAATTATGATAAAAAGACAATGGGAAATGCGAGCGAGCGTAGCCAGCGAGCTTTAAAAAAATTAGAAAGAAATTGTCGTTCTTCCTGTTTTGATGTAAGGGCACTGCTCATTCTTGTATAACTGCCCCCTGCTCCACTGCCTCTCATTATGCTGATATCAGTAGGGGATCGGAATCTATTATATAGGAAGCCTCTCTGAGCTAGGTAGGCCTATGTGGTTCTTTTGTGGACGTTAGGGCTCAATTTGTAAGCGACATCGGAGTATATACGAACAATATATTAAATATATATATAGGTATATAGGTATAGGGCACTTATCACAAGACAAAGCGGGCACTTATCAATAGCAGTGACTCCTTTATGAACTCTCTGTAATATTATGTTGTTGTTTTGGGGACCGGAGGGGAGGGCTTGTAGAGTCATCTACAGAGCCATATTACAGACTTCGGCCAACTCGGTTTATTTGGGCACAACATGGCGTATATTCCTTTGTTTAGTGCTTGCCTAACAAAGCAACAAGGGCCATATTGCTACCTACATGGAGCCGAGTTGGCCAAACTCTGTAATAGATGGCTCTGAGGGCTAGGGAAGCAGGACGCCCCACCTTATTTTTAGTTTACACTTTTCATAGTATACTTTTTTAATCACAATTTATGTTCACGAAGTAATTACATCTTAAAGATAATAAAGTGTCAATGTTTGGCTCGCTGGAATCCAGCAGCGTGGTGCCCGAACATCCTTTTATTTTGGGAAGCGAGATGGTCGGCTAAAATCATTATTCTATAGACAATATCTCCTTTTTTTTACTTGCTCACTAGCGCGTAAGATTTAGAAACGGAATAGTTTGGGACAGGGAACGCCCTTCATTAGGGCGAGTGAAGTGCCCAAATATTCCATATTCGGCAGTAGGGTTCAGTTATATTATTCATGGCTCATTATTACATGTTCTATATTTGTCTTTTGATGGCGAAATTGCATTTCCATTACAATAAAAAAGGGTTTCATGTTTTTTCTAACTCGCTTCGCTCGCTTGCAAATTGTACGAACGGGGAGTATGATATTCTGCCAAGAGGCATCAGCTCCCCCTTTCAAAAACATTACGTGACCATTTTCTGCTTGTAAAGATCTACTTGGAACTTTGGTGTGTCTCATTTTCCAAAGCGGTATATAGATTATATAAATAACTTCAAGCCAATTTCGTTGTAGGAAATTTAATCCGGAATCCGATCATTCACTTTCTTCAATACATCAGTATGTATTTTAATCACCGAAGTAATATCATTTTATGAGAAATGAAACATGTATTTCTGAGGCGCTCGCTCTCCACGCTCGCTCACAAATATTGGTTATTATAATAGGAACAATTATAATAATGATAATAATATTAATAATAATAACAATAATGATGATAATAATAATAATTATAATAATAATAATCATAATAATAATAATGATAATATTGATAGGAATTACGATAATAATGGCTATTTCTCTGGATTTTATTATAATTGTTATCATCATTGTTATGATTATTGAGTACGACATGAATATCTTTACACTTGGCCGTCTTTCCCCTCCTCCCTATCCAAAATACGGATTGACCGCGTATTCTCTGAATTTAAACCCTTTTTTCATTTTCGGAAATACGAACCCTTTTTCATTTTCGGAAATACGAACCCTATTTCATTTTCGGAAATACGAACCCTTTTTCATTTTCGGAAATACGAACCCTATTTCATTTTCGGAAATACGAACCCTATTTCATTTTCGGAAATACGAACCCTTTTTCATTTTCGGAAATACGAACCCTATTTCATTTTCGGAAATACGAACCCTATTTCATTTTCGGAAATACGAACCCTTTTTCATTTTCGGAAATACGAACCCTTTTTCATTTTCGGAAATACGAACCCTATTTCATTTTCGGAAATACGAACCCTTTTTCATTTTCGGAAATACGAACCCTTTTTCATTTTCGGAAATACGAACCCTTTTTCATTTTCGGAAATACGAACCTTCGGAATTATGAACCCTATTTCATTTTCGGAAAAAAGAACCTTCGGAAAAACGAACCTTCGGAAAAACGAACCTTCGGAGTAACGAACCTTCGGAATAACGAACCTTCGGAATTATGAACCTTCGGAAAAACGAACCTTCGGAAATACGAACCTTCGGAAAAACGACATGTAACCGTTTAAATAACCGATCGACCAATTGAAACAGCTCTCCAAGATCGAGTGCAATTTACAATTTCACAAAGAGAAGTTGCAGACGGGGGAGGGGGGGGGGGGGGGCGGTTGACTCACTTGACTGTATAATCCTTCCGGTCATATGGAATTAAAATGTTGAGACATAGTATAGACCATGAGCCATTTTGTAATGTACTGATTTAGAAGATCCTCTTGAGCTCACGAAATTCTGAAACCTAGGTAAGAGGTAGGCCTATTTCAATATGGTTCAAACCATCCCGGCCGACATAATTTCCGCTAACACCATTCACAACATCGGCGCATACATGTACATGACATGTATATTTATGGGACCACCTTTTTTTTTTTTTTTTTTTTTTTGAAACTCGAGGTCTGTGCAGCAATACGTAAATTCATTACAATTTGTGGGGTGTTTTGGCATTAAGATTCGTCATGTGAGCGTTTTAAAATCACGTGTTTTGGGGAAGGGCCTATACTAAATCAGGCCCTACTGCATGAGCGTATGATGCAAATGCTAAATTTCACGTAATGCTTAAAATTAAAAAAAGACTGTAGAAGGCAGGGAGAGGGAAGGGTAAAAGGGGTTTAATGCAGAGCCTGTACAATGGCCTCGTTTTCCTGCTCATAAGGTACTTTCTACACTTTGGAGCAAACACAACGGGAACAGTCATGCCACTGGGTTCTACGCCTGCTGTCTTAAAAAAAAACGCCATCTTGTGGCAAGTATTTTAGCGGTTTATAAAAATTTTGATGAAATTTAATGTTAGATGTATATACTGTATCTGTGCACGATATTTTTTTTTTAAAGATGAAAAAGATAGATAGGCTTATTATGTGATTTTGTATCCTTTATTTATTCGCTTAGCAGTGTTCATCTTTCATACAATATTCAATATCAACCGTCCCTACTCGACTTCATTCTCTCCCCTTCACTTTCTCCCCATGATCTCTCGCCCCCCTCTCTCTCTCACTCCCAATCACCCCTCTCCATTTTCGTTGATATTTTTTGGAAAGTAGGTTGTTTAAACAAAGGTGACATTCTGGAGGAGTGTCTTCGTTGCAATCGCCAAAGGGGTGACTTTCTAGACCAACGATAAAATGATTCAATAAGAAAACGCCATCCCAATCACCAATGGAGCGAGAAGGCTAACATTGATTAAAGGGTGAAAACAGAAGTTAAAAAAAAGAAAAGAAAAGAAAAGAAAAGGAACAGGGTGGTGGGGAAAGGGAAAAGTCACTGGTCTATATGTCTAAAGGACACATGGATGAAGAAATTTTGACCTTGAAATTCGGCTAAATTCATTAGCAAATCCAAAATTATATAGCAAGTACTTTGATTAGTGGATTCAATTATGAAAAATATTGAGGAGTTCTGGCAAAAGACGAAATTCATTTCTAGAATAATAATTCAATAAGGCCCTAAACCTTCATCTTGGCTGTATTACTGTACGAGAATAGCGGCGTGTAATAATTATCAAGCTGATTTGTTCACGTTTTAGAGAATAAAATGCAACTGATTTATCAGCTTTATAATCATAAATGATGCAAACCTCAAGCAAATTATATTCATGGATAAAATTCAAACGTCTTTTTCATGAAGATGCATATCTATTTACTATTCTCACACAAAATGCACTTTAATAATCTTTCCTATGTTTTCAGCCCAACATCATAATTATCATTGATTTTTTTGCAAAACGATCAATGGTCTGTAATAAGGCGTTTAGAGGTAAACGATTCCTGAAAACAAGTAATGAATCGTAGCCTATATACCTGTTTCTCGATGACATGAAAATGAACCAACATTTCTGCTCGGCAAGAGACTTTCCCATCATTCTGATATCATTTGCATTGTTGTTGGCAGGCATTGTCAGGTAAACCTCGAAACGATCATCACACATTCGATCGCTTCTCCTTTTGACCCCGGGATGTTTGGCCTATATTTCAAGAAACTAACATAGTATACCAGCATTCCTATACAGATAGTGCTATAGGCCTACAGGTGTATTCACGATGGATGTCTATTTTTTTATCAACGCCTCCTTCGTCTCGTGATCACCATTATTTTGTTATTATTATTGCTGCGGATATTTTGTTGTTTTGTTGCAATTATCGTTGTTCTTCCTCTTCTTTTTTCCCCTAACCATTTCATTTTTAACTAATCAACTTTGATATCATCACCGCTTTCATTCATACATAGATAGAGAGAGAGAGAGGGAAAGAGAGAGAGTGAGAGGGGAGAGAGAAAAGAGAGAGGGCATAATATGTTTGCAGTATAGTATAGCAAGGGGGTTTGGGAGTCTTTTAAGAATCCCAAACTTTAAAAAGAAAACAAAACTAATATAGGGGGCCTACCATTTCAGTTCATAAAAAGTATGAATTTTAGAGGGAAAATTTTGTTTAGCCGTATCAATGTTCATTATTTTTGCCTACCACGAAACATTATGACGTTATGACAAAATGTGCAGCTAGCGGAATAGATTGGATATTCATTGGGACGAGTGTGAAAATGACACTCCAAGTCTGTAACAATTCCGAGAATATCATTAAGCAAAATGAAATAATAATCGAATGAAGTTATCAGAATCGACATGAGGATCATCGTTCTAACCAATTAAAATGACCAAAACATTCATGTATATGACTTGTGTATGCTTGCTGCGTGAGTCGATTCGAGACGAAAATTAGAACTACAAGTTGACGACGTAATTAATTGCAAAAATTCAAGGCCAGAAGAAAAAAGGTTTTATTTTGGAAATAAGCAGAGCATGACAATTGAGTATAATTATGATTGCTATCTCATTTCCCATAGTGAGTCCTTCTAATCCGAAGTACATTACATTTTGCACTTTCTATTATTTCTAGATAATGAACTATGTTGATTTGGATTGACTAAGAAAGAAAGAAAAAAGACATTTAGATTAAGAAAATAAATACTCCTTTAAATCATTCCGTTGTGGCAACCATATCTTCATTACTTAAAGCTATGTTCTGTTATGATTTTGTACATACCATATTCTAATAGTACTTAAAACATATAATCGCTTTATTAATAATTTTAACCATTGAAAATGTATAAAAGGACAATATAGAGCTCAATTGGAGCTTATATACAAGAGTTAGGCCACAATTGATAAACTTATGGTATTTAATTTCTAATACAGTTTGATGTTTTGACAAGATATATAGGCTACGATGAAGGCCTCGTTATTCATTTAGTGCATGTGCTGAATAGTATTCACCTTCTTCGAATCTTCTCACACCTGGTTAAGCTTTTGATTTCACTATTCTAATTCTTACATTACATGTGGGATTATCGCAATTTCTTGGTTAAATTATTTTAGCAAAGACCAGGGAGGGAGAAAAGAAGAGACAAATAGAGATAGAGATACATATACTGGTAGAAAGAGAGAGAGAGAGAGAGAGAGAGAGAGAGAACGCGAAAAGAGGCACACCCCTCCCCCCCCCCCCCAGTTCCGTAACCCGTGCATCATTTTTACGCAGAATCAACACCCTTTTGGCTTTCACCAGATTTCATTTGCTCCTATGTCTATTTTGCTATAATGATATCCATAATATGAAACGAGAAATTCCATATGATTCTGTCCCAAAATTCCTTTCTGATGAAGGGTTGGGATTTGTTTGTTTGTTTTCATCATTAAAAAGAAAAAAAAGTTTGGCTGAGCACATTCCCTTTTCATCGTTTCTGTGTACTTCCACTTGAAAATGAAATATCAACGTATATATAGTTCTAGACGTTTCAGATTACTAATTTGTTTCCCAAAATTGTCATTCCTAAAAAATAATTCTTTTACATTCTCTGTCACGAAATACAACCGCATCTAATTATTCCACTTCCTACATACGCCCATCGTCGTCATGCAAAGTGATTTTCGTTTCTTTCTTTCTTTCTTTCTTGGCATTAACTACTAATTCGATTGATTTTTGAATGTCTTACATACACGCGGTTGTCGTTCACGCTATCGAGTGTATCGCCCGAAGTCATCACGCTTCTCGGGTAGCATGGGAACACCGTCGACCGGAAGGGTTGTTCACTGATTGCCGAGAGGCTGCATGGTGGTTGAGTCTCCTGCATGGCCAGAATACCACAGCGGATCAATGAAAGACGTCCTGGTTTGGGTTGTGGACATGAATGTTTATAGGCATTGACCAACTTCAAGATGACCTTCAAAAGAAATCGACATTACATTTGTTTTAACTTCTTCCTTTTCACTTTCACTTTACTGACTGTCTCTGATTCTGACTCTTACTCTCTCTCTCTTTTCTCTCTCTCCCTCCCCTCTCTCTCTCTCTCTCTCTCTCTCTCTCTCTCTCTCTCGCTATCTCTCCTTCCCTCCCATTTTTTGTTTCTCTCTCTCTCTCTCTCCTTTTCTCTCTGTGTCCTCAAAAGTCATTATCAGTTTTCGCTGCATGCCTCTGATTAAAAATCGGTGGAATGCCCTACCTTGCCCGTAGCCATTTCGATTATTCCAAAAGGCATTGTAAATTGAACATTTTGTGATCACGGTGATAAGCCAGCGATACGGGTGATTAAAAATTGTACCAAAGGCTGCATTGTTGCCTGATGATTTGGTCATAATTGGTTTGAGGCATTTCTTTTTAATTCGAAATCACCGTATGAATACGCCATCATTTTTCCTCAATGTCAGCTATCATACTGTATTTCCCCAATCATCTTATCGAGAAATTCAGCATTACTTGTAATAATAATAATAATAATAATAAAAGCTGTTTCCTATAAAGCGCCTTACCAGTTACAATGTAACCGACCAAAGCGCTTACAGCATTATTACCCCGGTCACTGGATTCAATTTACAGTGCACATTTTCTTGTATGTAAATTAGAATGTAAGAATACATTTTTGTTATTTTGGTTTGGCTGTTTTTCTAGTACCGTATTATTTGAGATTTCGAGGTTCTAATCACACAAATTGTATACTTTGCAGCTGGTTTTGGAACATTCTAAGAAAAGAAATTCGGAAAGTTATTACATGAAATACTAAGAATTGAACAGATCTGTTTTAGAACCTTGTGATGGCTCTAACAGATTCCCTTACCCATCCCCCACAAAATAAAAGGAAAGGAGGAAAACGTCCAATTGTTAAATTTCAAGGTGATAAAAGGATTCGAATAACTTCTTACGTCTGTTACTTTGTTTCCATACGACCTCGGCTCTCATCTCGATATAAGGACTTTGTAAAATAGCTCCAAGCAAAAATGGAAGAAGACGAAATCCCTTGTCTCAATTTCAAACGCCAGTATATAGACTTAATCAATTTGCTAGAAATCATGGTCATATTTTCTATGCTTCCTAGGGGATCAGTATCTTACAGGCAAAACATTGTTTGAATCCTAAAGGGACTATTTTGGATGCAGAAACAGGATATACGTGCAGAGTGACCGTCGTTATATTTAGGAATAATTATTACTTTCTTCTTCTTAATATTCAGTCATTGAGTAAACGTTGTGCTTATTCATAAGCCCATCAATATTATTAGTGTTAGAAGTAAAACTGGGGGTGCTGTGAGCCAAAAAAAAAAAAGGTCCTCAGCATTTTAGTGTCTCTTTTTAACTAATTTTTAGCTACAGCACCCCCAGCATCCTCAGCCTTCTAGGGGGTGCTGCGCTTTTCCAGGGGGGGGGGGGGGAGCTGCAGCACCCCCCCCCCCGCACCCCGGCTTCCTGGCCCCTGCTGCTTTGCTTTATTTTGTTTAGATTTATTATTGTGTTTACCATACGTTGATTTTCATATTCATATTTTGATTTTCATATAGTCGACACACTGGGCTTAAAGACCTCAGCCTGACCCAAAACAACCATATATTGACGTAAAGCTTAGTAAACAAAGAATATAATTACCCTGGGTATTCATAAATTTTCGTCTCCGTTTATCCATAAAAAATAAAAAAGATAATTTTTTTTGGTCCGCCCCCCTCCCTATTGCGTAAAAACAGAGGAAAGTGCAAGGGGTCGCTAGACGTGTGACGACATGTCATCTATACAGCTCCGAGTGCGTCTACACGATATGTCGTCATCAAATTTTCACCCCCCGCAAAGTAGCGTTCCTCAGAGACGGGGCCCTCGTCAGGAAAACCACCGGGGCTCAACATTCGGGACGCTGTTACTCATTCCACAGGAAACGGAATCTCATGAAGTTGGTTTCAATTTGTTCAGAAAATATATAGCTCCCCGTGGATGAATAAAGGGTATATTTCAAAATTCGGTCAAGCTGAGGTCTTTAATAATAATAACAATAGACATTTATAACGCGCCATCTATCTAGGTAGCCTATTCCGAGGCGCGGAAGAGAGGAAATACATAGATGAAGAGTATAAACTTATAAGCTTAGAGAAGTCAATCAGAGAAGGCGGTATTGAATAAATGTGTTTTAAGATGTGTTTTGAACTTTTCAAGAGAATCTATGGATTTAAGAGAAATGGGTTAGGCATTCCAAAGAATTGGTGCAGCCGCAGAGAAAGCTCTATTACCATAATTATGATACCCGTGTTTTAGGAACACATAGAAGAGATTTAGATAAAGATCTTAAGGAACGCTGGGGTGTGTATGGTTGGAGTAATTCTTGCATGTACGTTGGGGCCATTTTGTGCAAGATTTTCCATGTTAACAGCAATATTTTGTATTGTATTCCTTGTGCTATTGGAAGCCAATGTAAACTTTCTAAAATAGGAGTTATATGATCATATTTCGATGTCTTAGTTAAAACCCTAGCGGCGGCATTCAAAGCAAGTTGCAGTTTATCCGTAAGACGGGCAGGAACATTATAAAGGAGTGAATTACAAATATAAAGTCTAGAGACAACAAAAGCATGTATCAGCGTTGCAGCAGATCTGTCATCGAGAACCCTCCTAATACAACCCACATTATGGAGGTTATAATACATTGATTTACAGATATTCTTAACATGAGCTTCCATCGACATGGAATCATCAAATGTAACGTCAAGGTTACGTACAGAAGTGGAGTTTGAAATTTGTTCCTGGCCAATAACAATACTACGAGTACGAATAAGATTTTTGTGAAACTTGGATGATATGATAAGGAATTCTGATTTACAGTCGTTCAACTTAAGCTTATTTGTTACCATCCAATCTGCCATGTCTACAATGCAAGCTTCCAAACGGAATCTAGCAGATATTTCACTATCATGATCATTTGGGTCAAAAGGAACATATAACTGTGTATCATCAGCATATAAATGAACAGAGATACCATGTTGTCTAGCTATATCTGCTAAGGGAGCTACATATATACTGAAGAGTATCGGTCCAAGGACCAAGCCCTGTGGTACACCACTTACCCTGTGGTACACCACTTAGACGAAATGGGCGTAAACAAAATCGAGAGGAGAGTCTCGGTTGCTGCTGCTGCATCCCTACACACACAATGGAAAAGATTCAATTTTACTCAGTCAAAACGTCACCAAGGAAAGTTGCCGATAGCATAGATGATTATTCTCATAAATAAGCACTCGGCTGAAAAGGTCCTTAAAAAGCCGTCACTCACACAGGGAATTATCGACCACGTGTTCAAATAAGCCCCGATAATTTTGATCAGAACTCTATTCAAAAGAGGAGGAAAATGATGTAAAGAAGAAGAATATTAAGAAGGGAATAAAAAAAAGAAGAAAGTGGTGCTATCACCTTTAATAGGATTTCTACGTAACTCGATCAAGTTCACCATCTCTAGAAACCATTTGCTCGTGATTAAATCAGCACGGGGGTGTTTGGTTGCGAGTTATTATTTCAATCAGAATTTCATCAATTAAAAGAGCACTTCCGGCTAATTCAAAGCAAAATGTCATCAGGAATGTAGATTGAGTTGGGATTCGGTTTATTTTGAGTGCTCGCCTTTTTTTTTCTTTCGTGAGCTACACGATACATCCATTAGAAGGGACGATCGCCCATCTGAGAGTTCGAGAAGAAAGGGCATCATAGGCCGCTGGGTTATTTTGCTTGGTAGGTCATGAAGACAATTCTTTGAAAGGTGTATTGCCCTTGTGGCTGGTTGAGATCGATTGACCCATGACTGTATCGATGATTATCGTGACAAGATAGAATATCATGCAACTTGTGTGCATTTTCTCTCTTATGAGGAGTTTTTCACGATAATCATCTATACACAGCCTTCTTCTCTGTTATTAAGTCTTTTTTCCCCATGCAAAGAAAGAGTGTATCCATTTAAGTATTATTTTAACGGACCAGGGGCCCGTTACACAAAACTTGCGTTCAATCGCATCTCCTATAAATCAAACTCAAGTCCTTAATGCGCACTTCTGATTGGCTGAAAATAAAGTTGCGTTTGATTCTCCTGAGTTGCGTTCAAAGGCAAGTTTTGTGCAACGGGCCCCAGGGCCCTCTTGCATAAAAAGTTGCGTTTAATTGCAACTCAAAAAATTAAACGCAACTTGATTGTTAGCCAATGAGGTAGATGGCGGAGGGAGGAGGGGAAAAGGGGAGAATGTTCCCCTGGCCAGAGTCTAACTATATACACACGTATTACCCTGGGCCAAAAACATGCACCCCAACTGGCAAAATTACAAATTTGAGAACCAACCCTTTTAAAGAGGTTTGAATGGTTGTTACAAATTTGGGGCAGTAGACAATTACTTGCCCCCTCCCCCGCCACTGAATCCGCTACTGACTGTAGTCTTGGAGACATCCAAAACTTTAGAAAGCAGAGAAAAGTCATGAAGATACCCCTATCTCAACCACCATCTTCGACGAACCCCCTCCCTCTTCTCTCTCCCTCTCTCTCTCTCTCTCTCTCTCCCCTCTCCCATACCCCCCTCTCTCTCTCTCTTTCTCTCTCCCCTCCCTCTCCCCCTCTCTATCTGTTCATCTCTCTCTCTCTTTATGTGCATGATAATTTTAGGCCAGTAGATTGCATTCGATTGGGGTCATCAACTTACAAATTTGTACGAAAAATATAATTCAAACTTTTATAATAAACGATTTCTTTCAGAAAAAAACAAACAGCGCGTATCATATTGATATGCCGCTAAAGGTAATTTACCCCAATTCAAACGCAAGTATAGCTTTGTCTAGAACAATAACTCATCCGTCTGTTTTAAAATGAAAATAGCCAGAAGAAATTTTGAGTTGTCTTCTGCAGGTGACATGTGGTGCTGTTTATACTGCGGTATCCTCAAGGAGGCAAAACAAAAAGAGAAGATATTAAACACCGCTCACTCTAAGGGCGCAATTTATTTCATTGCCGTAATGACACTGATATTAAGGATTTTGTGAATACAAATACACGTACATGCCCTTACAATTGTGACAACATAGAATTAGGCCTATAATATTCATTGTCTCACTGTATTTTTACTTAACAGCGTGGTTCTTTTTAAAACAAAACCATGTACATACTACTGACAAGAGTGAGTACGTTATTTGTAAATTTTGTAAGAATTCTATCAATTCAATTAAAAGAACTGAAAACGCGTGGACACTTCTTAATTTGTCGACTCTTGTCCATCTATGAATATTTTATGAAAGTATCAATATAGGTTTTGCTTGGATGTATAAACATCTTTAAAATGGTTTCACAGAATTGATGGCACGATGTTAGTTGACTAATTTGTAAAGTTTTCGTCTAAGGGCATGTTTAGGCAAAATGAATGATAACACTTGTGTTAGATAAGGAAAAGGGAATCAACCGACGCGTTTCTGTAAAATGCACAAGAACAAAATTAAGAGGAAGAAAAGGACCTCTATAGGTTAAAGATTTTTAAGGCATGTATTTTCTGTTGTAGGCCTACAGTATATTATGTTCACTAATCTTGTATTGATCTCGTGTTCTCGCGGTACGTGGAAATTTTTCCTCTTCTTTCCCTCCAGTGATTAAATTTAAAATTACAACAAGAAGGCCGATGACGTTTTGTTTTGAAGCGAATAATAACACCATTATGTACCGGTATAATTTTGCCCAGGGATTTGACGCCTTTTGCGGCCCCTCCCCTTCCCAAAATATAATTTTTCTTCAATATGCGACCGATGGAAGCGATCGAGCAAAAAAAAAAAAAAAGACAACACTTTGTTATTTTGAGATCCACGGTTGATAATCTGTGTGATCTTCTTTATTTTTTTTTATTTATAGCTTTTTTATTTACTTTGGTCATGCTAAATGAGATCAAAGCAGTTTAAAAAAAGACCACTTCGCTATTCCAAACTAAGGTGGCGGTTGCCCGAATGTTGATCGTTTTAAAATTAGGGGGATGCAGCTCCCCACTCATTTTCTAATATTTGCTTATTGAATTACTCATTAAAAGTTGTCTCCTCTAACCATCCGTTATCTAAACACACATCAACTCACCAGCCCACCACTCTATAAACTATCTGACATGTCTGATCTAGGTTCTCTAATATCCCCTCTCTACTACGCCCACTACACCGGGATTATCTATACAGAATGGTGTGACAGTTTTCTCTAAGCTTCTTTGAGCTTGACCTACATCCGATGGCGACGCCATACATGTCATATATAGGGGAGAAAAAAACTAGACGAATGTCCAGTACACGACATGTTTATGCACATTTCATGTTCACAATGATATTTGACTGCGTTGGTTAAATACTCACTGTAAAAAAATAACTGAAAAACTACAGGTTTTTGGCCCTTGAAATTACAAGTTATTGCCGTTACTTCAATTTTACAGTCTTTTCCCTGTAAAACAACAGCAAGTTTGTTGGTTTACCGGAAATCAGCATATATTTACAATCACTCGACTACGACGTTTCTACGTATGGTAAACACAATAATAAATCCAAACAAAATAAAGCAAAGCAGTCTAAGTTTTACTTCTAACACTGATAATATTGATGGGCTTATGAATAAGCACAACGTTTATTCAATGACTGAATATGAATAAGGCTCACGTAAGTTTAAATTTAATGATAGTTTTGTGACAATTCTTTTCTGAGGGACATAATTGTGGAAATTGAAGGGAAACGATCTTTCAGCTTTGATACTGATGTTTTAAGCATTTCCAAGAAATGCTAGTGTAAAATTCATGGCCGAATCCTTGACGGTTTGGTCAAAAGGAAAACACATCTGAGGCAAAGGTTGTCAAAATGTAGGCCAAACCAGAGAAAAAAAAATCAAACGAGGGCCCTGCGAAAAAAAATCCATTGTTTGCATTAATCGTGAAATATACGAAACCGGAAACGGTGAATATAATTGAAGATATACAGATGACAAATTGGCAAAACATTACCCCTTGTAAAGATAAGACATCTTGTATGGCCTGCAGCGAAACACAAGATAGGGTTATTAATTTGTTCATGCACACTTAGAAAAAAAGGTTCAAGTTTGCACCGTAAATGCAACACTGGCAGGACCTTTTTGGGTGCAATCTTGCACCCTACATGAAAAGGGTGCAAAATGCACCTTTTTGTTCTTGTTTGCACCCTTTAATGCCCGTTTACACCCTAAAAGGTGCAACTGTGCACCTTAAGGGTGCAGAACGTTTGCATCCTAAAGGGTGCAAATTTGTACCTTTTCTAAATTAAAAGGTACAACTCTGCACCCTTTAAGGGTGCAAATTGTAGCTAACTGCACCCTTAAAGGTGCAAAAAGCTTCTTAGGGTGCAAAGTTGCACCCAAAAACGAGCAACTTTTGTTGCATTTTAAGGGTGCAAAATAGTACCTTTTTTTCTTAGTGTGCATTATGCCCTTCGTAAGGCCATCGTGAGAGCATCTTGTTAAATCGTGTCATCTTCGTCTTTACTTCGTGTGATCATCGGCGCCATCGGGCATTTTTCGTCTCACGAAGACAATACGAAGGAAACAAGAAGCTGCCCGATTGTCATAGGAAGGCAACACGACTACGTGAAGCCCTCGCAATGCCTGCGTGTGTAGCCTTCGTAATAGTACGATGGCATCGAGATGGGATCACGGTGTCGGCGAAGACAGCCGAATTTGAGTAGCTCAAGCGTTCCCCATAAAAAAAAAAAAAAAAATTATGTACGGAAGCAACCAGATGACGAGATAAGAAGACGAGAAAACAGGTTAAATAACGAGAAGACGAGAAGACAAGATAAATGACGATAGGACGAGTTGTTGGAACTCGGCAAGTCGACTTATTCTGGACAAGAAGTCGAGAAGACAAGTTGTTGGAACTCGGCAAGTCGACTTATTTTGGACAAGAAGACGAGATGATGAGTTATTGGAACTCGGCAAGTCGACTTGTTTAGGACAAGAAGACGAGATAACAAGCTAATGTAACTTCGCAAGTCGTCATCTCGTCTTCTTGTCCCAAACAAGTCGACTTGCCAAGTTGCATTAACTCGTCATCTCGTCTTCTTGTCCTAAGCAAGTCGACTTGCCGATTTCCAATAACTCGTCTTCTCGTCATTTTAACTTGTCTTCTCGTCTTCTTACATGTATCTCGTCATTTGGTTGGCACTTATCATCTTCCGTAAGTATCCGATCAGCAATTGAATTCAGGGGTGCTGTTAGAGGGAGTGTGGGGGGGGGGGGGGGGACTGTCACACCCCTACTCAAAATTGTTGTCGGCAAATGCGCCACCTCCGTCGGCAAAAAAGAGAGGGGGGAAAGGGAGAGGGAAGAGGAAAGGAGAAAAAAGAAAGAAGAAAAAAGAAAAGAAAAAATGAAAGGGAAAGGAAAGGAAAACAAAAACAAAAAGAAAAGAAAGAAAGGAAAAGGGAAGTAAAGAAAATAAAGGAAAAAATGGGCATGTTTTTTGCTCGCTTGCTTCGCTCGTTCGCAAAAACACTGGAAAGTTTAATATTCGGGCAAAAGGCGTCCCCCTGCGGCAATGGCTGCAGCCCCCTCCCCGAGGATTTTCAAAGTTCCGATATTCGGGCAACCACCACTTCATATTCGAGCAGCGAGGAGAAAGAATATCCACGTATTATTTGGGCAGCGAGATTCCGAGATAATTATGTAATTTCTGTATGTAATTTCTGTATGTACATTTTCTTTTCGAAATTGCTCGCTCGCTTCGCTCGCTCGCAAAGATTGAAAATTACAAAGTTGATATTTCGGAAAAAGGCGTCAACCCCCTCCTTGCAAAAATAGGCCTGTATGATAAAGATCTCTACATCTGTGATTTTCTTGTATTATTATTTGTGGGGGATTAGGGTGCAGCATTTCTGTCGGCAAATTTAGGTGTCACACCCTAAAAATTTATCAGCAAATTTGGGTGTCGCGATGCCCCTGATTGAATTTCCAACGCGTACGGTCGGGCGAAAGTTTTATACCAATTGGGGGGGGGGGGGGGGGGTCACGTGACGCCTTCATAACCTAGTTTGAACTCATCGTACTCTCAATACGACGTCGTGTCATCGTGTGGCCTTTGTGCATCCTTCGGCTAAACTTCTTAATAAAAAAAATCACATCTTCGTGTAGCCTTCGTACTTGCTTCGGCTGTTGACTGGCTGTTGACCAAGATCGGGCGAAATTGAAAATTCCATATTCGTATGGCCATCTTGTCTCAAGTTCGGGACAGTGTGACGCCAGCAGCGACCGTCGGCCAACACTATCTGTTAAGAAAAGGGTCCTAACGAGTGTCAAGCTCATCAGTAGATTAGCATGTGTCAACAATTTAATACTTCATGGATTCAATATTTAAGACACATTATACATGTTATATACTTCAGGAACTTTTAATACTGAAACTCTGTCTTTGTCTTTGAGATCATAAAAGTCAACGGAATGACAGCGAATACGCTCGATACGTGACAGAAGTTCTGAGCTCAGCACGTGTTAATCATTATATTGCAATAGCTTCCGAGATCGTGTATATACAGTTTAAGATCGTGAACGTGGGCGAGTACCCTATACCTTCATTCGGTGAGCACACAGAATTATTAAATTATTTAAAAGGGATCCCCCAAATGGGCTTGGTGATGAAAGTGTCCGTTATTATTGCTGTGGGTATGTATCATGCACAGGGGCGGATCTAGCTTTTTTCCAAGCGGGGGGGGGGGGGGGGGGGTTACAGAGCATCGTCCACAAGCCGCGTAGCGGTGAGCCGATTTTCTGGGCTATTTTGAACCCCCGTAAGTGATGTTTTCCTGGCATCTACTAACGCAATGGAGACCATAAAAAGCAGCAAGGGGGGGGGGGGGGGGGGGTTAAACCCTATTGCCTGAGGCTGAGCCTGAGACAGAGTGCTATAGGAACATACTGTGTGGGTCTGGACATATTATGATGGCGTTTTTCTATGCACGTTAAATTTTTACTGGGCAGCCCAAGGGGGCGGGGGTTTAAACCCCCTAAACCCCCCGTAGATCCGCCACTGCAATACAGACACACTTAGTCTCAAAACACTTGTTTGAATGAGCAGTTAGCATGGGCGTGGTGTAGCCGAAATGTTGCATTTTAAGTTTTGCAGTAGCAATATTCAGACGCTGATGTTTCCAATTCCACAGTCGATTATCATAAATGACGCGTTTTGTGTTAACATTGTTTTAGTGACATATTATGAGGCGAAGATAGCATACTTTAATCATCTTTTATGGGTTTGGTCGACTACCGTACGATCCATCTCACCAAGAATGAAAAGTATCATCATTCATCATGTCTTTCAAATCGTGGAGACTTACTTGACATTGATGGCTATCATTTAGAGTCATTAAATGAAATCGCCCTTTAAAAACGAACTATTATCTCAACTGCAGACAGCCATTAGTGAAACCTCGCTCGTCAGACAGTTTCTTGAACCTATAGCACTGGTGGTGTGTAGATGATAATATTTCACGTCTTGTTAGGCTCAGTCAAGAGAAGGATAACCCTGAACATTTCATTTCACCAAATAAAACGGCTAAATTAAAAATCCCCTTGTCGTTAATGGGATTTTGGACGTAGAAATACTTCGTTTCGACCCCCTCTCTTCCCCCCCTCTCTCTCTCTCACACACACACACACACACACACACTCTCTCTCCCCCTTTTTCTGTCTATCTCTAACCTTCTCTCTCCCCCTCTTTTCCCAACACTCCCCACTCTCTTCCCCCTTCTCACCTCCCCTCTCTACCTCCCTTTCTTGCTCCTATTCTCTTACGCAATACATCACACCCCTCTGACAGAACTTCCTTACCAACATGCCCACATGTCATGCCACCCGCACTCCCACCCACACTTTCACACACCAAACGCACACACACGCTCAATCTTACTTACATCAACAGGTGTAAAATATGACTTCGCCTCCCCCCGGCTAGATACATGTAAGTATACGGGATGTGAGAAATTGGTAACTGTTGGTGTCCTGGATTTGATTTCAAGTATAGCATGCAAAAACAACGACAACATGTGCTTATGGTCACGAGGCCAAAACACAGCTTCTGTTTTTTTACATAAATCATCCACCTTGTTGAACTTTATTTCTACCCATTCCACTGCTTTAGGCAGTGATTAAACTACAAATGCGAATCAATCAAAATCACATCACTATAGAAGATATGCCACATCGAAATAAAGTCAATACTTGTTTAATTCACCAAAAAGAAAGCTCACGACAAAAAGTAATAACATTATCTATGTACCTGGAATGAATAAACGAACGATATAAAATTGACGTTCTCTGCCCTACCCACGTGACACCATGACTGCCACGCCCCTTTTATTTTCAAGATGAAGAATGGGAAAAGAAGATTTAAGATAACAGTCAGCAATGGTGCCAGACTTCTCATTCTGCGAGGCAAATTCGCTTATCACTTTTGCCTCGATTTGTCCCCATTTTTCAGAAAACAAATTCAATTTCAATTCTGCCCTGGTCTAGACTCAATTTGCACAGCCCATAGCACATCCAATTAGTGGAACAATTCCCGCCATTCAGAGAGTTGAATTAGGGTGGGGTCTTTTTGGATTAATTCCGCGTATGGTAATTGCAACACACGCTCATTGCCACCTTTGCAAGCATAATCAGTGTCACTACATCAGCAATCAGATTTGTATCATGGATGGAGTGAGATATTGAATACTAATTTACGTATATCGTCGTTAGAAGGCAAGCCTTAAAACTGAACGAATTTTTAAAGATCAGAGCGCTGTTGATTTGAATGGACTGCATAGAATATTGATAGGAATATCTGCATAACATAAAATCTCTCACACACAATATATTAACGATTAATGATTATTGGAATTCACGCTGTAATAAATATCATAATATAAGCAACAAACTAAAAATTAAAATATTATGAAAATTAATATCCTTCTCCATATAAACTAAATTCATGAACATACTCAAAACGTCCTTTCGATGTGTCATCAGAAGAAGATATGAAAGTATTGTAGCATAGATAGGTCATCATTCTAGAGTTTTAGACCAATTAGTGATTTGGTATGTCATCAAATAGTAATTACTATGTGCTATTTTTGATTAATTGGTCGGTGAAAGAGTGAGGTGAAGCTTAAAGTAGAACTTTAATGATTTTAAATATTGGCTTAATACTTATTATTGCATAGATGGCATAAATTAAACAAGGTTATCCAAATTCAACGCTTGGAAACATTTGAAGTAATGATTATTATCAATTATAAAACGGTAAAATACAGCCCCCGATATAGCAGCTGAAGAGCTCCTCGAACGCTGCTGAGATATGTGACGACACACCCTGGACCAGTCCTGTCTAAGCAGACGATGTCCCATAACATCTTACACATTTTTCAGAGCCTATTTTGTCATCTCCTCTTCACTTATTTCTCTTCCTTCGCTAGCGTCAGTCTTAATGTTAGTCTGTTGCCTCACTCTTAACTTCGTGTATGGTATTATTTTGATGAAAAATGCAGCGTTAAAAAAATAAAGGAATCAGGCACTTGTAAACAAAATAAGACGCCATTGTATTTTCAGCTGCTTGCACCGGGGCATGTTCGGCGTTTAAAGAGGGAACGAATACCATCCTGCTATTATTCGGAGGGCTTTTCAATTTGAAAGTGGGGTTTATTTCATTGATCATTGACCCTTCTCCTGTGTATTTACAATCAAACGGTTTTAGCTATCAGAATCAGTTTCACTTTCCCTTTATAATGGTGTGAAATAAGGTCATGTTTAAATACACCAAACTCTTTATAATTTGATAAATAATTGCATTGCAACTACGTTCATTCATTATAGGACGTCGTCTGCTTAAGCAGGATCGATCCGAGTGTGACGACATCAAAACATCGCTATATTTCTGGCGAATCCTCGGATATTCCAGATGCTGAGAAGAGCTGTTATTTGTGTTGTTTTTATAATCATCAGATACTCAGTTGACATAAAACGATTATACGATTGCCATCTGTAAGCTTCCCAGTTTCTAGTGATACATTAATTGCCATATTTGTGATTTTCTTTGAATAGCTACTTTAATGCGATAATCCGTTTTGGGGAGGGGGGAGGGGAGCAAACGGATATCACGGGAAGGATGCAGTGCAGATGATACTTTGATCCAGTCTTAATTATGGATGATGTAACTCCCCCATTGTCCCCTCACATGGAGAACCAACCCCCGTGCAAGCAATCACTCAGTTAGTTGAATTCACAGCTGCTCCAACTGGTCCTAAAGTGACGTCCAGGAAAGTGACGTTCAAGCCAAGGGGCTGGAGTCCTATTGTCCATCACTCCTTCAACCTAACTAGATTGAAGGTCAGTCGGTGTTATCGTAGGTGGCATGCCTGACCTTAGCAGGGTCTAAGTGCCCTTGAGTGATCAGCTGGGAATCTTGATGAGACTGTAAAGGGATTCTAAGAATTACTTTCACCTTTCTTGCTCGATAAATACGAAGGATATTGGCTAAATAGGAAAGGAAGATATCGTTCAGTTAACTGAAAAATTAAAGACATTCTGCAGTCAGAATTTGGCAAACGAGTGTAAAACCAAGACAAGGGTTAAAAGACTGAGCCATGGGCGGAAATATGCAGGAAATTCTTTCATCGGGGGGGGGGGGGGGGTGTAAAAATAGGTCACCCCCCCCCCCCCCCCCTTGATGAATAGAATTCCGCCACTGGAAGACTCACGTGCATTATCTCAGTAGACTTCAAAGAACATTATGAGATGCTTTGTATACACTAATTTCTTTTTCTCCTGGTCATGGATGAAAACACAACAGAAACAACAACAATTACAACAACAACAACAATATATGCGATCCTTCTTTCCTGGCGAAAAGTCATTTCTTGTTCTTCTAAATACCTTCAAAAACCGACAACCGACAAAGCACATGTATTATAGATCACTAATCCCCAAAAAGCACGTGAAGCCATCTTTTGCTATAATACTTCTCAACTTTTTAAATTTTCCATTACGTTCCCATTAGCTGTCATTTTCCGCACACTTGCCATACGGCTTTTAACAGCTTAGCCCTTCCGAGGGGATTACGTGAATAATAAATACACCCTCAGAGAGTGTCCACCTACTGGCGATAGATAGTACGGCCTGCGACTTTGCCCAATAACTTTGCTCAATCTTTAAACTATAGTAGCCTTTGATTTTCTTTGTAAAAGTGGAAGAATTTTACTATGTGACTTATCATCAGTACTGAATATCGACTCTTTAAGTCAGTACTCCTTCTTCATCCATCAATACTGCAACGTAAAATGTAACACAGGGATGATAAGAACAAAAGTTTGAAACGTTATTTTTCATGTTTTTCTATTTTTTTAAAGTCAACGTTGAGGACTGGTTTCCTTCAATCATTATCAAAAGTAAACAGATGTCTTATATAAATACATTTTTGATATAAGAAAATAAATCTTCAAGATCCGCAGTGAAAGAGCAATTTCAGTTTATTATTGTAAACTGCAGGATCACTTGTCGAAAATGATTCTTTGGAATTATGTAAGGGGGTATTGTAATTATTACAAATTCAAATTTAGGTGTTTGGGCTATAACTCGTTCTTGTATTACGTGCTACATTCTGTCAAATAAGGATATATATATATATATATATATAGGTGGAATCCACCTGAAGAATTAAACGAAAGCGCTTGTGGAAGCAAACCTACGGATATCTACTATGTCTTTATTCTCGGAGTGAACTTTATCTTACTTTAAATTATATAAATTATATACAACGGAGTTAATTAATAAGGTTGAAGATTTGTCAATCTGTCGGTCAATTGAATCTGGTGTCGCCGAAACCACTGACCCGTCTCCGTGGTCTAGTGGTTAAGGCATTGGCGTTCTAAGCCAACGACCCGGGTTCGATTCCCGGCGGAGACATTTTTTCAGCCTTTGCAAAAATTTCAAAAAGGGAGGACCGCTCTGGGGAACTTTGATTTAAGTTACGCAACCATTATTCTCTCATTTCCTTTCGCGTTGTATATATATTTCCACGAGAGTTGCCAAAGCTGTTGTATATGTTATTTCCTCACAATATTGTTAATAATTATTCTAATGTATACATGTATCTCAAAGCATTCGCTTGGATCCAGCTGAGGCACGCGGCTTGTCTTTGTTCAAACTCATCTGCCCCCGACAACGGAATTAATTAAAAAGGTTGAAGATTTGTCAATCTGTCGGTCAATTGAATCTGGTGTCGCCGAAACCACTGACCCGTCTCCGTGGTCTAGTGGTTAAGGCATTGGCGTTCTAAGCCAACGACCCGGGTTCGATTCCCGGCGGAGACATTTTTTCAGCCTTTGCAAAAATTTCAAAAAGGGAGGACCGCTCTGGGGAACTTTGATTTAAGTTACGCAACCATTATTCTCTCATTTCCTTTCGCATTGTATATATATTTCCACGAGAGTTGCCAAAGCTGTTGTATATGTTATTTCCTCACAATATATATATATATATATATATATATATATATAATTTAAAGTAAGATAAAGTGTAAGCTTACTTATAAAAATCTGCGAATATTACAATGGCCTCTTCCACGAATTACCTTACCAAATTTGCACGTTACAGTGCTATTTTCGTTCATTACTCCAAACAACAATGAAAAACTATGTTTTTGTTTGTATCGGGTACTTTTGCAATCTTTCTTTTTAAAACTTTATATTAAATATCTTTTCGCTATTATTTCAATCTCTTCTTGGAAGGACAGGCGATATAGGCTATCATTAAGACAGTCTTTGTGATTTTGCTATATCTTTTAGACGGAAATTAATTGTAGTTCGCCTGTACTACACCAAATCTTTTCCCTCTCTCCACATTATTCTAAACTAAATGTGAGATTAACGTATATAAAGGATGGGGTATACGTATACATTTAGCTTCTTAGCTGGAAACGATACGTCTTGCCTCATAGTTTAAGAAGACGGTTGTGTCATATATCTATGCTTATCTCTCACCCACGCAACAGCACTAGTTAATGTATTTATATAAGAGTTTATGCAAAAGAGCGTAAAAGGGAGATATTAAAATCTGAAAGGTTTGACATCACTTAAATATCTCTCGCTCTCTCTCTTTCTCTCTCAGAATCAAGATCAAAATCGATGAGAACGAGATTGTTTCAAAAGACATAGAATTTGGATATTTAATATTCCATTTGTGGAAAATCTGTTCATTAATATTCGTTGGAAGCGCATCAATGAACCTTCTGGCAGTGGAGCTAAAAGCTTTAATCTGCTTTCTTGCCGGCTTTAATCTGCTACGAGTAATGGGAGAATATGCTTGGAGAAAGCTAAAAATCACAAATCACCTCATGAATAATATTAGTAAGAAACGGAATCGTATTTTTCTCGTTTTCATCTAGGTAGTTTTTAATCCTTCGCCAGATAAAGACACCAGAGTACTCATTCTTAACACAATGTGCTCCTCATACAGATCTTGCTTACATACTGTATGGGCCTACATTATGTTTTATTACGGAAATAAAACTTAAGAAGTGAATTGGAAATTCATTTATAGTTAAATAAAAAGGCTGTTGCGAGGTCTTTAGCACACGTTCTGGTAACTACTTGGTATAGTTGCCCCACGTAAATATGTGTGCATAATACACGTACATGTACTAGGAATCACAACTATTAATATTAACAACTTGATGGCAGACTACGGTAAAACATCTGACATTTTCGTTGTGATTCTGGAATTTTATACTAAAAGATAAAAGATAGTTATCTCTTTTTTCTATTGAGTGGGAGGATAAATCAAAATAGTCGAAATGCATGGCAAGAAAGTTAATCTTTGGCTAAAGAGCGCCAACTCTCTGCCAGAGGCTGTAAATTCCGTGGTGATCCACACGGCAATTAAAGGAATCCCTCTCTATAATACAATGCGAATTTGCGAATGGGAAAGATTCAAATCTTCCTTTAAACAGAACTGATACTTTACAGGTATTCTTATCGAATCCACTTGAAAAAGTCAATTTCATGTCGTCAGGCAAGAACAGTCAGGCACTACCACCAATACACGTCCAGGTGAATACATATATTTTCGTTTTTCCTTGTCTCCATCCCACCCCTCATTCATCTCTTTCTTCTCCTTCTTCTTCTTCTCCTTCTTCTTCTTCTTCTTCTTCTTCTGCTCCTTCTTCTTCTTCTTCTTTTTCGTCTTCTTGACATTATTCCATTTGTTCTTCTCCCTCTTTTTATTTTTCTCCTTCTTCTTCTTCTTCTTCTTCTTCTTCATCTTCTTCTTTTTCTTCTCCGAATTCATCATCCCTTTTCTTCTTCTTCTTCTTCTTCTTCTTCTTCTTTTTCTTCTTCTTCTTTTTCTTCTTTTTCTTCACTATCTCCTTCTCCTTTTTCGACACGTGTCTTCTGTTCTTGATATGTCCATGAGTAAATCTACAATCAAGAAAGCAATTACCACCGCGTCTCATCGTCTAAGAGGTAAATGATAAACATATGACTTATACCATTTGTGTTTTTCTATTTACCATGTGCATGTTTGATACACATAAAGCAAGACGCCAACCATGTACACGATGACAGGACCATTCGAGTATGCTCTGATACCAGCCAATATCACTTTTTTGTTTGTTTTTTGTTGTTTTTTAAGTGCAATGCAAACAAAATCATTAATGATGATAATAATAATAATATGGATAATAATAATATTATGAATAATAATAATAATAATGATGATGATAATAATAATAATAATAATAATAATAATTAAAATAATAGTAGTAATGAAATATTATAACAGTAATAATACTACTACTACTAATAATAATTAGTAACTTTAATGTCAGCCTGTACTTCTTTACTCTTGAGCGACCAACTTTACAGTATTCACAGATTGGAATTCATGCGATTTTGTGATTTTTATTTTTCTCAGTAGACTTTTCCCCGTGTTGACAAATGAGACCGATAAAGCTAAACCTGGTTGACAGTAATTAGTTTCAAGTTGCTCACATCAGGCGGGATTTAATTAAAGAGATTGTTCACGTGATCTATCTCCCAGCTTTGATAATGTTTTCGCAATCCTAAGTGAGAGTATTATGCGTTGGATACAGCTTGGTAAATAGATCCCAACTTGGAGTTAAGACATCGCGCGTCCCATGCCGTTAATACATCAACCATTAAAGGGAGAGGCTCAACTAAGCATGTGCAGTTAAGTTTCTTATCTGTGAATTCAAGGAAATCAAAATGTAATCCAAATATCAAAACTGATATGTGTCGAGAATATAAAGCCCCCCCCCCCCCCAAGGTGGTGTCATGTATAATCTTCATAAGGAGTCATTTGTCTCCACAGCCCATTTATAGGGTTAGATTTGAACATGGATTTGAAAATCGTTTGCAAAGTATAAAAAAGATAAGAGGTGATTTTTCTCAAGTGAACCTGGACATGGCGTATGAAAATTTGCAGTTAAGTAAGAAATCATAATCAATTCACCCTCCCCTTATTGAAACTACTAATACAAACTACACATCCATCTGTGCCTTTGTAACCCTCTTAAAACTAGAGACACGATACTACGTTTTTTAATGGGGCACAGTTGGGTATGGTGAAAATTAAGGGATAGAGGCTATATTCTCCCAGGTCACAACCGACCCCCAAGCTCCTTAACCCCATCTTCTTGCTATCTCCGCCCATAACGACATGACCTGTTACGCTGTGATGTCTGTAAATTGATGGTGATGTATCGCCTCGCCCTGGGTGTTAAACGTCATGACAGTGATTTGATTAGAATGAAGACTTCTCTCCCACACGCCACAGGCCAATCTGCTCTTCCGTTCCATCCACTTCTCCTCCCCCTAACCCTGAATGTTTTCCTTGCTTTGCATATAATATCTTTATAGAGCAATTTACCTATTTCCATTGGCACATTGTTTAGATAGAGAGGTCGACAACTCTAACATCAACTAAATTGACCGTTACTGGATATTAAGTGAAGCAGCCAACAAAAAACAAACAAACAAACAAACAAACAAACAAACAAAACGAGGGGGTGGAGATTAGAATCATGAATGTCCCGGTTTTAACTGAGAAGAAGCAGACAATTACCCCCAGCCAAATTATGGATATACAGAGATCTTCTCAGTACATTCATCATTCTGCTAACACATTTTCAAGGGCAAATCATTTCCGTATAAGTTGTCACTTGAGCCGCCCCTCTCACCATTCAATCTGATGCTTCGACCAAGAAAATATGTTTTATTGTTTTTTTGATGTTCTTGCATCTGCCAGAGCGACTGAAAATGTAGGCATTCGCCTCTCAATCTGTGTGCATTGAGAAATCGAGGATTGAATAAGTTTTTTTTTCACCGGAATTGTTCTTATATTTTGTTCATGTATATAACTAATGATGCAATGTATTCTGAAATGCTGCCCCGCAAATGTCAAAGAAAGTTACAAATGACTACATTGTCATCAGCAAAATCTATTCAGTCTGCAAACTGCACGAATGCCTTATTGAAATAAACTTACCCACCTTTTACCCATTTTCAATGTAATATTATTTATGTGTACATAGAGCACTTGCAGAAATGATTTTGATTTCCTAAATTGTATTTCACTTTCCTATATATAACAGATACACTTTTATTGGCCCGATTCTCATGAACTGAATATTATCAAACTACATTATAATGAAAACTTGAATTAATAAATCCTTCCTACAAAACTCTGCTGTATTTTGAGGTCGTTGACGTTTGAAATTAATCTTCAATGTCCGATCTATATGTACATCGAAAAACTGGGCTTATAATTGAAAGACCTCTTTCATAGTTGGCCTAAAAACTCCAGATCCCCTCTGTTAAACCGATATTTGTTAAAGCGCACAATTCATTAAGTGTTCCTTTTACTTTATAATAGTTCCCGCGGAAGGTAGCTATGCCCTTTTTGTGTTTCCCCATGCATACTTTTTGTTCCAATCTATCTGCTGTCATCCATCAATTTCATCCTTCATCTCAATTGGCCAATACATTGTGGCTCGATTGAATTTATCATGCCTTCATGTTACGTCGCCATATCAAGTGTAATACAGACCACGGGCTGGCTTGTTCGTCAAATTTAAGAGCGAATGGAATAAAAGCTTTCACTCTAGTCGCGGGTTCCGGTACCGATTTGATAGTAATAAATCAAGACGTATCGGTATCGGTGGAGACAAATCGTCTGTTCTGACAGCTGCACATGACTGTGGAACCGATTCCCAGATACCTTGCATCCATCCCAGGGCTCTGATTACCCTCGACCTTCAAACTCTCAAGAAAGTGATCTGGGAAATGTTTTTAGTACGTCATATCATCCAACACTATTATTTCAATATTGCGTTGGGGAAACACCCTCTAGGGCCAATAGATTTGAAAGTATATCGAGTATACTTTCACGTCTTATATTGGTTTTTGAAATTCAAGAAAGTGTAGATATATGGAAAGAATCTTTATGTGCTGGCATTAAATTCTATAAAAGCACTTTTAGGAACTTCTTAAGATGATAATATCGAAAGAAGTTGAACTTTCCAGTATACTTTTTATACACTTTACAAAGGCTTTTATATATGTCTCACTGAATCTCGTTCTTCTTGAATATAATGAATTTCAACGGATTTCGACTTCATAGCCCTTGCTTTATAAGTACCGTAAAATAAATCATATCATACTGTTTTCAGTTTATACCAGCTTAGACATCAAATCTGGATTTTTTTTTCTCCAAATAATTATATACCTTTTTTTCTTTTGAAACATTTTCATTTTTACACAATCATTAAAACGTATTTGTTTTGGAATAAGCTTTCGCCATCCGCTGTAGTTTTAAAAGATTCTTTTTTTTTTGCAATGAATTCCCACGAATTCAGATTTTATGAACTATTCGAACCTTTACAAAGATCAATCGGTTAAATAAAAGCAAAATTAAATGCTTAAGATTGCGTGTTAAATGAAAAAAAAAAGCTAACTGCTTTGATTCGATCCAAGGTCATGCAAAACAAAATTTTTGTTAGCGTGCATGAGATCGATCAATATTGTATAGATTATTTGAATATGAATGACTGCAATTTGTCACAATTAAAGCCTGAACAGAATATTGACAAGAAATGTTAATATTAGCTTGATGGGTGATTGACACGTCGAGAAGCGTATAGTAATGTACATGATGTACGCTGTCATGCCAAGCGACATCCTGTCGTTCGATGTTTATGCTAAACCTATACATTATAATCCTTTGCCAAAATAAAACTCACAATCTCTCTCAATTTCAGACGATTAAAATAATTTAATATCAGGAAACCCTTCTCACATTTTATTGTATTTTGATCCAAATTTACAGTTTTAAAAGTATAACTAGCAAAATAGCAAAGGAAACTTGAATATGTAGGTGAGATATTTAATTTCGAAAATGGAATTTCGGAATAAAAATGAAATTTGTGAAAATAGCGTTTCGTATACACTTAGAATCAAGAAAGGTAAAAAGTTTATTTTTGAACATACAATTGTATTTTTTAAAAAGCAATTGCTTCGAAACCTGCCAATAATGTCGCTTCCATGGCTGCACATTCCAATTGACTTACGCACGATTCACAAAAGAAATAAAATGTAGAAAACTAAACTATTGAATATCTTTTAAATAATATACCGTTACGACTCTCCCCAATATTTTGTCAACTGCATCCGTCGCCCTTTAACAGCTTAAAGATGAAAGCCTTGAAGTCGCGCATGTTAACCACGACCCTATGAACCTAAACTGTCTTGAGATGTGATGCGTTCCAAAAGAAGACATGATACTGGTCCCTTGAGGAAAAGCGTAATTGAAAATGCTCTAAGAAATGAACTATGATAATAGTACCTGAGCAAGGTGGATAAGCACATACCCATACAGTTTTCAAGCAAAGTATGGCACTCTTCTGATCGAATCAGAATAGTGTAAGATCTTGATTACTCGGAGATAAATTTAACTCTCGCAATCAAGAAAGGCAACAATATATCTCCCTCATCACCAGTTGTATTTCCCTTCGAGATCAGTTGCTGCAATTCTTTAGTAATCATCGTTCCAAAACAAAGAAACAAAACGAAATGGGCACACTTACAACAAAAAAGAAATATGCGAAAGATAAACTTTTCGAACTGAACAAAAAGACCCATTTCTACCAAACACTTTAATTGGTTTAAAAAATGAGTTTGTTGTTCTTTATCAAATTACAAATGCCTTTTTATTATTTAAAGAGAAAATCCAGTGATTATTTGTCGAATGGTATGTTTTTAAAGATCAAATAATTCAAGCAAGTAATTGGGTTTAAGAGTAGATATACAACTAGTTATAAATAGCTATACATTGTTGGAGATATTTCGTTTGCAAGAACAGACGGTAATAACAGTGAAAAGAAAATAAATAACAAGTTTCCAGTTTCTTTCAAGATATGAAATTTGACGGATTGGGTCTGTTTACCGGAGGTTATTTATAGGCCAAGTCCAGTACACAAGCTTCTAGATTAAGTTTATTGTTGGAAAGAAACACATCTATCACGAAAGTAGGCGCAATTTTGCGTCTAGTTTCCTGCTCTTACATTACCTGATTAATCCATGAAACTGTAGAACCACACGTTCAATTTCCCGTGACTACAATAGAAACCTTAGCCCTACGCGCTAAAAATGTAAGCTGTAACCACAAGACATCCACTCGCCCACGAGAGTTTTCCAGTGTTCCACATCAATACGATGTTCCATTAGATTATGATATGATTTGCCGAACACTTGTTGTAAGAATGTTTTAACATCTACATTAGATTTCTGCTCACGCTCTGTTTTCGCCCAGATCTCTGTAATTAAACTCCGACGAGAGTGCTGGTACATTTTTGCTTGATTTCTTTAGCAAACTCTGACTCAAACATTTTTACTTTAAATTCTTAAAATTGTTTCACTATGATGATATATAGAACAAATGTCACAAAAATTACATTTGTCGTTTCCAAAATATCATTCTATTTTCCTCTTACTACTTTCCTGTTATTTGTTAACTTCGTATTTGACAAATATTGTTAGAATGGAAAGAGTATGGGACTTATACTCATGCAATATGTATAACGAGAAACTCTATTAGTGACATAACAATTCAGACACACTCGAGAAGACGCTTTCCAGATTAAATCTATATATGCCAATAACATGCCTTTTCTTTGCAAATTCCCACTTTACTGTAAAAGTTTGTCTTCTCTTTCAAACTTGCGTTAGCAAAATTAAATTAACAACATAAAGTATTACTGGTGCTGAGCGATGCAGCATAGCACTTTGCCTTAATTGAGATCTCAAATTTTCAAAGTGATATGAAAGTTGATGTACGGAACTCGAATGGCATTACGTGTTGACATTGGAAGCTAAGTCCAGTATCGCATAACGGGGTAAAAGTCATTCAATTTTGGTTTTCTTCTTTGGTTCCTCAAGGGCTTGTTCCAGTAATGTCATAAGTATTTTGGCAGTTGATCATACGAGATCTTATCTAATCTCTCTGACTCTTAAGCGGACACAGGGATTTTCTAAGGAATATTATGGAATATATTATTCAAAGATATATACATGTATATCCTCCAATGAATCTTTCATGTCAAGAAGGTCAATAGTCCGCAATATAGAACCCAAAGCCAATGTCAAATGGCCTAAGCTCTTACGTTATCTGCATTATCTCTATCTGGGCCCCGTTTCATAAAACATGTTACCAATAACAAGTTACAATAATTGTTACAAGCTACTGAAATCCTTGCATCTGATTGGCTGAGAGCGAATTTGTCATAGAAATGAGGCAGATGTTATTGATAACAAGTTTTATGAAACGGGGCCCTGCATTGCCTCATCACTGGATTAAAATTAAGCCTGCACCGATGTGCACCATCTCCACCCCACCATCTCCACTCAAATAAGAGCATGGCATATGTGTAAACAGTAATGTTCTTCACATGTTCCCGATATCTCTCAAAGATGAAGAGTGTCGTACTATAAAAAAGGATAGCTTTCATACGCCGTGTTAAGCATGCTTACAGGCTAGGAACGGGACAAAAATAATGCCTGGACATATTTTATAAAAAAAATCTTCCAGTGAGTGTAAGTCACCTTTCCTGGTTTCATGTTAGTTAAATCAGAGGAAAAACAGATTCCCCATTGACGACTCTCCCATCTGATATCTTGCAAATATATTTTGTCTATCGTACATGACAGAAAGGCTAATTTAACTCTTTCAGTGCCGATTGCACGTGTATGTGACTGATAGACTTGTCATTTTCATTCACCAGTTGCTGGACCACAGGAAAGATATCAAAAACTTGAGCATAAATCAAGCATTCTAAATATGGGATTATAATCATATACTACCATAGAAATTTTCAGGGAAAATTGCAGATTTTTAAAAAGATATTACCTTATTTCAACATCAAACAGTTATAGTAAACAAATGGGAAACCCCAAAATAATTGACGAAAAAGAAATTCAAATAAATTTTGTGAAATAATAGATGGTTAATGAAGCGCAGATATTTGAAAAGCAAGCATTGATCACATTTTGGTGAAATTTTGAAGAGAGCCAACTTACTTCTTACTTGGCACAGTAAATGTACTGTTATCCTATGTAAAGGGGCACAGCTGGCCCAGTAATAATAATACCTATTTTATATGGTGCCTTTCCAGTAAGTAACTGATCGAAGTGTATTATTACCCCGGTCACTGGATCCAGTTACAATTCAACTCAGTGCAATTTCAATTTCAATTTTAAAGACATTTATTTCCAACTTTCCAATATAGTATACAAATTAATAAATGAACAAAATAATGCACTTGTATTTTTAACAAAAATATGACAAAATATACATCCATGTGGTAATACATAGTTGAAGGAAACACCACTGAAAAGCAAAAGCTTGAGGCGAGGGTGCTCTTAGGCGTAAGAGTACATAATAAGTATATAAAAAATAAAACTACAAACAAACAACAACAAAAGACAGAGAAAAGATAACATTCCTAAACCGCTGAGCTCGATTGGAAAACAAAAGAAAGAAAGAGGGGGGGGGGGGGGGGGGGGGGACAAGAAGGGAGGGAAGAGAACAGGAGGTGCAAAAGAAAAGGAGTACGGAAAAAGAGAAATTCACGAATAAACAGAGAGAAAGAACGGAGAGAAAAGGCCCATTGGAGGGTGTGGAAGTCTTTTAAACCATGTTATTTGTAAGATGAAGTAAAATGTTTTTTCATCCTTCTTGAGAAACTGGCAAGAGTTGCAGAGTATTTTTTAAATCTGGGATAAGGTTTCACAGCTTAGGTCCCGAGTGTTATATTGGAATGATAAAGTTCTCTACTTTCATTGGTAGATGGATGGGATTTGCGTGTCTGGTTTCGTATTTATGAATAGTTGGATTTAATTGGAAGAGGTTACAAAATTCGTCAGGAAATACATTGTTTTATTCTATTTGCAGACGATTCAAACTTATTTTATTCTCATTCTAACCCTAAGGCCCTTCTTTCAACAATAAACAAAGAACTTAAATGCATAGAAGAATGGGTAAAAGCAAACAAGTTATCACTTAACATACTAAAGACAAATTTTATGCTGTTTAGTAACACCCTGCAAAACTTACCTGGAAATATATTTCTGGACGACGCGCCGCTGGATAGGGTATCATCAACAAAATTTCTAGGGCTTACGATCGACGACAAACTAAACCATGTAAACTGGAACATGCACATACAAAATATATCCAAAATTATTTCCCGGAATATTGGAATAATGAATATACTCAAATATTTCTTTCCAAGGAGCACACTTTCCACACTTTACTTTTCACTGATATTACCTTATCTTAATTATGGAATAATGGCTTGGGGTAACACTAATAAACTGGGCGTTGTGGCGTGCGCCTGTAATCCAGCTACCAGTGGAAGTTATAAACTGATTCAGCGGACCCAGGTTCGAGACTGAGTCACGTCTTTCGGATGGTGACGTTATAAAGGTCGGTCCCAGACGTAAATAATCATATCTGATTGATACACGTCAGACTCTGTAAAACCCAATTACACACACATACAATAAATATCTTACTGATAAAATTACTATCTTACAAAAGAAAATCATAAGGATAATGCATAATGCTCCTGTTCGTTCAAATAGCGATCCTTTATTTTACGAGTCGAAAATTCTAAAGTTTCCAGATTTATTTCAATTTCAAACAGGACAATTCATGTACAAATTGAATAAAAACGAACTGCCACACGCTTTCATTAACATGTTCACAAGAAACATTTCCAGGCATACATATCCAACAAGACAATCCAACCGTTTCCACCTTCCACGCACCCGCACTCTCTTTGCACACAAAATCGTCTCTTTCTACTGCCCAAAATACTGGAACTCACTTAGCAGCGATATAATCAACTCCCATAGTCTAATCTGTTTCAAAAGCATGTTGAAGAAACATCTTCTTCAACTGTATGCAATGAATTCAAACTGAGCGAGCAGGACCCCCTCTCTCTTTCTTTTTCTCTCTCTCTTTCTTTCTCTCTCTCCATCTCCCTCTTTCTTCTCTGTTTTACTCCTTTTTCACCCATTCTTTTCCTGCCTTCTCTCTTCCTTCTTCTCACACACCGACACACTCATTATCTTTCATTATCCTCCTTCCTCCACCCTCCTTCTTTTTATTCTTTTTTGTTTCCACACCGTCTTGCACTTACACTTTACTTTCACACTTAGTATTTCTTGTGGGTTGAGGCAGTAGTCCTACTACCTCAACTCACTTATCAATTCTCTTATCAATAATTCGCTTCTCGTAATGATGCCTTATGAATTTAATATTATTGAACGACCCACTCGTGATTAAGTTATATAAGTTTCTGGCTTTGCTTTTAAACATGTCCAACTGTTTTCAACACCACTTAATAGCTCAATATTTGTGCATCATATTTTTAGTAACCTGTTGATATATGATAATGTGCCATATCTATGGAAAAACATCATTGTTATATTTTGTTATAATTGTATTCATATTATGTTATGCACTACAGTATTATGTAAATTGTGTTAATATGATTGAAAACAGCAATAAAATCTGAATCTGAATCTGAATCTGAATCTATCAAAATGCACGCTTAGAAATTGTATGTTTACAACTCTAGGTACGTTGTCGAGATATATGGAACTGCTGTCTAAATCAATGGGTTTTTTTTGTTATTGAAGATCATATGGTTACACTTTTTAAAACTGACAGATAGTTTATTAACCTTATACCACTCGCGTACAAGGGTTAGCTGTTGATTAACATTATGTTAGGTAAGATTAGAACCGCTCCATAAAGCGTGTCGTCGGCATAAAGAACAAGAGTTAATGTTGCTGTTGATTTGAGGATGTCTTTCATATAAAGAATAAAAAAGTAATGGACCAAGCAACGGCCCTCGAGGTACACCACATGTGATATTACTCATGTTTGAGACGACCGAGTCAATTAATAGTGCATATTCTCCACTCCACTAGGAAGCATTCTAGTCGGGCGACCATTTTACAGGCTCACATAAAATATTTTCAAGTCACAAAGACATTCGCAACCTACCGGGTACTCAGTTAACACCTAGGTGGAGCGTTGCAAATATGGATTAATGTCTTGCCAGAGGACTTTTACTTAGTGCCGTCGGCCTTGGGATTCGAACCACGAACCATGTGATCCACAGTCCGGTGACGTCATATCCACTAGATCACGACATTATCAAACAAACCTAATTTGGCATTCCTTAAGTACCATTTGTTTTGCTAGTATAATTTTTTTCCCCTTCAGATATTGTCCCCTTCCAGAATCTTTGACCAAGCCCTTCTAAACCTGTATTTTGTATATATTTTCCCAGACTCTTACCCTCTGCACGACTTGGATTTTTGGAAAGTAAATCATACCTCGCAACCGAGTTGATTAAGAGAAAGAGAGAGAGAGAGAGAGAGAGAGAGAAAGAAAGGGAGAGAGAGGGGGAGAGGAAGAGAAGGAAACACACATAGTGAGTAATAATATTTTGTTTCTTGTAGAACGTCATTTGTCATTGTTACCTTCCGCTGTACACTAACGATCTCGCGGTTAAGACATCCTTCCATTTAACAGTTTCATATTTCTGTCTTATCGGTCAGCATCACACTTATCCCGGTTTGGGAATGTAACTGATGATAGCGTGGCATTTAATAACCTGGATTTTTTTCCTTTTACGATAGCTGTGGATACAGCCAATTACATCGTAGGTAATACAAGTCATCCCCATCTTCGTTGAGACAGAGACATCCATTTTCAACCAGAAAATTTCCTCACGGTCACTGGCTCTTGAAATGAGCTTGAATCCGGTATGACTTAACATCGTACATTCAACTAAAATTATTTAGGTTGTTTTGCATTTTGAAGATCCTAATGTATGGATGTTACATCTCCTGTGTTTAAGTGTATGTGTATATGTATATATATGTTTCTCAAGTCTGTATTTTCTATGTATACCTGCCACTGTCCAAATGGATGGTGGACCTGGTAATGTATGTTGAACATTTTCTTGAATAAAGAAATAATTTTCACTCACATATACTTCTCAGCATCCCATTACATGCTTGTGCATAATTGAATACTGTGTATAAACCTCTCTGTAATACATATCAGGATATCGACAAATGTTTTGGAAATCTTGCCACAAATATTTATGAAAAACAAACATTGATTATTGATTGTTATTTTATTCAGTTAAATGATCCTAAAAGCAGAATGTATTGTGCGAGGTTCAAGATAAGTACTAAGATCAAAATGAGATGTGTTTTTGTATTTCTGGCAAGGTCCTTGCCCTCATTTTGACAAAATGGAAAAGGTCAAAGATATTAAAAATGTCCTCTAAGAATCTTCTAAATCGTTGTGTCAAACTATATTTCTTACCACCCCTAATGCACGCAACAAGGCTTTTGTGGTATCTTAATAAATCTTCTCTTTTCGGGACCATCATACATTACAAAATAATTATCTGAAATAGAGCATGGACCTTTAAAATATGTATTTTAAAGCAATTCATTTTTTTTGAGAAAAAAAGGTAGAAGTCACATTTTTGGCACGAAATTGTTATGCACATCATCACCAAAACAAGCGAATGTGGTATCATGTTGTAGAAAATTTAACGCCCTTTTAATATGCTACAACAAACATGATAGAATGAGATTCTGTTACAAAAAAAAATCTTCAAAATTGTTCAATACTAGTTACACATGGCACCCATTTATAAAATCCAAAATGGCTGCTTGGTCGGAGTTTGGTGCAAATGCTAACATCACGTTTGGGACTCCCCATGTTCTACGGATTCAAAATATATATAGTTTTGCTAATCTCCAAAAAATTTGAACGAAAGCATATTTTCTGACACTTCTATCTTTCTTGGTAACAACTCTTTAGCACTGAATTTGAAAAGGAATTTGAAGGGGAATATCTAAAAAAAAAATGTCTATACATCAAGAAATAGTTAGCTTCTCGTTGCAGTTATTCATTGAGGTATTTTGTGAAAATTGCTTTAAATATTAAAATTAACTTAATAATTGAACTTTGCTTAAAATTAACATGATCTAAAAAGGAGAAACCAATGGGGAGGAGACAGTAAATCCTAATAAAAATCAAGTTAAAAATGTATCCATTAAAACAGTTTTTACCGATATCTCCTCAAATAACACCAAAAAATAACAGAAAGAATGATGAATTAATCTGTAATTAGTGTTCAAAACCATAAAATGGTTTACATACTGATGCATCACATGCATAATCAGGCAGGTTGAATGATATGTGTTGTATTTCTATGTGAACGACAATTGATCGCTTGACATTTGCGACCCGCCGACGATTCATTAAAATTTTGGGAAAACAACGAAACCACAGAATCAAATCTCCCGATAATAAAACTCGAAAACAACATGACGTACATTTGATGTGAAAATTAGTAATTTTGTACGGTAGGACATATCAACATGACTGTATCACAATGCTCCAACGTACAGTATATATTATGTCCAAAAACGCCATTCATCAATAGCAATTTTGAAAGAGAAAGAGGTGATTACGTCAAAAGAGACCTAATAGTTGTATGATATTGATCAGCGTTCTTTTGTGGAATCAGAGTACGATATGTCTTCTCTTCATGCAAAATATATATAGCTCTTAAAAGAGAAGGTTGAGTTCTGGGAAAGGAGAAAAATAATTTGTGAGCCTTCTCATTTCTTTTATGTCAGTTTGGAAGAATATCATAGTAGAAATGACCCCTGGAAAAAAATTTCCTCAAATGCTGAACTGTTCGGGCCGAACATTAATCCATATTGTGTGTTCAGTCCCATATTATACCCATTTCTGTGTGCGTTGCATGTGTTTTTCGGCGATAATGTACAGTCCCATATACTCATTTCTGTGTGCATTGCATGTATTTTTCAACGAGAATGGGTCAATGTCTTAATTCATTTTGATGATTCCAGAACAGTACACACTAATTCTTATATGTAGACATGATCAACCTTTCCCAGTTGCTTTTATACTGTTTCTTTCAAAATGTAATCACATGACCAGAACTCAACTTTTTCTTTTAGCCATTAATTGATTATGATCCTTAAAAGACATTGAACGTGATAGACTGTTCGGTGAGAATTTTTATGTTGATAAAAAGCAGAAACAAAAATGTAATTGCTGGTAATTTAGAATAGAGTGAATTAATAATACTTCGTAAAGAGTTTCCTATACTGGGTCTGTCTCCAGAGGCGGAGGTGTAACAATCTATGCGGACATGTGGTGGAAAGAGAGTGTAACATTTCAACGGTGGATTATGTTTCAATTCTAATTTCCATAAATGTTATACACACGTACATGTACTAGTAAGACCATTTTCTCTGAATTTGTATTTCATTATGATATTTAATACAATCCTGAAGCAGCAGAGAAGCGAGTTTTGTTTAATCATTTCTGCTACCCCATCCCCCCCCCCCCTCTCTCTCTTTAAAAGCACATGAATCATGCAATGCGACATATATACTGAAATGGGGGAAATCATCTTCAAGTTTTTGTTCTTCAATATCAATCACTTGTAATGTAATTTAAAGATTTACCGAAACATAAAATGTCTGTAAATGTATAGCATGGATCGTGATTGATACATATGATCATGTTAAATTCAATTTCTATTAGTGAACGAGAGAAAAGAAATGAAAAGCACAACCACCAACAGCAATAACAACAACGGCAGGAACAAAGTTACACTAACAACATCCATGAAGACGACACAATCGATCGGCCAATCAAACTTAAAGGGTAAAAGGTAAATAGAAAATTATGAAACAAAAAGTAATTTCGATCCTTTCTGTTTGCCGGCAACAAATAATTGGTTCGAAATTTCACCCAGAAAATATAGAACGGGTCTAATCGATAAATGCTTACAGACACTCAAGACCCGTCTCGCCTCTGACGTCATGAATACGTCATCATTGCGGTAATTTTGGGTGAAAGCTGTTGTTTTGTTATTCGGGAGGTTCCACCATGTCCATGGAGACGTGTCCACGATCATTGCACCATTGGACATTTTGTGCAATTATTTGAAGTGGGTTTCATCTGATCAACAAGCGATATGAATGACATAAGGATGTTTAAGGTCGAAGACCTGACCATAGTCTTTCGATTAATCGCAGAGTTCAGAGCCGATGCGGGTATTCGGCTTATGGGAGAGATCGATCTTTCACCCTGGGCAAAAACAATTGATGTGATTGCATTTTGATTGATCGGTAATGTGTCGTAGTAATCAATAGAGGAGGAGAGGTTCCATATAATAATAATAGTTCCTGTGTCAAAAGTTCCTCATTGGCAAAGGCATCACAAACTTCAAATAAAGAAATATTAATATTTCCCACAAATTGGTGTTGTTTTTTAAAGCCAGTTCACTCAGCTGATTCTCTCTTAATATTTGCCTCCTTCCCTCCCCCTCTCCCCTCTCTCTCTCTATCTCCCCCTCTCTCTTTTTCTCTCTTTCCCTTTCTATTCTTCTTTCTTAATTCTCTCTCTCTATCTCTCGATCTCTCCCATTAGTTTTTGAAACATATATATCTTATGGCCCACTTAAGTTAAACATGTGTTGGAGTAATCTGTCTGGGGAAGATCCTCTCTCTCTCTCTCTCTCTCTCTTTCACCCTCTCCTTCTTTCTATTTCTCTTTCTTAACGTCTTCTCCACCCTTCTGTACCATCTCTCCCTCTCTCTCTCCCTCAGCTACTATATCCCTCCCAGGGGTTCGTGAAATGTATTCTGCCCGAATTAACAAATGTGTGGGTGTGGGTGTGTGTGTGTGTGTATGTGTGTGTGTGTGTGTTGGAGTGGGGTGGGTGGGGGAGGCTGGTATGGGGAAGATGGTTGTAAGATATATCGTAGATGTTGCATAATGTATGTTCTGTCTACCTGATATCGTGAAGTCAGACGCAAGAACTTTCCATCACTCCCTCCTTCCCAGGAGATCGCGGAATATCTTCTGCCCCACTTGGAATCTATGTGTGAGTGTGTGGGGGTGGGATGTAGTCTGCGGAAGATGATAGTAACATAGATCATAGATGTGCATAATGTAAGTTCTGCAATATCATGAAGTCGGTCACTAGCACTTCATTCGTTAGGGAATAAGAAGAGTCACCTCGCACAAGATACCCCTACGGCGAAGAATATAATTAGTGGGTTTTCCCCCTCATCCTCTACCATTTCGATATCTAAATTCAGCGTGATGTGCAAAATTTGACTAACTTAAGCCTTCGGACTTCTCCCGAATGATTACTAAGTAAACATAGATGTTTGAACAGCAAGGCATGAGGATAAATGTTACCTCAAGATGCTTTGGGGGACATATACTTAAATGTTTCCTGATTCTATTTTACCTTTTCCTCTTTTATTCCCTTCCCCCCTCTCTCTCTGTCTCTTTCTCTCTCTCTCTCTCTCTCTCACTCACACACACACACACACTTTCTCACACCCATTTCTCCCTCTTTATCTATGACCATTTCATGCCGTACTTTCCTACCTCTTTCCCCTCAAGAAGTTTCCCTTTTCCCTCTTTTCACCAAATATTTCGTCATCATTGTCTCCTAAAATTGATTTTGAACCTGCAGTCTTAGTTTTCCTTTACTTCGTCATATTTCGATAATTGTACTTTTTTGTTTCAGTCTAGTAAAATGGATGCAACTCTGCTACCCAGTCCCCCATCCCTCTTCAAAAGAAGCAGGAAAAGAAAAGAAAAATACTTCGAAATATTTCGATAATCGTACGTTTCTGTTTCAGTCGTGTATAATGGATACAAATCTGCTATCCAGTTCCCCATCCCCTTTCCAAAGAAGCAGGAAAAGAAAAACGAAAAAGCAAAACAGGTGTACGTTCAGGTCACTTAGAATCAAGAGGACTGTCAGATAATGTTTAGATTATTGGACCTTTAAAAGGACCACTGCAAAATAATATTGATTGGATACACTAGCTCAAAATGATTACGTCGAATAGCAAATATGAAGTTATTATTCGCTGACTATGTTCGAAAAGGGTCGTACTTTAATATCGTTTCTTTCCTTTGATAACAATCGGGCCCCAATAACATGATATCTAATAATGAATTGTTATCTCATTCGAAGGCCAATATCAATATTGGATGAACGTTCTTCGTATCATGATGGCAGTAAATAGTTTTATTGCTCTCAAATAATACTTGTCTTTCTCCAGGATATCAAAATGAAGTCGAGGGCACGTGAACTTTTTTAGGCAAAGATCATGAGACTCTTCTAGACAGGGATTCTACCATCAACAAATGAGGAACAGCATTATGGAGTATAGAGGGATATCTTCGACAGCAAAGACAGGATAAGAAAATGTGAAAAGCGAAAAGGAATGAAACTTTCGAAAGAGCTTATTTTGCCTGCAGGTAAGTTATGATTGATCTATCATCTTGGAATTTCGAGGAAATTCAGCTATGTATGGTAAGGTTGGTGTCGCATGTCATAAAGACAACTTGACGCGTCAAAGGCATCTGGAAATCTTGCCACAATCCAGGGTAATACGATCATTCAGGATCAAGTTCTTCCCTGTCCATTTAATCATCACGATCCCATTGACATGTCTATGATAAAGTCATCAGTTGTAGCTAGGAATGTCTAATTACAACTTCATAAGTTGTACATGTGTCTGGTATCAAATTAACAATGTTAGGTGAGACTGAGGGGGTGAGAGGGTGACAAGGGGTGGGTTGAGAGGGGGTACTGGCAGAGGGGGCAGGGACAGGTAGGATGCAGAAATACCAAGGTGGAAGGGAATTCAGGGAAGCGATAAATTGTCGCAGGAAAGTTGGCCCCTTTTAATAAGCGGTAAATGTGCCGTAAATAAATAGGAGCAATAAAACTGAAAACAGTTATATACATAAATAATAATAATAATAGTAATAATAATTGCATTTATATGACGCTTTATACGGGCGTTTCTAAGCGCAATGTTTTTTTTTACATATCTGATATTCCTTTCAAAATATAATATAGGAAGGGAGGATAGGGGGAGGATATAAAGAGAGAGCAAAATTATTGTTTTAAATTTCAAAAACGAAGAAATGACCTATTATATACATCGAGAATCATATTCTTCGCAGCACATTATGAACTTGAATCACACTACTGTCTTGTCGTTACCAAGTTGAACATTTTCTATACGGTCGTGATGGTAGTTTTAAATCTATCATACGGATCAGGTTTCTGATAAACACTGCACAAAAATGTTTGTATTAGCTCAATGACAATCATTTGTTGCTATTTTGCTCACGGTGGTTGTCAGATTCTCGGAGAAGGGTTGTAACTCCTTCTTTAAAGACACTCTATCTGTGCTCTGATGACATCTGAGATCATGATACGAGAGAGGCACAAAATGTAAACATGGTCAAATTGATTTACTCTCCCTTTTGCTTTATTATTGTGAACACGTAACATTATCTCCAAGATTGAAGGAAGACTTGATCAGCAATCGATCTGTTTCTGGTGTGTAGCATTTCCTTACAATCCTATGTGGTTTTCTTATACATTTTCACAACGTTTACCAAATGCAGGTTTCATTCTAGACTAAATTGATTGCGTGGCAATATCATAACAGATGCCTTAATAGTCATGTAAATGATGATGCCTTTTAAAGAGTATAGATAAAGGTGGAAAACAGTGTTTGTGAGATCAGTTCTGAAGGGAAATCACGCAAGGATTCGTGCGTCGTTAACGTGATGATAATCGACCTGTAAATGGCGATCCCGGAAGAGCAATTTCGCAAGGTGTCAGTATCCATTGAATATCTGTTTTATATATATATATATATATATATATATATATATATATATTTACATTTTTATTTTTTGTTGTTGAATTATTTCCCCATGAACTGTGATTAAAAATAAAAATAGTTTCGAAGTTAGCAATTAAACAAAATGGGATGGGAGGTAGGCCATCCTGTATGTATGGTTTACGTTAATATCTCTCCCAAATGGTAGCCCGTTAATATTGTCATTTTTATACCACCAATCAGAAGGGAAAAAAATCGTCATGATCGAAGAAAGAGAGAGAGAGAGAAAGAGAAAGAGAGAGAGAAAGCGAGAGAAAGAACGGAAAGCATGTGAGAGAGACAGACCATGGAGGGGGAAGAGAATGAGGGAATTCAATGTACAAAGAAATCCAAAAGGAAAGAGAGGGAGAGCACATGTGTGTGTGTGTGTGTGTGTGTTTGTTTAGCATTATGTCCGAGGACATTTTCGGACAGAGAACAAAAAAAAAATCATGACAACAATGGTCCTCGGAAGCCGGACAATAGTCCTCGAACGTCCAACAATCAAGTTGTGCTTTATTCCGTCGACTGTCCGAGGACGAGTAACAATAGAGGAACAATAGTTGTCCTCGGAAATAAAGCCATGTAAACCTGTGTGCGTGTGTGCGTGTGTGTGTGTGTGTGTGGGTGTGGGTGGGTGGGTGGCCGGGGGCATAGGGTGGGGGTGTTGTGCGTATGTGTATGTGTTTGTTTAAGCTTAAGTGAGGGAGGGACAGAGGGAGCAGGAAAGACAGACATGCAGACAGATAGAGAGGGTGAGACACATGATAATGAAAAAAAAGAAGAACAAAAACAAGAAGAATAAGAAGATCAACAAGAAGGGACAAAAGTAGAAGGAGGAGGAGGAGAAGAAGAATAACAAAAAACAATAGCATAATAAAGAAGATCAAGAAGAATAAGAAAAAGAAGAAGGGCAAGAACTAGAAGAACCCGAAGAACAACCCCCCCCCCCCCCACAAAACAACAACAACAACAGAAGAGCTATAAGAAGGAGGAGGAACAGACAGAGAGAGAGAGAAAGAGAAAGAGAGAGAGAGAGCGAGAGAGAGAGAGAGTTGATTCATTGCCACCATAAACGCATCTTCCCCTGCGGTCAATGACATCGTCATTGAGCGGTCAATATACGTAATTCTTTTCTCCCAACTGGTGATCGCTCATCATCTCCGAAAAGCCAAGGGTGAAGCGGTGATCAGGGACTACCTGCAGCGAGGAGGAACAGGTGGATGAGCAGGAAGTCGAACATCGGATATATTCTTTGCAGGAGGCTTATTCTGAATGGATTATTAAAAAGCATACGCGTACAAGGCGGGGGGGGGGAGGGGTCAGCCCCCCTAAAGAATTTTTAAACTCCACCTTATGTTCAGATATCCACATGTCGGCAGCGAGATGCTCAATTATGTAATTTCTGTAGATTTTCACCACAAAAAAGGTGTCAAGAAGAGAAAAGAAATAATGAGAGAGGGAGAGAGAGAGAGAGAGGGAGAGAGAACAAATGAAGAGTGTGAAGAAGAAAAATAAAGAAATAGAGACGCGGAAAAGAAGAGAACAAGTGGAAAGAGTGGGGGAAGAAAAAGAGAGAGAAACGGATTGAGAAAGAAAAAGAGAAAGAAAAGTAGTGAGAAAAGGAAAAAACAACAAGAAAGTGCTTAAGAACGCAGAAAGTGGAAGATAATTAAACAAGATCACGAAATGTGATTAATAGCCCAACGGTAAAGATAGACGATGGCAAGTGATTAACAACAACATGCAAACATGTCACGATATACTTTTTTTTAAATTTCGCAATGTCTAAGATCCTGGGCATCTAGGGTAGGCTGACATACAAAAACAACAAACATCGTTTCCACCTGAGGTGCATAGACTAGACATTGCACCATGTCAACATTTAGGATAGCACTCCAAGATTTCACCATGTAAACAATATCGAGTTTCTTATTGCCTCATGATGTACCAAGAATTCTCATTTTGAAATGTCATCTTAGTGTTGTCTTTTTTGGTTAATATAGTTTATCCAGGACCAGATGTAAACATGATGCACGCTTTGAGGGCTTCCCGGTAACACGTGTGATGTTGATAAATCAATTTTGACAAACTAATACAAGCAGTAGAAGAATAACTCTCGGAAAAGAATGGAAACTGCAGAGAATCAAGGAGGAAACAATGGATAAGGGGGAGGGGAGAGAATGTTGAAGAAGAGGAAGTATTCAAACTATTGCAAAGGCAATAAAAATATAGGTATGCTTTTTGTAGTAATAGTAGTAGTAGTAGTAGTAGTAGTAGTAGTAGTAGTAGTAGTAGTAGTAGTAGTAGTAGTAGAAGTGGTAGTAGTAGTAGTAGCAGCAGCAGCAGCAGCAGCAGTAGTAGTAGTATAAGTACAGTGAAACCTGTATAAAGGACTGCTCAAGGGAGACAAGAAAAGTGGTCTTTATGAGCAGGTGGTCTTTATGGACAGGTTCCTTTAATACACGTTTCAATGAGAAACACTTTTCAAGGGAAACAAAAATTGTGGTCTTTATAGACAGGTGGTCTTTCTATACAGGTGGTCGCTAAAGCAGGTTTGACTGTAGTAGTACATGTAATAGTAGTAGTGGTAGTAGTAGTAGTAGTAGTAGTAGTAGTAGTAGTAGTAGTAGTAGTAGTAGTAGTGGTAGTAGTAGTAAATGTTTATTACTTTAATTTGTGATAGGAATTAAGAGTATAGCCACACTTTGTCTCAATGATTAATATTGACCAAGAGGAATGAAAGGGATGCCTTGGAATTCATATGATATCAACTTGACGCACATGATTTAGTGGCCGAGGTGAATCGGACTGCATGGGACTGGCATAGCACGCGAGATGTTAGGCATCTTAAGAACCCGGATGATGATGAGGGCATATAATCCAATTAAATCAATCGTCATATGTAAAAATAATTTTCGTTCTGTCAGATTCCCAGGCACGTATTAAGGAGAAGGGGGGGGGGGGGTGGGGAGATGATTGTTCATCGAATATCAAACATGGTTTAAATTAAGATGGTTCTAGAGTGTCATGAAGGCGTTCTTATCCACCAATAGAGCATGGACAAGCTGATATATTCTTCTTTCCGCTTCATTCTCAGTATTCTTTGTGATGAAACTTCTCTTTTAATAAATAACCGCACTCTTCTTATGTAGTTATCGTTATGTAGTTATCATTGCGTATTGCGAACGATGACATTAATACACCGCGAGCGAACGAATCAAGAGAGCAAAAACAAAGAAATTCTTTAATTTCTTTTATCGACAGCATGCATCCATTTCTTATAAGGGTAAAGGCAGGGCACCACTTCTCAACTTGGCTAATGGAATTTTCCTATAAGCGGAAATTGGCTAGGGGACAAAATGACAATAAATGTCATTCATGGCGAAAGGTCATTTTTGAAGTACGGGCACCTCTTAAAATGTCACGAAAATACCCATGTTGGTAATTCTATAAGGAAGGCAACGTAATAAAGGAAGATAACTGAAAAAAACAACATAAGAAGGGCACTTCCCAATATTATAGCAAAAATGCTGTATGCACAGACACAGAAAAGTACCCTCTGGCCTACCAGGATAAAAAGCAAGATATATTTCAGTTGTTTGAATTCCATTATGTTATTAGCACTTACTTTATCAAATTCTGGTACTCATTTATTGTTTTATGGTACATCTGTTAGTTTTATAGTTTTATGATGACGATTACAATGATGATGATGATAATTATGATGATGATGATGAGAATGATGATGATGATGATGATGATGATAATGATGATTATGATGAAGATGATGATGATGATGATAATAATGATGATGACGATGATGAGGATGATGATAATGATAATGATGATGACTTCCTCTATAGCTTCGGTATCAGCATCTTCTGTGGGCCTATGGAATTTGTTTTAAAAATTTCTAACAATCTTCAGGGTTCATATTCAGTCTTCCAATCAAGAAGGTCCGGTCAATAATTTATAAGAAAATGCCACACTCTAGTGGACAACAATGAAAGTATCACTGAAATATTTTGAAAAGATTGATTAGGGGAGGATGATTTGTCATTGGGATAGTAATTGTATGTTCATAACAAATACAAATTACTCCTTCAATACATTGATAAGTAAACTAAATTTATAATTATGATCAAAATTATCAACATTGATCGAAATCATAAACTTCAATCGTATTCTGACCTTAAAAAAGAATAAGCTTGCGCTTAAAATCAAAACTTTCATCTTTTTATCTATATGGAATATGGGCCTTCGTTATATTAGATTGCGTCGGAAAATATAGAATCACAAGTCTCCGTTTTCGTTTTATCCTTTTTGCAGTTAAAGTTTTATTAAAGTCAAAGTCAGATAACACTTTTTTTGTAAAAAAATAACCTTGAAAAAACCCATGGCCTTTAGGGAACGTCCATAAGAGTATTGTGTTTGAAGAAATGTGGAATGAGACATTTAGAGAAAGATAGCTTAAGTATTGAAATAAACTCTGTCAAGTCCAAAATCAGCATACTTTCCCAGGCACCAAACTTTCAATGTCCATGTTTTTAACACAGAAACGTGGAAAAACATTGTGTAGTATTTAAAGAACTTGTAATGTGGGATAAAGACAAATTAGTAAAAGTTTGCTAGGATAGTTTTGTCAACAATCAGCGGCTCTACCAAAAAGGGGGTCATCCTGTTTATATACTTACTGGTGGTTGAAAATGTTCATTATTCTCTCGGGCGACATTTTTTTGATATTTTCTTTTCTTGACCAGACGATTCGATCTGACATGATAAGGAAACATAATCAGGCATGTTGATGGAGCCAACCAAATGTGATTCCGTAGGGCCAAGCGGCGAAGACATTCAGCGAATGAGTGTGGTCAATATACCAGGAAGGATATGACAAGGACCTGGTAAACGTGTGACATAGCATAGGCCCTATACAATTACTGGAGAGAGGTGGGATATTATACTAGGATCAGAGAAAGAGAGAGAGAGAAAAAAAAAGAGAGAGTGAGAGAGAGAGAGAGAGAGAGAGAGAGAGAGAGAAGTAGCGAATATATTGCAGGAAGACAGATAAACAGGTATACAGATCGACAAATTGAAAAAGAATCAGAAACGGGTAGAAGAGACAGAGAGATACAAACAGAGAGAGAGAGAGAGAGAGAGAGATTAGAGAGACAGACAGAGACAGACAGAAGGAGACAGACAGACAGATAGAGAAAGAGATGTGTGTGTGAAAGAAACAGAGAGCCAGACATACAGACAGACAGGTCGTGTGTTTGTGTGCGTTTGTGTATGTGTGTCGTGTAAAAGAAATATAGAGATATAGTGAGAGCGAGAGAGATGAAGAGAGACTAAGAGTAGTTAGCTTTTGGTAGAAAGTAGTTAGTTTATCAGAAGACAAGGTTGCGAGAAGGAAATCGATAGCATTAAGTGCGAATGCCCTTGATTACTCAACGAGAAACGCTATACCATCTTAAAATGTGCAAATTGTCTGGATTTCTACTGATCCTTGTTTTCCCGCGTAATCGATCTTATTCAAGAATGTGCAGTATAATCACGTGATCAACCCACTGGTTCGTTCCACGCCGTAGACTTAGCGGCGATCAAGTATGGTGCGTGTGTGGGAAGGGAAGGTGTGCACGGGCGTGTGGATGAGTGCGTGTGTATTGGGACGCGTGTGATTGGCAGGGGAAAGGGGGCAGTGGACACAAGCGTCCGATTCCACCAATCCATCAATACTGATGAAAGCAAGAAAAATTACCGATAAACACAAGGACCGTGATTTTATTAAGAAGTGTTTTTCTAACATGACAATTACACCTTTGCTCCATATTTTGATGTCATTATCACGTGCGTCAGAGTAATCATTCGCAATGGCTTTTTATCCATTCCCGATTGCGTGTTTTCTGCAATAACTTTGTGAGGACGGAAAGGCCAGGCCTCTAGCCAGATAATGAAGAAGGAAAACATTGGTGAAGACGCCATAAATTCTATTGTGACGTAATTTGCTAAAGTTAGACTGCGTCACGAATGACGCGGTTTTGACGGGGCTATGTTACAGTGACATCACATGCACAAAAAGCGGATGCAAAATTAATAGAGCAAACAATGCGTTGAATCACTGGCGCATGGGCTAATTGCCTTCATATGCTTAATTCGTGTACGTAATGACGCTTCCTGCACAACATGACTGTATAAAGCAGCCATTGGCGTACAGCCTCAGGACACCAGTGGTGTACAAGATTGTGCCACGAGTGCATAGCATAATGAACTCATGGACACCGATGGCGTACAATCCATGGACACCGGTAGGGAAAAAATAGGATCCTGGTGATCATCAGTATAAAAAGCTTTAGGATTTTTGTAAGAATCAAAGTTAATAAGAGGAAAGAGGAAAAGAGAAGGAAATGAAAATAAGAGTTTTCTTCATTTTCAATTGAGGATTTAATGAATTTATATGAGAACTGTTTAATCCGACAATAAAACAAAAAAAGCCGGAGAGAGTTTCGAAGAGTAGGTGTATCAAACGGAGAATGTGACAGAAGAAGAAGAAAATTCAATGTGTACTTAATGTGTACTTAAGGTTTCCAAGCTTCCATAGTGAAAGAGATGTATAGAAACTGAAGGAGAGAGAGAGAGAGAGGCAAACAGATAAGAGGGGGATAGCAGGGGGATCATTTTAAATCGTTACTCCTATCTCATCTAATGAAATTCAAAACAAACAATCGATATACTTTTTCGGTATGTAGGAATCTGCACGACGTCAGATCTTTCAATCGAAAATCCAACCACAGTTCCTTTAATAAAAAAGGATCGCAGATATGTTTCTGTCGAGAATATACTAAATTGAAAAGCTACGTAATATGACGTAATATGACGAGCGCTCTTTGATTTTCAGATCTGCTTTATACCTTAAAGATACAAGTCCAGGTTTAATAAGAAAATATTATATCTAAGAATGATAATATGGTACAATGTATCATATCAATATGACAGACGACAATAATTATGATTTCGTCTAGATTACACGCTCTCAAATTCATATATTTAAGAGTTCTGTAAATCTTATCACAGTAACATGCAAGAATGAATGAATGATGGGGAAATGTTTGACGTGTTACCTTACCACAAGCGATATGAATATTACTTGTATTTCACTGTTTGCATGGTACTTCCAAATTCCCGCAAGTACAACTCTACCTTGTTCACCCTCCACAATCCTCCAGACAACTAAGGTCTGCTAACTCTTCCCTTCTTATTGTACCCAAAGCAAAGACATCATGGGTTGATCGATCATTTGCATGTGCAGGATCAACTCTTTGGAATCAGCTACCACAGCCTCTTAAAAACATATCAACTCTAAACTACTTCAAGTCTTCCGTAAAAACATAATTGTTCAAAACTGGATTTGATTAATTAGACAATGTTATTCATGTATTTGTATCCCCATTGTATCTTCGTTATCCATGTATATTTCAATATTGTGTCTTTATCTCAATTTCTTGTACTCTGCATTACTGTCTTAATACTCTTCCTGTACTTTTACAGCGCCTTCAGCATTTTGCGTAATGGAAAGAATAAATGGAATTAAATACGCAATATTGTTATCATATTATCATTATTAGAAGGTTGAGTTATGTGAAAGGTTACAAAATAGTTTGTGAGCTTTCTCATCCCTTTTATGTTAGTTTTGAAGAACATCATAGTAGAAATGTACCCTGAAAAGGATTGCTCTTCAAATCCTCGAAATATTTGAAATATGACACGAATGGCTGGAGTATTATCAAGATGGTCGCAATGGCTCTGACACTGACAATCGTGTCTAACTCTTTAAACATTATGAATTTGTAAGCGAATGACTGAAAACAAATGCAGGGGCTGAAATAAAATATGAAGAATCAGATCACACCGGCGTCTGTGAAAGAACGATTTACAAGTTTAAGGCCTTCATTGGCTACCGTAACATCCAAGGAAACCTTGCATACTCGGACTTGAATTACCCCTTCCCTCTGACCTTCGAATCACACGTTATGTGGCAACACAATCCTTCGATGTGTTCCTCTTTTCCTTTGGTCGGACTCGTTTTTCTCCACTAAGAGTGTTGAGTCGTCGTGATCAAGATCCAGACACCTGTTCCCATTTTCTACCCGTCCTGCATCCGTCATGTCCGTGACTGTACATCAGTTACAGACATTTAGTAGGAAAAGAAGAATCAGAGAAACAGATCTTCATATTTTTGATATAATCAATTGGAGGAATGATTTGTTTAATGTAGTCACAAAATGCATGACACATAAGAACAATAACAAACAAACAAACAAAAACATCACAAGTAAACCATTCTGTTTTATGACAGTTATGTATTCAAGCACTATACTATGGTCGGTATATTCCCGTTTGCCCGTGTAAAAGGAAAGGGTCTTATATATATATATATATATATCTTTTTTTGTAGTACTTAGGACATGTACTTACTTATAAGATAAATAAATAACATGAATAAGATTAATAAGACAACGTGATATTAACCATTTCTATGTCATTGTGCCATTTGGCACAGACTTTACACATGAATCCCATAGAAGAGTATTTATTATGTGGCACACAAATAGTTAAATGAAGTATCATTAGTGCCTGGAAGGAGGAAAAGCTAACTTAATCATTATGACCCTCGAGTCTCTCATCCCGACATATAGGTCTACATATATGAACTCCATTTAACGTCCTGGACTGCCGTCTCGTCACAAAATGGGGATGGGAATCGAAAAGAAAATGTCGTAGATCAAAGACCGATAAACCGTATCATGTAACCCATGATCTACTGCTGATGTGAATGTACTAAACCCACCGAACACTGATGTTTGATTTTTAAAAAGGTGTTTAGTGGTTGATTTTATTTTAAGCAACAATGAGGCATACTGTTTTCAGTGCTATTCGAGGAGCTTGGTAATGAAGATTAATGCCTTATCAAAGGGCCCTATCGCCTCGATTTGGTATCAAATCCGGGATCTCTCGGTTACGAGACCACTGCTCTACCACTAAGCCATCGCGCCTGTGGGATATGACTGCGAACATGAAACAAATTTAGGGAAGTGGCAATCAGCAAATCTTTCACGTCCCCGTTTCAAATGGTCATACAACTTTAAATAACGGGGTACTGAGCACCTTTTGGCGTAGATAAAATGCCACCTCGGCGGCGAATCGGGGGATAGAAATAGAAGGCTTCCATTATACCCCTTAATTTCGATTTTACCATTCATATGACCATCTGAAACCTCATTCGTGCGAATTTGACTTGCTTAACCTTTCATATCTTACCCTTAATGCAATGTCTTTCTAAATATGGTTGTAGTTTGAGACAGTTAGCTCGTGCGGGACACATCATTTGCCCATTTCACACAGTGAGAAGATTGATTTGGTGGGAGATTTCACTCGTTTCGTCAAACTCTACCGCCATAGGGCTTTTCGTAAGTTGTAACAATAAGATGCCACAGAACAGAAATAAAAGTCACAGGTTCACATGCCATTTGCCAAGAAGTCCGTGTTGAATTTTTGATATCAAAGAAATCTCATTCAAACTTTTACTCTTGTTTTTTTTTTTTTACTTTATCCCTTCTGAAAGAAATGAGAATTTCGTCTTAATGAAAATATCCTCTCTATTCTTGAGTGACACTGAAACGATTTATTTTTATTTTTATTTATTTTATATTTTATAGATGTGATTCGTCCAGCCTTCACTCGCGATCATTCTATCACTTTACTTCTTCCCTAAGTACCATTTGACCATTATGGAGTGGCCGCACGTGAGATTGACATGTAGAAATCTGCGACGTAGATCATGTAGATAGAATGAAATAATTTGACCATTTTCCCCCTTCAAATTTCTTTTGAAGCCACGGCACCAAACTCTCAGCACAAAATGAATGAAAATCTAAAAACCTTACCCAAGAAGCAAGATTGGATGGTCAATATTTGTGTGTGGTTGTACTTAGTATGTGTTACTTTACTCAAATGATGGTCTAACCTTTGATTTAAGTGTTTCTCCAAAAAGGATAACCTCGTGCACAGCAAATATGCAATCCGTCATCCTTTAATATAATGCTTACTAAATAATAATATAATCTTTTATTTATCTGTTTCTTGAAAAAAATCTTGATTAAAAAGAAAAAGTGCATTCGGTCATCCTTTAATGAATTACATATTAATTTCCAAAACATAACAACTGACAAGGGCAAATGAAACATGAATTCCGGATGAAAGTCTTGTAGCTGTTGTTATTTTGTCAATATAATCGAATGCATTTACAATATCACCGTTCTTTTACTTATAAAAATAATCATAGAGCTAAAGTGATATAACCCACAATGTTTCTTGTCATGATGGATGATGGATGATGAAAACGAATCTGAATCTGATCTTGATTTAAAATGTGGTAGTTATATTGGAACAGTGGTACCTGAAATCGTGACAACACGATTGACTTATCATTAACCATTATGCAAAGTTAACAAAGTACAATAATGTTAACAAATGTTTTCGAAGTAAACATTTTACCATTTACCATGTTTACTTGCCTTGCGATTAATATCAATCTGCAATTTGCAAACTATTGAAAGTGCGTGGTTATACAGATTCAAATACAAACAATTATACACAGAAATATACTAAAAACACAACACAAAATATATAACACATAAAGATATTAAGACAGGTTGACAAAATTAAGTCTTTTATAAAAAAAAAGTAATACGTTCAAGAAAAAAGTATAAAGAGAGCAATAACTCGAATGGGTGGATCTATTCTGTTGAACTATACGAGTGTTCTCAAATCCGATTCTTGACTTGTCCGTAGACGATTATAATGTTCTCATTTATTCCTGACTCGGTTCGGTGACAGACTGAATCGAGCCTTTGGAAACGGATATCACGAGTTCGTCGTCGTAATCGAATTATGAATTACATGATGATGAAAGACGATATGACATTGGATCGTATAAGAAAGGGGCAGCCGAGAATGGAATCTGTAACCGTGTCAAAATCCTAGACATTCTTCTGGAAATTGTGAATTTTTGTTTTAAGTTGTGATATAGATTTCAACGGAAATCTGGCCAATGTTCCTTCGGGAGAGTAATCACTCTATTTCAACTCCTGGTAAATGTATACTCGGTTTTTAACTATTTTGTGCATTTAAAAACTCCGCAGCCAGAGGTATTCAAGAAAATGGCCTTATGTGTTACTCTTGACAGTACGCCGGCATACAGTGAAGGAAAAAAAAAAATAAAGGAGAAAGAGGGAGAGAGAGAGAGAGAGAAGAACAGAAAATTCCATGAAGGTAAAAATGGTATAAATTAAAAGGGGGAAATCATATGAAAATTATATGAGTGCAGAAGAAAGGGGAGTAGGACGAGAAGAAGGAAGTGATAAAAAAGAAAAGGAAAGGAGATGATGATGCGAAGAGGGTGATGAAGATAAGGAGAACTGGAAGATAGGTGAAGAGTAATAAAAAACAAGGGAAGAAACATGCATTATTTTCAGTTGGTGAACGTTCCATGCCATGCTCTGCATGACTTAACATTCCCATGTAGAGTCCGATGGTACAAATCGCCTGAAAGTTAAGATACTGTTACGGGTTGCCCTTGCTATGTTGTTTAATAAAAGAGCATGGTTTCAGATTTATCCCTGCCATTCTTGACATTCTGTCTTTTTCCTCTCTTCTCTATTCTCATAACTTTCCCTCCATCTTTCTCTCTGAGTCTGGAATTACGCTATTGAATGCCACGAAAGTGCCGAGGGTATCACGCCCTAAGCACATCAGATCAACGCACGAATTCGACTGAACATGACCGACATGCCACAGATATAGGTTTCAAATTTTGTTAATGTTTGACAGAAAAAAAGACCAAATATTTTGAAGGTGGGAAGCACCAACAGACTAAATCTATGGTAAGTTATTAATACTTCAAAATACATTAACGTCAGTTTATGAAATACATATGATTTAATGATAATCCACATTACTTCCTAGTTTGTCAATCACAGATACCTATTTATATGTTTCTGTTTTCTTATCAATATAATTCCATCTTCAAAGTTGTAGTTATATTAAAACAATGTATATGATAAAGGAACATTCAGATACACGAAATTTAGACCAAATCTCTCTAGAATATGACCTCATGTACAGATAATTTAACTTCAGACAATTTCTATCTTGGTGTTATCAATATTGAAGAGGGGCGTGTTGTTGATGTGTGTGTGTTTTTAGTCATTCCAGTGTATTTCGGGGAAACAGTGATTTTCTTCAGCATGAGATGAAGCAACGACGTTTTGGGGGCTTGAGGAGATTAGAGAACTACGATGTGGAGTATGTCATTCCATATTTACCAGACACTTTAATATCTTACCGTTTGTAGCCTTACATGCATGATGACATCCTTGGTTGGGTGAGGTGAAATGGCGATGTCCAAGCTTCACAACCTCCAAGGCTTTTTAGCTATTAAAAGTTTAGCAGTCCCCCTTATCCTTTTCCTCGTCCAAAGGGCGCTAACTCCTGGAGTCCCCCAGTGGTGCAAAACGAGGCAATCGTCAGAGCGAAGGGGAGTGTTGATTACAAACACCTGCGGGATAATCCGGTCGAAGAAGGGACTTCTCAGCCCCTTCTCTTTTTCTCTTCTCCAATTTAAGCTATAATGGTTGTGGTGAGACTAGACGAGATGTCAAATAAAAGGAAGCTTTGGCAAGTCCAGAAATTAGAGAGCGACTGCGCGGCGAGGAATTAAGATAAGCGTCAAAAAGGTGATGAATGAAAAACATGTTTATAAGACGTCAAAAGTAGAACATTATCATTGGACGACCAAAGACTTGCGAAAGCTGATTTTTAGAATGTCAATAAATAGGAGAAGCATTAGACGAACATTAGAAAGATTATATTGATCCAAATTATAAAGAAAAACCAAACGACAAGAAGATAGGGGAATAATGAATATGGTCACCATCTTCAAAGGGTTGCAATCTGTTATTGTAGAAAAAGAGGAAAGGAGAAAGAAACTGGTCATTTTGACTGTTTTGTCCCTGTTTCCTCGTGCTTGCACTTGTATTTCCAATTAATGCCAATAAAGGCCGACAGACATTTTGACGAAACAGCATTTCTATATGAATTATTGCGGTTCATTTCTATGCTTTTTATTGTTCTAGTTTATAGTACAATCGTACTTTGAGCGATTGCTTTATACAGACACAAAGAAATATAATTCTCAATTTCTCATTCATAATTCGGTGGTTTACTGTATATTACAAAGCAAAACACAAACCCCCCCCCCAAAAAAAACCAAAGAAACAAACAGAAACTTTCAATAATTAAATACTTGACCGAACATTGTTCTACTAATCTACTTTCCAATGAACCTGTCGAATTTGAAGGCGATTGTTACACGTAGTGAATAACTATGATAACTGTCAGAAGTCTATTGAAAATATGTGGAGCAGCAAGGTATTAACACAGATTTAATCGGATCTAATCTGATTATTTCTATTTTCTAAGTGTAATTAAACCCATCGAGGTGACGCTCCAAGACATATCCAAGACAATGAAATAAGATGCTTCGAGATTGTCTTGACGAACGAACAAGGACGTCTGCGCGTCAATTGTAAATCTGCCTGGGAGTACAGATTACTGGCGAGTGCTTTCAAGTCATTCAATATTTTGCCCACATGTGGACGAAATAATATAGAAGACATTGGCAGATTTAGGAGGGGGTGGGGCGGCACAACATCTCCGTGCCCCCTTTTAATACTCAATCGTGCATACCTTAAGTACAGCAAAGAAAATTGTACCTCCCCGTTTAATTTTGTGCTTTTATGCCTCCCTTTCAAATTCAGACCCAAATGGCGCCTGAAAATGTCAAATTTTTCTTTTTCTTACCAAAGGATGCTTTGAATAAATTAGCACCTAACAAAAAAGACTGCTAAGGAAGTGTGAAGATTACAACGAAACAAATAACGAGATTGGCCATCATTACTTTGCGTCATCATTTGTAAGCCCAGTAATCTCGAGAGCTAACCTTCTTAATATATCAGTCTAAGCGATCTGGATTATATTTTCCTAGATATCTTTGCAATATTATACAGAAATATTATCGAGATATTCGAGATCTAGCAAAACAACGAATATTAAACATCATGAGATACTCCCTACGTTCTGGTATTTCATCCCATTTATCTTATATCTATCTTGGAAACGAATTTACGTAGGTTGTTGACTAAAAGCACCTTTATGTGATAACAGGATAAAGCTTTGGTTGGTTATAGTAGCTCTATAGCGACTCCGAACATTACAATAGAAATTTACTTTTCATTGTATTCAATTTATGGCCCAGTCACAATGTCGGCGATCTGTCGGGGATTAGTTTTGGCCGGGGTCGTCGTAGAAAATAAAGAATCCTTGAACAATCCTAGCAATAATCCTAATAAAAGTGGAGCAGTCACATTGTCTGAGATTTTTTCAAGGATTTTGACCCGGTTTTGTCGAAAAATCGTGGGATTAGCCTCCGATCGCCTCCGATTGCATCGGAGGGGATCGGAGACGATATCTAATCAAAATCTTCAAAATCTTCTGTCACAGCCTCCTGCAGCAAGAGCGTCTCAAACTTTTAGCGTTCCGGTCGGAGGCGCCCTTATATACACGGCGATTTACTACGATTCCACCGTACGATTCGTCGGAGACGATCACAGAAAGCGTACGAATCGTCGCAGGGCGCCTCCGATTCAGTCGGAGGGCGCCGGAGACTACTCGCAGACATTGAATCTCAACCTGAATTTCCAATCCCACACAGAATCTTGCGACTAGTCTCAGATTATTCGGAGGACGCCTCCGATTAATCGGAGGGCATCGTAGGTCATCGGAGATTATGTCTGGGATGCCCAAAATGGGTGAAAAATCTTGCGAGCAATCTTAAAATTTTAAGTTCAAAGTTGGGGACCGCGACGGGTGCGGCGATGCCTAAAAAATCTGCGACAAGCCGCAGGCGTCCGGAGAGCGCCTCCGACGGGTGCAAAATCGTGAGATCTGTTTCAAGATTTTGTTAAAATTTCCCGGGTTTTACCCATCGCCGACGCATCGCAACTGATTTGTGACTGGCCCATTTAGTGATGATGGGTCCATGCAGGTATGATTGTATGTTTTTCTTTCCAACAATATTCTAACAATATCAGAAACAAGGTAAATTGTGAATATATCTTAATATAGTCAATAGTGGATATCCCATTTCAGTGAAATTTACATAATACATATGTTCTTCCATGTGGTTCTGTTTCTAGAAATTCATACATGTTTCATCAACACACCTTCGTATCTAAATCAGACAAAACACAAGACACTGGACGTTTATGTTTAAAATCGGTAGATGTTTCTGGTCAAAGTATGATTTGATATCGCTGCGCCTATTTATTAAAACTGTTCCAGCAACACCTTCACCCCCCCCCCTTCATTGGAAAAAAGAAGAAGCAGCCCATTTCAGTCATTTACAAAATGAGATCATCTTCAAAGTTTTATTTTGAGGAACTCAAGCTTCCCTTCTCTTATTTTGCCATATTCTTTAAGTATTGTTACTCATGCCTGTATTAGAAATATGGCAGCAGAAAAATAAAATAGAAATGGCATTAATTTCAATCAATTAATCAATTAAAGAAATTAAAATGTATGTTGAAAATGATACTTTGGAAAAAGCAAATAGATTCTTAGCAATCAAGAAGCAAATGAAGTAGCGGTTTGCACAAAGAATCAAATTTTACTTATAAATAGGCATGCAGCAGAGGCGTGTTTAGGGATTATGACGCTCCGGGCAAACAATGAAAGTTCGCTCCCCCACCCCTTTCCCAACCCACACTTATCTACACATCTTTATAGGCGAGGGAGCAAAGCAACCGACTGGTCATTTTTTTCTTTAAATTTATGTGCATTTTGGGGCATCTTTTACTCGCGGAAACGCAATTCATGCATTTTACCAAAATGGAAAATTCGCAAGTGTGCACTGCAGCCGAGCGGGAGAGTTTGGAATTTCGAAAATTGATAAACGGTTTTCGATTCACTTCTTCCTCAAATGGGGCGCAAAATTAACGAAAACCCTGGAGAAATATAACAGAGGAATTTTGGCTACCGAAAGTTAAGATTTCTTTGAAACCTTTGTCAATTCTATTTTGTACACGTTATCCTATAATGGTAACGCATTTTTTTTTAAAGAGTCAGATGAAACCTATATATAATACAGAGCAAAGCGACGAGAATTACTCTTTTTTCAGATGTTAAACTATTCATGAACCCTATCCTCTCATAGAGGAGCAAAATTAGGAGATCGTGGATCATCAAGTGTGAAAAGAAATAAATTCCATTTCTTCCGAAATTAATGGAAATATGAGCCGTTTGAAATTGCTCCAACCTCAGAGAGAGAGAGAGAGATGGTGAGGGATAAAGCGAACATAAGATAAAGCTAGGACCCTCCCACCCATAGATGACCTTGTCAATTCGCATTTCACCCACCTAGTAACAGGGGCGGATACAGGATTTTCAGAAAGGGGGGGGGGGGGCGCATTTCAGAAAGGGGGCGAACACTGAGGAACCCTCCGTTTGACAAAGCCAAACGGCCATCTAGGGGGTCCGGGGGCATACTTTGTCAGACAAAACGGGGGGGGGGCGCACGCCCCTTGCGCCACCCCCTGGATCCGCGCCTGAGTAAGACTGTTAAGAACCCCCCTCCCTCCATGATACCAGTGCCTTCTTGCAACCATAGGAACCACCCCTTTTTAAACAGTTCGTCATATGACTCCATTTTATATTTAAGAAATTATCTGATTATGTCAATGCCTATATCATTCCAGTGACGTCACAACGGGGAAATTTGAAAATGCAAATAAATGTACTTTTTCTCTCTTTCTAGCCTAATTCACAATGAATTGAAATTCGAAGTTTCCTATTGAAAGTAGACCAGTGATTTTGTTTTTCTCAAATCACTTTGATTCGATTATGAATACATGCAATATTTTCGGTGTGTATTAGACGGGATAGATAATCATCACTTTGGCGGTGATAATATATGCAAATAGTAATAGAAATCCCGATCGATTAATGGGCTCCTGTAGAAAAAAAGATTTATTAGGGAAAATGTCTTCTGGTTGCATTTTCACGTCTTCTGCTTGCATCTCGACCAGTGTGAGGATGTACTTGTACAAGCAAAAGCTATAGTCCTTTTTTCGATATACGTATTCGGAGTCCAATTAATATAGAGCGAAATAGGAAGGAACGCACTTAGGTACTTTAATATGAATTCAGTTAGATACTTCTAGCTGAATATACGTCTATCAAATATCGAGGAGTCTCGGTTGCTCCAATCATGAAAACCCAGCCAGGACATTGAGCGCTTTCAGCTCCTGGGCCTGTCGACTCTGACTCAGTCGTTGCCTTCATACTTCCTCCTTTCCGTTCTTATCTGTATGCTTCTGGCTCTGTTATCTGTTTTCTGTTACTCTCTCTCTCTATCTCTCTTTCTCCCTCGCACCCCCCTCTCTCTCTCTCTCTTTCTCTGTCCCTCCCTCACCCTCTAGCTAGCTATCTCTTTCTGTATCTCTTCTCTCTCTCTCTCTCTCTCGCTCCCCTTCTCTCTATCTCTCTATCTCTGTCCCTCTCTTTCACTCTTTTTTGTCTCTCCGCCCTCTTTCTTTCTTTTCCCCTCTATGTCCATCTATCCATCTGCCCCTCTCTCTACCCCTTTCTTTCTCTCTCCCTCTCTCTATCTCTTTCGTTCTCTCTCCCTCTCTTTCATTCACACCATTGATCTCGTGTGAAATATCCCAGCTTCCTTTTACCCTTTTCCCATCATTGTCACAATAAGTTACAATTTTACTTTCTTTTTATGCCCCCCTCTATCTCTTTCCTATTCCATTTATAATTTTAGTCTCCACATATACATATTACAATTTGTCTTTATCTTTATCCCTCCTGCTAAACCTCTCTCCTGCCTTATCATTCAGTATACTAGTATGTTAAATCGATTTTTTAAAATCTCTTCTTATATTTAATACACACCATTACACTTTTATACATTCCTATATTCCCCCTGGGGTTATTATTGAGGGTGGTTGAGAATATTCAAACATGTCATTTATAACACGTATGTGTCTGATCTCACTCCAAAGCTACATTGTAACACTATCCTCTTGAATAAACAAAACGAAAATGAACATCAGCACTTAGAACTATCACTGAAGAGTGTAGTGTTGTGAGTAATAATCAATATTATCTCATTTATCCACAAGAAATGTTAATAAACAAGGTTATAACGTACGCACGTACGTTTCGTCAAGTTTATCGATTTTGTCCAGTATGGTTGTGACATGGCTTGATTCATTCAGTGCTTCATTCCATTCTGAAAATTGTTGGTAAATCAGTCCTATAAGTGCAGAAGCGTAAATGGATCCAGTGACCGGTGTAATAGTACTCTAAAGCGCTTTGATCAATAATTACTAACTGGAAATGCGCCATATAAATGCACCTATACGTGTTTCCACCGGAAAACGAGGACTGTGTGTCAACATTACCCAACCGTGGACTTATTCATAATTAACTATTCACAGTTATTTTTCAATTGTTTTTGAAGAGAATAATCCTGGAAGACTAAAAATAAATCCCGTTCAATTTCCGGGCGTGCCCGTCTGTTGGATAGAGTGCGTAAGCCAAAAAAAAAAAAAAAAATTTACACACGAAAAATTTCACTACCGCCCAAACGTGGACTCTGCTCATTTATGCTCGTAAGGTCAACAGCGTAGTTAGAAGCTAAAAATAAAGCCAACAAACTGTAAATCAAAACGAGGACGGTCCTCGGTCTCGTGTGTGTCCTCGGTTCGAAGGTGTGTTTTCATATTAGTGTCCCACGGTTGCCGGTGAACACCAACGCAGGTATTATTATTGTTTTAGTTTAGGTGCATGGAGGCGAACATCAGAATCATGACAATTAACTAACAATCGATCTCGATGTGATAATGACATTCTGTTAGAAAATGTAAACTATACATTTCAGGCCTGTAGCCAGGGTTTCTAAAGGGTGGGTCGTTTTTGGCAAAAGTGGACCTTTTTTGTCATAATCAATACGGACCTGCCTTCGGCAGGTCCTTGCTAGGGGGGTCCGATTAAAGGTGTGTGTGTGTGTTTTTTCATGAAAAAGCGGACCTCAGCCCAAGAATGGGGGGAGTCGTCCGACCCCTCCGACCCCCTCTGGCTACGGGCCTGCATTTTATTCTGCATAATGCACTGATGCCTTGATGGTTTTATTTATGTGGTTGGTCTAATACCACTGATTGAAGACATGAATATTAGCCATGTATTCACGCAAAGAACCCTCAGCAGACATTACGCATTTAACTTCCTATGTAGGTATCTTCTGTATGTAGGTCTAAATAATCATATCGTTTTCTCTGAGTAGTTTTGGTATTGAAACCTCAAAACATTACACCATGTTATATATTAGCCTCTACTTCTCGGGTCGCACAGCGAGTTTCATGAGCAATTAACACCGCGGCCGTTCACACAGTCCCTGCCTCAAGGGTGTGTTTTAATCATTAATGCATGTATAATATAAGTATACATGTCATAAGATGTATGTGCTCCGAGACACTTCGCCCTGATTAAGATGAATTTGCGCGCACACACACTTCGCCCATGAGAAAATCAGGGTGGAATAAGTGAAGGATCGATTATCAAAACTTTCATGCGTCTTCATTGTCTGCCATAAGCGATTTACATTATCCGCACGTGTGTGAGATAGTGTTACCTTCAGAACATTATTATCAGCCATGAAAATTCACATGAGAATACCATGAAATACGAATAGGGACAAGAACAATAAGAAAGGTATTAGGGAAGAGGAAACACTAAAGATATCACATGTCTCTCTTAATAAGCAATGTTTTTTTTCAACTCTATCTGCTGTTCTCATATCAATTGCAAAGCAAAAGAAAATGTTGTTTTGACTTTTTATGTGAAATATTCTGAGAAATATGGAAGAGAATTCCTTTTGTCTTCATTTTAGAGCAATCCGTTGCGATGACACGTACACTCAAATGAAGTTCGTGTTTAGAATAAACGCATTGGTTTTATTTGGTGATTATTTTACTACAACTACTAATGGGATAACTCTATCGAATACTTTTATCATTATTTTGTTGGTCTTGACAGTTTGGTGTTAAACCTCAATGATAATTTGACATAAACTGGCAACATAGCGCTTAGTATAAACTTGGAATATCATAACTCCTTAAGATCAAAGAGCGCCTGTGCAAAAGTGTACCATTGTCATGATTGTTCTCTACTCTGCCTCCAACCTTTGGCATTGCATCTAATTAGACAGGCAAACCAACTATGATGCGTTAATTAGCTGGATCGAATATCTGCTTCAAAATATCATTCTAAATTGACAGAAAGAAACTTTTCGTTTTCGTGCCGATCTAATTTACACGGTTGTATTAGATGGTTACGTAACACCGCGGTATCTTTGTTCCACGGTAGGATAGTTGTTTAGCGAGTGTGCGTTATTAGCAGAGTGAAGGGGTTAAATAAAGTATTGGGGTGAAAGAGACCTGAATAATAGTCAGAATATGAAAGAGACCTGAATATGTTTATTAAAGTCAGAATAAATTAAGAAGGGATCAATTTTTCAATGAAGGTAAGGAAAGGGAACACGGAAAAGGTGAGAAAATTTTACAAAGATATATAGAATTAATTAAGAAAAGGAGGCAAAATAATAATGGAAGAATTGAGTAAAAGAAGAGATAAACAACAGTCATATACCTGTGTAAGTATGTTGTCAAAGTACGTTTTTGATCAAGGACGCAAAGGCAAACGTTAGTGATAATTATGGTATGAAATCACTATCAAGTTAATTAAAACTTTCACAAAGCCACTTATCCTCTTTTCGAGTAACTAAGTAAACCTGAAACCTCAAAGATTGTGTATCATGATCTACCTGTTTACCAATGGCGTAGGTACGTGGGCAATGTATCCCCCGAAATCGAATGACAAGAAAAAAGGAACAGAAAGAGCGAGTTAAATGAGAGAATTAAAGGGAGAGGGACGATAAGACCCCTCATACCCTCCACAAGATAACAGCGCACAGACTACTCCATGTACACAGTGCTTCTCGTGCAGACTGACTATATACGCAATTATAATAGAATTAAGGATAGATATAATGTTCCGGTCAGAAAGTGTTCCGCCATTACATTATTATCATCATTTTGTAATTACATTCACCGAACGAATAATGCATGGTTTTGATTAAAGAAAACAAAGTAAAAGTAAATGGGACAAGATATTGGGGCCCCCATAAATAGCTATCCTTGTACCGTCTGCATCTGTTGCGGCAGCCGATAGGAGAGAGAATCTAAACGGGATTATAAAATTCACTTCACACGTTGGTCGGTATCATAAAAACGAGCTAAATTTAGTCCAAGTTTAAGTACCGAGTAAGTAGGATGAGTTTAGTCCATTGATTTATGGAGAGCTACTTGGAGTGTCATCTTCTTCATCCCGTAAAAATGTGAAAATTTCTTTAAATAATTTTAAAAATGGTGTCCCCGTGAAATAATTTTTTTCACATCATGACTTGAATGCTTTTTTACTTTTTGCTTGGTTACAAAAAATTCATACCAAATAAAAGGCTCGACAATTCGTGGCACTCCGTTAATCAATGTTCTCGTCCTTAAAGTTAAACTTGGATTAATCATGCATTAGTAATCAAAAATCGACTATATATGACTGTAGGCAATAGACATAATTTCAATAGGGGGATGAAATCACATGCCCGAATATCAGGATTCCGTTTCTAAATTTTTGGGAGTGAACGAAGCGAGCAAGCAAATTATATATAATGACATCCACTGTTTTTAAATTGGGTATCCATTTTATAGCCTTTTCATGCGATTTTGGCATTGAAATATACTACATGAGACATTTTAATAATTCAAAGAGGCCAATTCGTTGAACGACTTTGAGATGAGGTTGGAGCTTAGCATGTTTGAGAAACTGATTTCAAAAATACTTTAAAATCTATGAAACATATTTAGATGTTTGAAATCACAAAATATGAGTTGTATGCATCCCTGCACATCAACAGAACTCAACTTGCATTTGGGTAGCAGTGGACCATAAACTCATTTACAAAAGTATAAGTACACACACACACACACACACACACGCACATCATGCAACATGGCTTCCTGAGTTTCAAGTACGTGCAACTGGGAGTCTACCAAATAGATCTTTTGACACATAATTTTGAACCTAGACAATGTGGTACTAGTCCTGATGTTCAAGGGCAGCTTATTCCATTCTTTAAGACAAATATTGAAAATGAGTTAAGAGCAGTATGAGTTCTTACGTAAGGTTGATGAATAAGATTTCTCTAACGTGTATTATAATGGTGGAGGGCAGAGTTTGCCACAAACACATCTTTCTAAATGAACACCGAGTATGATGTACCAGGAGATAAGGGTGACGACAGAAGGATGGGTTATTGAAAGGGTTGACGGCGTTCAGTTCTGAAAATAGCCCTTGATATTCCTCTGCGGGGTATTTAAGAAAATAGTTTCGAAATGTTCTTTGGTAGATAAACAGGAAAGGAGTATTGATCTTGACGAGTTGCAAGCAGTGTCTCATGTCCGTCATCGGGAGATCGAGGATAAACCGCATGATTTTTGTTAAAGTCTGTGTATGCCACATACAACATGTGTGTGCAAAATTGCAGCAATGGCACAGTAGGGGTTAATGGTGATACGTTATAGCATATCTGGCATCGGGCACATGTCGGGAGCGTTATTCAGTGCTCAGCGTTAGAGGGGCTAACACATTAATCGGAAGTATACACGAGAGAAAGGTGTAAAATTATATTTTAGCTTTCTCATTCTTTTAATTCCAAGGTAAAACATGCCATAGTTCCAGTTTCACATGAAAAGAATTGCATTTGAAAATGCTTTCATAATATGACCGAAAATAGTTCAAAACATTAGACCAAATTCGATGCCACATGTTAGTGTAGTCCCATATACCCATATCTATATTTACTATTTTTCATTGTTTTGTGATTCTCAACAAAACCAAGTCAGTTTGATGAATTGTTGACGCCTCTAAAAACTCAACCGTTCAGAATCATTTATAGATTTATATATTTCTTTCACAATACGATTACATTCCCAGTTTAACGAAATGAAGTTGCACGAAAATACGCATGCCGGAACGTAAAATGCTGAATTATTAAAAATCATACTTTGATGTCATTGAGGGAGCTATTTCTCTACTACCTTGCTGAGGCTTTAGAAAAGTACCAAAATGTCATTCAGGGGAGCGTTTCATCAAGTGTTTTGTCAGTGATTTTTACCGACAACTGTTATAAGCTACTGAAATCCTTGCATCTGATTGGCTGAGAGCAAACAGTCTTGATGAAACGCTCCCCTGATATGTCAATTACAACATTTTAATCATCCATATTACTTACTACATGTATTATGCCTTTTGCGTTCCGGACGAGTCTTTTCGTGCCACTACACATCGCTAAGTGCCCTAATATTATTTTTCGGAGGGGAGGGGGGGGGGGGGGGACCCCAATGCACCCTAGACTTGACGCCCCTGCCTTGCATGTGTGGGGATAACAGCTTGAAATAGTCCAGATTTCATGATACACTAACTCACTTCACCGATGAGACATACTGCTGTAAGCAATAGCACGGCTACTCCGTCATTTGAGCTGGGTTACACACTCAGTGCGTGACACAACGCACGCATACCTTCTAGGTATAAATTTAATGATATAATAGTTATATATTCCAAACATTTATCACTTGAACGTGCTCTTTATTTCTGATAAGACTTTGTACGGGTTCACTTTTTCAACTTTGAAATTCCTCAAAATATTCCAGATTACTTTATTTAATCCATTTTTCTGCGAACAGGGTGACAACGGCGATCTGCGCGCATTGTACCGTTTGAAACATTGATTTGGTGAAGGTAAGATATGATTTGGAAGCTATTATCATCCTTTTTATCCACATGAAGAGAAACGACATCATGAAATGGATTGCTCTTATTGTTAACATAGTTTAAAACTTGGCGCAAGTTGTTAATACGAGACGTTTTAGTTTGTCCATGAATCCATAGTAGTTCTGTCTGTATAGTGATTTTCAGAGTTGCGATATTCCGTGTGATTTAGTCAATCTATCACTTTTTTGATGACCCTAAAGCATGATCAGCCACTCAGACTTAATTATTGATAAACTCTTTCATATGCCACTTTTAAAGTTCAGCAGGCTTAAAGTAGCTATCCAAAGAAAATCACAAATATGGCAATTAATGTATCACTAGAAACTGGGAAGCTTACAGATGGCAATCGTATAAGTTTTATGTCAACCGCGTATCTGATGATTATAAAAACAACATAAATAAAAGCTCTTCTCAGCATCTGGAATATCCGAGGATTCGCCAGAAATATAGCGATGTTTTGATGTCGTCACACTAGGGACCAATCCTGCTTAAGCAGACGACGTCCTATAATGAATGAACGTAATTGCAATGCAATTATTTATCAAATTATAAAGAGTTTGGTATATTTAAACATGACCTTATTTCACACCATTCTAAAAGGGAAAGTGAAACTGATTCTGATAACAAAAAACCGTTTGATTGTAAATACACAGGAGAAGGGTCAATGATCAATGAAATAAACCCCACTTTCAAATTGAAAAGCCCTCCGAATAATAGCACGGATGGTATTCGTTCCCTCTTGAAACGCCGAACATGCCCCGGTGCAAGCAGCTGAAAATACAATGGCGTCTTATTTTGTTTACAAGTGACTGATTCCTTTATTTTTTAACGCTGCATTTTTCATCAAAATAATACCATACACGAAGTTAAGAGTGAGGCAACAGACTAACATTAAGACTGACGCTAGTCAAGTAAGAGAAATAAGTGAAGAGGAGATGACAAAACAGGCACTGAAAAATGTGTAAGATGTTATGGGACATCGTCTGCTTAGACAGGACTGGTCCCTGGTGTGTCGTCACACATCTCAGCAGCGTTCGAGGAGCTCTTCAGCTGCTATATCGGGGGCTGTATTTTACCGTTTTATAATTGATAATAATCATTACTTCAAATGTTTCCAAGCGTTGAATTTGGATAACCTTGTTTATTTTATGCCATCTATGCAATAATAATTATTAAGCCAATACTTATTTTGATGGAATTTTCTTGTAATGTGATCTTTAAGTCTCTGTTGTGACAGCTGATACTGTTCCTGGATAACTCTGGCGCCCTCGACACCAAAATAGAGACCACCACCAATTTCACGAAGGTATAGCGTCCATGCATGCAGTCACAGCGACAATGGAAACACCAGGCTAAAGTTTAATTTTGCAGATGTTTCAAATCTCGACGTAAAAAATGATGATTAATAATCAAAGTAAATACCTATGTTATTTCCTTAAACAATTTTAGCTTAAATGCACACTTCAAGAAAGTGTAGGCATGCTCCACACATATATTTAGTACAAAACCTACATTTCAATGTTTGCACAGAGAAAACCAATTCCTAATTTTTTCTTAAAGATTGCATTTATTTTATTATGCATACAAATCCACTTGCTCATGTAAATAGGATATAGGACTGTTGATAGTAGCGTGGAAACTGGCAAATGCAATCACTGGGAAGGCGGGAAAACTCGAAAGTGAATGCCAGAGGAACGGATGTTTCGTCTGCTCCAGCCGACGACGCTTCAGCAAGGGTCAATTGACTCCATTAAAGGCCAATCCACCTATCTTCTCTGACCTTCCCTCTGGTAATTACTTACATTATTTTGTGCAACAAATAACTGTTGACCGCTGCAGAGATTGTGTAAGGCAGGGGATCGGGAAGATGTAATTGAGAAGATTTATTTTCTTCTTTCTTTCTCCTGGGTAATTCTACAGTTATCCACTCAATTTTTTCTTAGATGATTTAACTATGTTATCTTTTTGAATTTGCGTTTTTCGGTGGAATGAAGATCTTTATTACGAAGGGCAGAACTAATGCTTTCGATAACTCCATTAACTGCATTGCTAGAAACTGAATGTTTTCATTCAAGTTGGAACAAAAAAAAAGTGTCATACTTTCCGAGTAATTTCATAATCAAACTTTTTAAATTGAAAGCATATATACATATGTCTATTAATTATGAACACATGTTCCTTACAAAGCAAATAAAAAAAATGCTTTGTAATTCCTTTACTGCCCATGTGGACTCGCTTTTCTTATTATCTGCGTATTCATTCGCGTCTTCGCGGGTCGTTATAATTCGTTCAAGGCCTGCAGCAACGTATACGTGCAATTTGCAAGTCTGAACTTATGAAGTGAATACGTAAAACCCAAAGACCCTTTTTTAAAATAAGAAGCCAGGCTATCCCGCTTCGATACTATTCTACAGTGAAATTATGACGTTTCATCTGTTTTGAAATCCTGACTCGCTCTCGCGTCTCAAATCGCTATTCCGTCTAGGGACTTGCTTAATTTTTCCCGCTGCAAGCTGAATACATGCCTCCATTCGCCTACGTATTTCATAGTCGTTATCTGCTTCTAATTCGTTTCTCATTTTATTGGGCTTGTATTTAAGATCTCCCTTTTTTCCATGTTCCTCGTCCTCCAATATTCCAAAAATATGCTATGTTCTTCGTCCTTTTAGGGCTACCAATTAATACACACTGCAGATATTGAAAGTAAAAACAATGAGCCACCTCAATAAGGAATAGATGTGTATGAGTTATAGAAATTGCCAACTAATGCTAGCCACCAAACAATTTCACTTTTTTTTAATTCGTTGGTTATACGATTAAAATACTCCTAAGTTTGATTTCCCGACCAGTTTAAAATCCATGGATCATTAATCTAGAAATTGCTTCTATTAAAATAGTAATGCATCATACGATGTGACAGCAATACTGATAACTTTCCTGAATTAAAACAGGGAGATGTGAGTTTTTCATATTAACGTTCGAATCACAGTAGTCGAATTAAAATCTAAACACATGGATGTTTACCCTGCAGAAGGGTAGTACGAATCTCTTCTGTTATCTAGGCTGTCCTTAAAAAAAAGTAAACCCAATTTTATAGGTAAATTGCTCGATGGCTTTTTGCTCGATGATAATTATTTGTCACTAATTATTCCTAAGTAGTTATGTTACTTATTCAAAAGCTCATTACCATTAAACTAAATTGATATGCACCAAGTTATTATTATATGCATCAAGTCATTTTCGCGATACATCCATATGTCACTAAAAAAAACCCCTGCTATCACTAACTAAGTCACGCATGACTAATTATAGAGAGCCTAAAGACTAAAGTGGCACCCAGTTGTTCAAAATGAGTGGATAGATGCCACATTTGGTTCATTATGGTTTTAAAAAGATAGGAAATCATTTTGAATGATCAATTCTCTAACATGCTTATTTAAAAGCTCATATTCTTCACGTTCATATGAGATCATATTCTTGTTCACACATGACTAACCAGGCAGCACAGTTAATTCGTTAGGCACATCGCTATTTGTTTGAGCAGCTGAACAAAGATAACCCCTTGGCCTTACCAAGAGCAAATCGCGCCTGCTCAGTCATGCATGAACCTTAATTAATGAGTATTGTGTCATATGGAAGATGAGATATTGTGCTTGTACATGATGCGCATTTTAATAATCAATAATCCCAAATTATTCCCTTCCCCTTAAAAAACATAATGAACCAATTATAGCAGCCATCTCTTATTTCGGGACAATATTGGGTTTCTGACACTCGTCTTCAGACTGTCTGAGATCGGTCAGGCGAGATTTATTGATCACGATTTTGATGTCCTATACAAGAAGAGAAAATGGGCTGTCCAATTTTGGATACATTAATGAAAACACGATTTGGCATTGTTGAGTAATCTACCAATAAACTTTGGTTTCCCTTTTGCAGGGACTGTATTATAGGGCAACTTCATATCAGTCTTCCCATATTTAGTGGTTGTTGTTGACTAACAACTATTTTCAAGTTACCTATGATGTTTCATTAGATATCGATGAAGAAAGTCTTTTTTTGGGGGGAGGGGGTATTTCTCCAATATTTTGATGTGTTCTTTGTTTTCCGCTCAGTCTAGCTTTGAATATACTCCCATGTCGGATTATCATTCTTTAGAGGAAAATCAGTGTCTTGCCTCACTATAGAGGCAATGGAAAGAGACAGAGAAAGAGGGTGGGATAAAGAAAGAGACAGACTGAATTACTCAAAGTATAGGCTCTTATGGAGTAATGGCAAGAATGAGGAAAAGAGGAGAGATAAGGGCAGGCAGACAGTGTGATAATATGTGCGGAGAGAATATTGATTCGGAGGTCTAGCGATCGGAAAGCGTGGCACAGCTGGGTTTCTCCCAGTGGGTGTTCATGATACCATGGAGTCAAATTGAGATGGAGGGCTTGGCGGTATGAGAAGTAACTATCAATCAGACTGGGATAGGATGCGATCCATTCTTGATGGACTCTTCCGAGAATGATGCGGAGAGGATGGAAATTTGTGTGTGCAAATCGTAATCTAATCATCCACCGAAAACGCGTAATAGTAACTTGGATGAAAGGGGCAAATTTAGGGAAGCATTTCTGATAGAAAGAAATTTATAATAGGTCTACAATTAAGGGGTACGATAAGTAAAGACACATCTGGAAAGAAATTGAAGTCACCAAAATACATCTTGTTGGTAAATGATACCGTCTCTCCAATCACGTTTCAGTCACATCGTCTCTTGGGAGATTATCTCTCCAAACGCCCTACTTTCTGCCCAATAGGTCCTCTCTTAAAACATCCCAAACAGTTGTTCAAAAGCTGAAGAAATGAAAGATGAATTCGTCTTTCGATAGAATACGTTTATTTGCTTTTTATTAAATAACATTTTTTGTAAGAAGATACAAAAAAATCAACATTGATGAAACTGGGTCGTCAATGTTAATGGTGTTATGTCAAGTTGGAAACATGCTATATAAGGCATGCTAAATTTCGAGCGGAAAATAAAAAAATGAAAAATGGCAAATTACCTGCATTACTTTGTATTTCTTCTTACAAATGTATCTGTATAGAGATGATAATCTATCAGTTACGTTTCCAATTACATAGGACTTGGTTCTAGACTGCATTGAATTGATATTGTCTCCCTTTTCCACTTTTCTTGATGCTGAGAAGATGATGGCCATGGTAAATGAATGCGATGTTTCCTAGTTATCAAACAAGTGATCAAAATAGAAATAGAACGATTTAGAAGGATGGCTGAAGAGCATATCGTGATTGAATCCGTGGCGTATCCAGGCCTTGGATTCAAGAGGGACCCCGAGGTATGGTTGTATACGACCCTCCGCGGTCTGTATCCTGCACTGGCCAAACTAACCGAATTCTGACTTTCTGGCCTGGACCTAACACCATATCAGATCCTAGCCCAGAAATAAAAACCTAACCTAAAACACCATTGTAACCCTAAACCGAACCCTATATCTCTGACCAAAATGAAGACCGTAGCAATTGACACAGGAGCATAATTATCGAAGCTCTTGCCATTTACGGGAGAGCTTTCATTATGAAAACCAATAACATGATGATAAGCCTGGGGAGCGTTTCATCACGTGTTTTGCCAGTGATTTTTACGGACAACTGTTAAAAGCTACTGAAATCCTTGCATCTGAGTGGTTGAAAGCAAATTTGTAGGTCAAACTCACTGACAAAACACTTGATGAAACGCTCCCCAGATATCAATTGTGAGAGGGAATATGGGCCAGAGAGCTCTTCGTTTTAACTGCAAGGGGTGGGTGTCTCATCCCCAATAAAAAGGCTTTTATGGAGACAAAAAGAGGCATCTTTAAAGGCAATTTTTTATGGAGAAGGGGACAAGTAACCTAAGACTAAAGGGTGGATTAACAATTTAAAACCGATCACAGAGGGATATTTCCCTATCCCAATAACAAGTTATGATAGTATTACGAAATTATTATTTGTAATCTCGTTATTGCCTCGATTTTATTAACAGCCATTGGTGTAGAGAGACTTGTCGAACAGGGGGAGGGGGCACAGACCGTGGCGTATTGCGAGATTATGGACAAAAGTGAAAATGCGCCCCTCCCTGTCCGGACGAAACTTATCTACGTAACTGTACGATCAAGGGAGAAAAGCGATCGAGCGATGAATTTTGTTTAGCATTTCTAACCCACAGAAACTATCATGCAATGTTATCCTGGAATATTCACACGGGAGCACCGCACTCAAGAGGTAACTTTTGAACATAGATAAACACCTTTTGCCCGAATATCAACTTTCCAATATCTAAGTTTCTCACTTATTAAATGTGAATATCATTTACATATTCGTGTACCTTGCTTGCCCAAATATGAGGATATTCGGGCATCTGACTGCCCGAATATGAGGTGGTGGTTGCCCGAATATCGGGAACTTTAAAAATTTATATTTTCCCCTTAAATATATTTCTGATCGAGTCTTTTGTCCATTTTCAACCCTAATGTTGTCTGCTATAGAAATTATGTATGTCACTGTGATGCTTTATGCTATTATCTAGAATGTTTGAGATTGCTTTGCATTACTTTACTATTATGGTTATAGTCATTCAGACGGGTTTCTTTCTGTGGGTGGATCCCACGCCAGTATGACTCATCACAAATACCTTGGCCTGGTTGACCAATTCGATCAAGTCGTGTGATTAAAGGGTGAAAGAACAGGTGGGACAAATTTAAAGTGGGATAAGGAGTAGATAGATACACGCGAACCAGAAATAAGAGAGATCGATAAGCAAGACGATAGCAGGTCTGAAAAGGAAGGTAAGGTGTTATACTCTAATGATAATTCACCGAGACTATGATTTATCTCAGGAGACAGCAGCCGTTTTTTCAAGTTTTGAGAGAAACTCGACACGAAGCTCGTCCCTCAGTGATTAGTTATTCGGCCACAAGGCGCCCATGGTGGATCGAAAATTACCTCTTCTCTCGACCACTTTCTTGCCTTTGTACACCCCATAATGTCTTTTGCTTCAAAGAAAGCACGCTAAGTAAGATATAGTGGAAAATACCCTGACAATCGGATTATTATATTAAATGGAGGTCCCATTTAACAACTATATATATACAGCCGAGAAGTTAATTTCTAACATCTCAAACACAAATGACTCTTGAATATATATGTATATATATATATATATATATATATATATATATATATATATATATATATATATATATCTATTAATATACTAAGTTAGTACGTATTATGTAATGAGAATTTAGTGATCTCCAGTTACCATATAAAAAATGAACAAAGCAAAAACAAAATGATTTCAAATTCGATTCCACACATGAAAGAGCATTCGGGTATACATGGAATTGAGAAAGAATGCCAAACCATGAAAAATGTTGACAGGAAATAGGGCGGAATTCTCGGATTCCATGAATATGATTCGTATTTTGACACGACTGTATGGCTTGAACGAACCCCCCCCCCCCCCCACCAATGTCCCAGTCCTGATTCTTCCACGATGACTTCAGTACAGTAGCATACCATCTGCGTCTGTGGAAGTCTAAAATAAAATGGACAGAATGGGGTAAGTTTTTTCGTAACTCAATCTTTCTGACCTACTCCAGCCTACAAGTAAGATATTCTTTTTTTCTTTCTTTTTTTTCCTTTTGCTCAAGAAAGATTAATGATGAGAGAATGAGTGAAAATGAAAATGAAGTAAATTTGAACGAGAACCCTAAGGTCGTCTGCTAATTCATGATAGTACCGACTTAAAACGAACGTTTTATCTGACAGAGAGAGAGAGAGAGAAAGAAAGAGAGAGAGAGAGAAAGATAAAGAGTGGCTAGAGAGAGCGACAGGGGGGAAGAAAAAAAGAGGGCTGAGATGGGTGGAAGAGGGAGAGAAGAAGAGGGAGAGAAAAATAGAGTAAGGAAGAGAGAGGAGGGAGAAAGAGAGAGAGTGCCTGATCGCGTGTGCGTGTGCATGTTTGTGTGTCGGCATTTTGTGTGTGGATGGGTGGATGTGAGAGAGAGAGAGAGAGAGAGAGAGAGAGAGAGGGTGAGAGAGACAGAGAGAGAGAGAAAGAAAGTGACAGTGACAGAGACAGAGAGAATATTGGAATTTAACACCCCCACAATATATATATTTTTTTTTTAAAGGTGGGAAATCTATAGAGGTTTTACATTTACCAATGCTAGTTGGTGTTCAGAGCCCTGGGGTTATGGATGAGAGGAAGTCTGGCGTCCATGATAAAAGTCCATATTTCTCACAAACCAATAATATGATGAAATTCATACAGAGCCGTTCAGGGTGTCAGTAGGATATTTGCATGGGGAGGCGTCGGGTCAAATTTGCATTTACCCTTAACTAAGAGAATGGCAGAATTTTAAATCACGTGAAAAAGAAGAAGAAGTAAAAAAAAAAACTAAAACTAAAAAAAGATCCTCAGAATGCAACGCATTTAAAGGGTAAAAACTCCTTCAACTAACAATTGGTCGAGAAGAATTTCTGATTCCCACCAACAGGCCCAAAGGCACTTTAGCGGGGGGTGTCACATCCATCATACCCCAACGCGCCGACCCCGACCCTCTGGCGACACCCCTAGACTTTAGAGTCATGTTCCCGACGATACGTTATTTCCCCCGTGCTCGACCACCGTTCCGAGTCCGCGTCCCTTGGACTGCACGCTCTTTCATAAATCTATCACTGGCAAATACATGCATGCAATGCAAATAATGCCGTGATGATTTTTGCCATGCGTTATGATCTCCTCTTAATAATAGAAAACGTTCACACAGCCAGTGTAAATGGTGGTGGTGGTAGTGGTAGGGGTGGAGGTGGAAGTGGTATTAAGGGTGATGGTGGTGGTGGTAATGATGACGATGATGATGATGATGATGATGATGATGATGATGTTGATTTTGATCATGATTAATATTAACGTCATTTACATGGCGTCATATTCCTGTTGAAAGTGCCGTCAGCATTTTGTTGAAACAAAGATCCCTTGGGGCATATGTTTCTTCAGAGTTCACGTTACAGGCGTTCTGTCACGTTCTAGCACCAGGGGGGCGTTTCATCAAGCATCTTGTCGGCGATATTTACCGGCAAATTTGCTTTCAGCCAATCGGATGCAAGGATTTCAGTAGCTTATAACAGTTATTGCAACTTGCCATTGATGACAAGTTTTATGAAACAAGGCCCAGCTATCTCATAATGGCAATTTTGAAATGTCGTATATAGATACCGAATAAAATATATAAGGCAGATATTTATTTCGTCATTGTTTTACCATCCATTTTTAACGATGCATTTTCACTGTTACAGCATTGACTATAACTGGATTGCATCTAATTTCATACGCCTAAGGAGTGTGCTTTTTGTTGTAGTTGGACTTGGGGGTAATGTGAACAGACCAAGCCTGGAACCTGAACTCAAAGGCAATGTGCTCATATCAGAATATGCTGTATTTTATGACTGGGAAATGGAATATATCCAAGGGACCTCACTTTGGACGATGCTTTCCAACATGAATGGAAAATATAAATGCGTTGATGTTGACAGAAACATATGGATGTCAGCGATGGATAGAAAGAAAGAAAGAAAGAGATAGAGACAGAAAGAGAAGAGAAAATGAGAGACAAAAACTGATGATAAAATGATATGAGATGGAAGATAACCGAGGATATAAAAAGAGACAAATACAAGGAGAGAACGAAAATGGGAGAGGGAGATGATGGATGAATGGATAAGGATGAGGGTGGCTCCATAAAAGCTAATGTTTCTCAGCCCTCAATGTTAATCCTTTTATTGTACTTTCAAATTCAGTATCTGATACCATAGCCCGTATATTTTTACTGTTAGCCCTCTGTTTTCCCCCTCCCTAAAAATAATACTAATACTCAGTTCTTGTAGAGCGCATAATACATTTCTTAATCAATATTTCTACGCACTTCTAAAAAGCGTCAAGGAATAATAATAATAATAATAATAATAATAATAATAATGTATTTATATAGCGCATTTTCCATATATTATGTTCAAATGCGCTTTACAATGATATTAACGGAATAAGTGAGTTTTGAGGAGCTTTTTGAAGGCATCCAGAGATTGTTGGTTACGGAGAATTTGGGTAGTTGATTCCACAGTTTGGGAGCAGCAGTTGAGAATGCTCTGTCACCAAGTGTGGGCAGCATCTTGGGAGATGGATAGTAATGCATGGTGCCTTTTGAGGAGCGGAGGGAGTACCGGGATGGTAGGTTAATAGTTATAAGTTCAGATAAATAAGGAGGGGCGAGACCGTATAAATTCATACCGGTACCCACTCACCTGGGTTTAGAGTGGCAAATGTAGATTAATGTCTTGCCAAAGGACGTTAGTGCCGAGCTTGGATTCGAACCTCGTACATTGTGATCTTCAGTCTGGTGACTTATCCACTAGACCACAACACCTCTAATACTCCAATACACCTTAACAGCGTTGATTATATAATTATCGACGAGTCGTTAAATTCCATCTCATTCTGTCATGTAAACGATCATTCTCGCTAACAATCACGTGTTTACTTTACGTTTTCACCCATTACGTTAATTATTTCTTTCAAATTAAACCACACAGCGTGGAATCGTATTCTTTTTTTAATGAACTCCCAGTCATGCAGTGACCATCCCAGTAAATGATAATTGATCAGCAAGACAAATATACGTTATATTTTTTTCTCTCCCGTATTTCTTGTCTTTATTCCCTTCATTTCATCTCTTATCCTAATCATCTCTTTATTTCTCTGAGTATATCCTTCTTATTCTATTTCAATGTTCTTTTATTCTCATTTTGATTTTCTTATTCTTCTATATCTTTTTAAGGTGTCTCATTCGATTGAGAAATTTCACCACTTTTATCGTTTATGTCACGTGCAAAGACTGGAAAAGCACCTTTTCTTTCCATGCACTTCCTTTTCTCGTTTTTTTTAAATTTTGTATTTCTTGTATTTATTCCCTTTATATTATCTTTTATTCTAATCATATCTTTATCTCTTTTGACGAATACCCCTTTTTTAATTTCAATTACTTTCTTATTGTCATAAATTTTTCAACCGTCTCATTCCATTCAAAAACATGCTTTTATCTGTCATGTTACATGCAAAGGTTGCAAATGCACCCCTTTTTACCTTCTTTCCCTCTCTCTCTTTTCATCGTTATTCCTATCTTTCCAGTCGTCTCTATTTCATGCCATAATTTCTTCCTTCTCCCACTCCGTAGAGAGATACCAACACTACAACCACCTCCTCTAGGCCACCAGCGGTTTGATCGAAAAACAACAATAACATAACCAGACAGTGCACACCTACCTCATTTCTCCCTTTTGTCTTTTTTCTTCCATCTCCACTCTTTGTCATATTGACGCAGATATTTCATCCTAACCTAAGCTATCTGATCATCCCAAGACAGTTTTGAGACGTTATCCCTCTCCTCTTGACCCAATATCAGCCTTGCCTACTATCCGGTTTGGCAGCAATCAAAACGCAATATAAGGTAGAATGATATGAGATCCAACCTTACCCCCACCCCAACCCTCAAGTTTTCTGTTCAAAAATATACATTTTGGCTATGTCTGGAGTGAAGAAACTGGCACAACTTACAAACAAGAAAGTACGAACAATTTGCCACGAAGTTTTAAGGAAAAGAAGTCCCATTGTGGAATACCTGTATTGGTTCATGTTAATGTGTTGAAGTGTGCCTATAGTGTTTCCAGTGATCTAATCTCATCGAAATCTATCTAAATTTTGCCAAAAAATAATTATAGGCAGAACCTCAAAAGTTTCTCCTAATGTTGTGAAATGTAAAAGCAAAAAAAGACATTTTTTTTTTTGGTCAGGTTTTCATCCAGAATTCTCTGACAAAAAAACCCCCAAAACAAAACAAAAACAACACCCGGCTACAGTCCAGTTGACGGACGGCCCTCTAGACCGACATGTCGGTCTTCCTTCTGACTTTAAAACAAATTTTCGATATTGTCGGTCAGGCGGGCCGTCAGTAAACTAGGATGTCCTCCACATAAGTGAGTTATTCTGTCTTAATTTCTTACCAAATAACGTCGAACGCTATCAATCGTTGTAGGCATATTTCCATTTTCTTGCCGAAAGGCAAGTGATACATCTTTCACAGTCAGGATAGTACAATCAAGGGAAAGAACACATCCAGGAAGGTATATTGTCTACGTTATAGCGCATTTCCAATTCTTCTCCAATAAGTTCGGTTTTTTCTACATTTTTTCTTTATTTTTGCCCCATACTTAGCGGTTTTTAAAATTCTGCGCATACACCTTTCGTTACATCACACGATCTTATTATCATTTCTATTAGAGCGCATAATTATTATAAAACAAATTTTCCTTTCTCCATCTGCATTTTCCCCTCAATGTGCCTCTAAACCCAAATGAAGAGAGCAAAATCCCCGGCGGAAATATCGTCAAGATAGCAGACGAAAGTGTGTTACCTTATTTCCCAAGAAAATGAAAAACCTAGTGTTTATCCCTTCGGGAATTGATGGTAATGAACGTACTCCTTAAAGAGAAGTGATTGTAATCTTAAATTACGTTCACACAATAAAGTTATACCAAGCAAAACCTTATCCTTTTTTTTTTGTCTGAACGACTTCTGCATTATCGTTAGTTAACTTTATTATCAGTTATTTCGTCTTGTTTTACCGGGACATTTATTTCAGTGCATGGGGTTCATGATATTGTGTTAATTTTGATGTGAATCGTCTTTCTTTTATTAGATTTCCGTTATAATGCAACCTTAGATGTGGACTTCAGAGAATTCACAAGATTGTTGAGTGCTGGGCAAAGTAAAAAAAAACCAAAGTGGGCTTTCTCAATTTTCATGCTATAAAAGGGAAATTATCATTTTACACTGTAACATGAATTTATTTTTCTTAAAATCGTTGCCTAATATTACAACAGATAGACCATACATTCAGTATAAACTGGACAGATCATTTTTGCCATTTCTTGGAGCAGTAGGCATGGTGTATTGTGTAAAGAAGTATTCTTCTTTACTACCTAATAAACCTTTCAAGATAATAGCTCCAAGACAGTCTGATAAGAGTTTTCAAACCAATACGAAGCATTACCTTTGAGGTAATTTGTTATCAGCTGGAAGCGCAATTTGACACATTCAAGTGCGAAATTACCGCGTAGTTTACTTTGCACTGCTCTGCAGTAATCGTTCATTTTTTCGGAAGCGGCCACACTTATAGCTCCAATTGTAAGTATTTCTATGTAGTTCTAAGCAGTTTTTCCTTTAATTTATGGATGTGTACATCATGCATGCTAGATGATAGCTTGTGCAACATCCATAGATAGAACCCGGTGATAAAGATTCATATTCAAACTTTCAAAATAAGAGATCATACATGATTGTGAAAAGAATAGTCGCTTACGCATGAACGCATATATACACTATAAAAACTGTGTCAAACTTGTCCTATATATCCACCGATGAAGAGGAGACTTGAGGGAGTAGAAGTGAATTTAGAATTGAACTTTCGCGTGTATAATATTCAACAACAAAACAGGCTTTCCTACTATTCTACGGTCTTATTCCAACAGTATATCGGTCCCTTTCCCTTGCCCATTTTGGCGTTTATTTCACAATGAAGCGAAGGAGAACGATTAGATAAGGATCATCTACTGACGTACCTTAATCCTCTTGGCTATTGCTTCAGGCGCCAAACAAGGAATGGTCTACTGACCCAACTTCCAATCTCATGTCAGTGAATTTACGATGAGCATCATTGTTATTGTCATTGATACATGCCCGTTTGTCACTTGCGATTATTCCATTACCATGGTGATCAAGTTTCTTGTATCTGAGATGTTCTATTATTTCGTTCTCACGGTGGCCTATAAACCGGCTAACTTATGAACTGAAAACCACGCCATCAAAGATTGGCTTTCTGACAGTCCTGTAGGCGCCCTTGGGAAATATCTACAACAAAATGGCAACGCCTAGATCCAATGAAGGATTTTTGAGAGGTTCAGTGGGTCGCCAGACAGACTTAAAGCTCACGTGTAGTTTTGGTAAGGCCCCAACAATTTCTTCAGACTCCTTTGATATTAGTTGATATAGAATAGCAATATACTTACAATTCTAAGCTGCTGTGAGGTTTTTCCCCTCCTAACAGATAAAGTAGAGTTCTGACCATGCTATTATATTGTGAAAAAAACTCTCAAAGAAATTGGGAAAGGTTGACCATCTTCTATACATAAGAATTGTTTTATACTGTGTTGTCTTGGAATCATCAAAAAAGTTAAGATACTGACCTAATCTCGCTAAAAAAAACCACATTTACTCACACAGAAATTGGTATAAGGGATTACACTACACAAGTGGCGTGAATATTTGGCCTTAACATTTTAGCTAGTTCTAGTCATATTTCGAGTACAAGATCATTTGAAGAGTAATCCTTTCCAGGGGATGTTTCTACTATGATGTTCTTCCAGACTGACATAAAAGGAATGAGAAAGCTCACAAATTATTTTTCACCTTTCCCAGAATTCAAGATTCCCTGAGAGTGGAATATTCAACTGGAATAGGTGAAAAATAATTTACACCCTGGCCTTGGATTTACATTCCCACATGCCACATCAAGCATGTGTTAAACTAAAGAAAATCGCCTGAGCACAGATTTGTACGAAACTCTTTTGGAGATTGCAGTGCGATACACTTCGGAGAAGGCAGAGATAACCCTTAGCCTCGATCTCAGGCTCCTTTCAGATATTAACCATTTTTAAATCGCATTTCACTTACGGAACATCAACACATCTGACAAATGTATCACTTACGACAGGTGGAACAATACTTTCATTTTCAGCAACTTCACTTCCTATTCATTCTCCGCTATCTAACTTTGACAAAATACAAACAAAACAAAACAAAGGTCAGCACGCTATTATCCATGCAAGCCCTCTGCGGATATTATTGAGTTTTATTGATGTTAACTGTTGTGAGAACCTCTTTTTTACAAAAGTAAACGGTGCATGTACATGTGACTTCTACCATCGAATAATCTTACGTTTAATTTTCCAAAGAAATACCTTTGAATCTAACTTTAATGATTTAAAAAAGAGGTTGCTTCAATGCAGTCGTTTTGCTCTTTAAGCCATTAATTTGGCTAGGAAGTCCGACTCCGTTGCGTACGGTTAGCACATGATTATGTAGGGCCACATTTCTTTAGGCTGTCTCCTGACCACATGACCGCATAACCTCAGAGCCAAGATATTGATTCAAGTTATACAAAAGAACCGTGTTAATCAATTCTATGTTCCAAAAGCAATAGCCGGGGCTTGTCGACTATCCCCTCCCTTTATTTCGACCTGAAACAACATTCTGACTTAGTGCGTCTACTTTTTTCATTAAAATAAAACAAAGAAAGATAACCTAAACACCGCAGAGGGTTTCGGATCATTGCAATAATCGTCTGTTTAGAGCCAGAATAAAAGTGACTCAGGGGCATTAGGCGCTCTCCAAAATGTTATTCTTTATTATTAATTCATCCCATGAGTTATATGCTATTTCAGTCATCGCTTCTCTTAATCACTTCTACATTATGTAAAGTGCGGTCTTTACGAAGAAAAACAGTTATCAACGATACATTAAATCGTCTGATAATCTTCTTTTTGCAATTGAAATCACAAATACATTCTCCACCTGGCTGTAAGAACTTCAGACGATGGTAGGGGAAAAAAGAAGAGACAAGTTCATATCTAACGATGATGTAGATTCTAAAAAAAAAGTTGTGTTCTCTTATGTTTCGATACGTGACAACCATTTAATTCATACACACAGAGAAATTTTTACAAAAATTATGTAAAAAGTTATGTTAAATAGGAACTCCATAACTTTTTTGTAAAATTTACATAACAAGATGTTTTTCAAAAATTATGTAAAAAATTATGTTAAATAGGAACTCCATAACTTTTTGTAAAATTTACTTAACAAAATGTTTTACCAAAATTATGTAAATTGTTTTGTTAAATAGGAACTTGTGTAAATTTTAGCTAACAAAATATTCGACGATAATTATGTAAAATGTCACGTTAAATATAGATACTTAAAATCCATGTGTAAATTTTACCTAACAATTCCACACATGTATTAATTATGTGGTTGGGCAAATTCAGTTGCCCAATTGCTTTTTCCTCCAACTAAGATAAAAAAAAATAAACCTGCTTGTTATGTCTTTACTTACAATTCCTAACAATATCCTAATCCTAATTTAAGCTATACTATCCTATCCTATCTAGTTGGTATGTGTGATTGGGTTTTTACAGACGTGTATCAATCAGATATGATTATTTACGTCTGGGGACCGACCTTTAACGTCACGTCACCATCTCGAACCTGGGTCCGCTGAATCAGTTTATAACTTCAAACCGGTAGCTGGATTACAGGCGCACGCCACAACGCCCAGTTATCTAGTTAGTACAGTCTAGTGCAAGATTTTATATACCCCTTATAATTTTTTTATGCATTTGGTGACAGTTAGTGAAATCGGGCCACCCCAAACCATACGCTACTAAAAATTCATGAATATTCATATAAGTGTTTTCCCCAATATTGGGGAAAAGTACGAAAATGCATATTTTGCAAAACATTTTACTTAATGACGACAAATTACATTGTGCATGTTAAATAAACTTAACGAAATGGGCAATATTGCAAAATCAGTAAAAATTTTACAAAAGGAAGTTTACATAATGAAATATTAAGTAAATATTTCTCTGTGTGTAGACACTTTCTAAGATAGAATGTATTTTCTGCCACTGTTTCCGGCATGATGACATCATCAATACAAGAATCAAAATAACTGGGCAAGACATTTTGGCATTAATTAATTTCTAACGCTGCTTGCCATGAGTCAGTGGCACAGCATTAAATCATATCACGAAGAATAATTATGAGGATGGACTTGAGACGAATCACAGTGAAAGACATGGTATGATCGGACCATCCACGTGACATGATAAAGCTCCAGTCAACCATCGATAATAGTCTAACAGGACGCAATGAGGCGATGCTCCCGCAATTTAATCACCCCCGGAAAAGACGAATAAAGCAGACTCGTACCATTATAACCCTCCCCGCCAAAATAATATTCGGGCTATTTTCTCCACCGATCCAGCGGTACAAAGAGAAGAGAAGAGAAGAGCGAGAGCGAGAGCGAGAGAGAGAGAGAGAGAGAGAGATGAGGGTGGGGTGAGATGAAAAATGAGCAAAATTAAAAACCAGACAAATACCGGGCTCAATGTAAGACAATCATGAAATCACAAATGTCACTGTGAACGATATTTTCGCTCATAAATGCCAAAAGCCGTTTTGTAGCGGGCCTGCCCTAGCACTTTATTTAATTGAAACCGTAGAGTCCTCCCAGATCGCAAGTTCTGTCTCTCTTTCAATCTCCTTTTGTGGCAAGTAGTAACTCTGGATGATTCTCATCCTTTTTTTGCTTTTTCTTCGGCGATAGAAATGGCGGATAAAGTTGTGGGTATATCATCTGGCGGTCTCTGAACCAATGTGTAGAAAGTGCAGGCGGATTTAACCTCGGGCCTCCATTTAAGCGAGAAAATTTGGGTTGACATGGAAGAAGAAAAAAAGACTGTATAGGGGCAGGTCTTGAGGCTCTCATTCACCCACGCGTTTGGTATACTATACTTAAATGTGATCACGGGGTATGCGAGGGAGGTAGATGGAATAACAGAGACAGGCTAGATAGAAACAAAGGTGGAATGTAAAGATTTAGGTAAATAGATATATATTAGAAAGGAACACAGTCAATGACAGTGAGAGAAAATGATAAACAGAACTGATAGAAGCGTATATCTTCTCTGCTTTAAAAAAAAACTTTTAACAGAAAAAAAGAGAATACTGCATTTAGATGAGAAACTGGATGTGGCGATTCAAATACATTTTTGAAGACTGTTAACTTAAAACTCATAGAGTCAATTAAAGCCCTGTATCAAGTGAAGCAAAATATATTACAGAAATAGAGAGAAAGAAAGAGAGGGAGGAGGGAGGGGGAGTCACAGAGGTAGAGAGAGAGAGAGAGAGAGAGAGAGAAAACAACAGATATACATGTAAAATAACAAGCAGAAGTAAACAGAGGTACAGATGGAAATGAACAGATGAATCACATGCAAACCAGAGAAAGTATTCGGAATTAGTTCTACGAAACATCCAAATGGTATTTATAAGTGGCAATTACGATGTCGATGGTTCAGACACATTTTATGAGACGTATACTGGCGATATATGAACATAGACATGGACACTGTCACATATAAATACCTTGTGGACGCGTCATGAACTTGTTCAACAAATAATGATAATAATGATAATAAACCGTCCTTGTATAGCCCATATCACATTATGATGTAACGTCCCTATGCGCTTCCAAAGGGTTTGGATATTATTACCCTGGCTTTAGCTCCGTCGGCCCTGATCAGCGCACAGTGCATTTCAAAGAATAAATCCTGCCAGTTACCCATCTAACACCTGGATGGAGAGTGGCAAATGTGGACTAATGTCTTGCCAAAAGACGCTAGTGCTGGGCTGAGATTCGAACCCTCAATCCTTGAATTGAGAGTCAAGTGAATGAACCAGTATACCACGACACATAATATGTCCAGAGAAAGCTGTGACAGGGGTTAAAGCTAGGACAATAATGACCACAGAGAGGACAATAATCATACAAAGACTAAGTAATTATACATTTAGAAAATAAAAAATAAGGAATGGGTTTCGTCCTCCTCACTCCATTGCTATATACCATGAAAACACACTTTTCCATTTTAGTTTAGCCCAGACAATGCGCAGCGCTTTCTGAACCGATGGAATATTACTTTGTGATTAAAAAAACAAACATAATTACTACTGCTCGCACAATCCAATTTGAAACGGGGGTATGACTGATTTAATTTATTATTATCTAATATACTTTGCAAAAGGAATAATATGCTTCTACCTGAAAGCCTGCAATACAATGATATTTACAATATCCCACCAAATGAAAAGTATAAAATAACAATGACTCTATGCGTTTCTCGAGTACTAATCTTTTTAATACAATCATCTACTCTACTCATAGCAGCCTTAATGAAAACATATGAACTTTCCTGCATCAACGAACACACAACCAAAAATGTACATTCAGCGTCACACCAAAATTTTGTAAACTGTGTCAGAAAGGAGTTTAAATCGAATTCCATCAACCAGCCTTTGCTTAACATGGTGTACTTAACAAAATCATTTTCCCCTCAAATCTCAACAAGTCGACCAAGTACGGAAAATATTCAGAACGATAAAACTTGAGAGTTGGTGTAAAGTTACACAGTTAATATTTCATTGAAGGACATGTTATTTAATTTCTGTTGTCGACTGCTGTTGAGTAGGAAGCCCTCGGCCTTGGTCAGTGAAGATTATTACATTGCAGCTAATCTAAAGCTCGCTTCGCTTGCCATGCCCGACTTTTCGTTTATGAATGATGTTACCGGCTATGAAATGCTTGAACTTGAGTTACACGCGAGAATTCATGGGAGACAGATACAACAGGGAGAGGGAGAATGAAGGAGAAATATGGAAGGGACTTATGATTTCGTTCTGAATCATGTTGCCGCTCTGCGAAAAAAAATGAAAACAGAACTTGAGTTAAACGGAAATTGAATAAAGCGGAGATAGCGATAGACAGATATTGAGTGAAAGAGACATACAGAGACACATTAACTAGAAAGAGAGTGTGGTAGAGAGAGAGGGGGGGGGGAAGAGCAACTGAGCCAGAAAGTGAAAGGGAGACGAATGAGGATAATTATATAAACAGGGGCTGATGTATGATGAAAGAGGGAGAGAGAGAGAGAGGGGGGGGTGGTGACAGTGGGAGAGAGAAAGAGAGAAAGAGTGAGAAAGAAAGAGAAAGACAGAAATATAGAAAGAGAGAGGGAGAGAGAGAGAGAGGAGGGGGTGGTGGTATTAGAGGTAGAGTGGGTGGGGAAGAAGAAGAAACAGAGGTGAGAGAAATTAAAATGAATTGGAATTCACATTTATTTCCTTCTCATTATCGATACTATGAGGTAAATATAAAGAATCAATACAGTAAATAATTCAGAAAGTAGGAGGCGAAAACCCGTAAAGCAAAGCTTATCTTGGGAACGCCCACAACAAATGAAGACAAATCAAATCAACGCTATAGAAAGGAAGAGATAAAGGTACTAGGTACTAAGAGATAAAGAGGAGAGTGAAAGGTAGATAAAGAGAGAGAGAGAGAGAGAAGAGAAGAAAAGAGAGAGAGAGAGAGGAAAGAAAAGGAGAGGGAAAAAGGCAGTTCTTCAAACAGTTAATTTGCATCGAATGAGGATAGTACACGCTCCCCGTCTCTCTCTCTCTCGCTTGTATTTGATATTCTCTTTCCTTAGCGTTCATTAAATATTAAAGCATAATTACTCCTTTAAAATTACAAATGTCTTTCCCCTGTTACGGTAATATGACATAGATATGCACCAAAGTTAGCACTAATCACTTCTACTGTCTCATCACCTTTTCATGATTAAGCCTTACTTTAAGGACGATTTTGCTACTTAAAGGAAGATGAATTGCCTGAAATCAGTGCAGAACCCCTTTCTCATCTAATTCAACACATGAAAGGAAAAGGAAGTAATCGATCATTGATATGATGGTAGAGTAATTACGCGACCGACAGCCCTGCACTTTCTTTGTCCAAGGGATTATCTTATATTGGATATGTTGGAGACAAAAAGGCGTTTCATTAGCGAAGAAATGTGAGGTAAGGGGCGAATGACATGTTATTACTCTGAAGAAATGTAACAAAAAGAATCCATATTGGGTCTCAGAGGCGTTGAACTGAAACGTTGAACTTACACTTGAAGTTGAAATGGTATTACCAGCTGGGGCTGTGCTTTCATTTTTCATGATAACCCAGTGTAAAGAAAACTGCAATCTTGTCCAAAATAGCACACAGCGATTGAAAATCGATCAACGACATATTTGAAATAATAATTTGTGGAAGCATTATTTTCACATTTTGAGACGATCTCAGAGCATCATCAGAAACTCAGATCATGCATTGTCATGGGCAAGGGGTGCCAATCTTTCTCCAGGATTGGGAGTGCATGGGAAACGCAGCAATAAAGCATAGACGTATTAATTGATATGCCACTCCGTACGATATACGCTTGATTCCCAAATTATTGTAAGCAACTGCACCCCATCACTTTTGTTGACATTCATGTAGCCCAGAGTTCTTCGAAAAAGCCTATATGCGGATATAACCTTAACGCTAATTCGATTCTTCGAATTACGAACACACCAACCAAAACCAACATTTCTTTAAAAAACAAAAATAAAGAAAATGTTGTTGACTTTGTGTTTGGTCAATTTTCGAACTGTATGGCTTCTTATTTACTTTTTTTTTTATTATGGTACATTAAACCTTTTTTTTTTAACCTTTTTTTTTACATGATATGGTAGGCTTTCACTAAATCAATCGGAGAAAGGATGTTTGAATTTTTAAGTTAGCAAAGCATTTAGGGACAGGCATTTTGCCATGTTCTGGGGGGTGTTCATCAAGTGTCTAGTCGGTGATTTTTACCGACAAATTTGCTCTCAGCCAATCAGATGCAAGGATTTCAGTAGCTTATAACAATTATTGCAACTTGTCATTGATGACAGGATATATGAAACAGGGCCCAGTTCAACGATCCAGCGTAATCTGTGAGTAAACTACCGTTTAATGAGCAGCCTGATTAATGAATGCCTCCACCTATACTATATCAAGCCATTGCATAAGGATATCTCTACATCACCCACATCTGCCCCCGCTTTGGCCCCTAATAGATTGATTAATGTTGATGAAGATTTCGTGTGGAAGATAATCAATTATCGTTTTCTTTTTTGCGGGGTTGGCGTCTCTAGTATTGCCCTGCCCGTCGATTGCAACACTAACGACTAGCTGTTAAAGATATCAGATGAACAGACAACTATGCTGTGGTTATGTTAAAGGGTCATATAGCGTTTCGAAGGGCAGTTCCAACGGCGAGATCTTTTTCTATACCCCAGTCGAAATATTTAGGTCGAAATATTGATACTCAACGGTCTCTAATCAATCTACAAATCTAACCAATCTACCATTTTCAGTCATCATGGTCATGTAGCCGAGGTCTGACATTCATAAGACTGCAATAATCTTCAGAATTAAAGGAGGCAGTTGTACTCCAGAAGGAAGAAGAGAACGAAGACGCTACAGAGTTTGAAGTGCACCAACTGTTGCAGGAGTACAAAATGCTTTAGCTCATGAAGTGTTGTAGATTCACTCGAATTTATTAAGCGATAGATTCTGATCATGCATCATGTTTAATTCAACAGGGTCCGAGAGATATGACACGGAGGACATGTGCGTCTTTGGAGATTGGGACGATGATTATGTGGAGGTGACCCATTAATACAAAGGTACAGTATCAGCTGTCAGGAGAAAGGTCATTATTTGGGATGGAAACTCTCATCTATTTCGTCCTTTTCAACCATTTGGGAGGATGCAATTTAATGCATGAAGTCATCTATAGCTCAGTTCCTTTCTTCTTCATGTGGTCAGGTAATGCATAAAGCATACCTACTAAGATAGGAGTAGGCCATTCTGTCTCGTGCCAGATAGGTGGCCACTGCCAAATTGCTCTTTGAACGTTATGTTATATCAGTTATAGTAATGTCCTTTGGCATGACATTAACCTACATTTGCCACTCTCCACCCAGGTGTTAAATGGGAACCTGCTCAGGAGGAAGAAATTTCTTTGATGCTCTGAGCACCAAAATCGGTAGCTTAATCAGCTACAGCCTGGGTAATATCGGAACGCCTTGAACATTTTATACAATAACTATTCATTACCATAATCAAATTACATTGCTTAGCTTGCTTTCCTCACCTTCTATTTGACCTGATTTAACAAATATTTTCATTTCATGTGCACCCCAAAAAAGAAGCATAAATAAGCATAACAGGGGAAGATTACAATAACTTAGAATTTAATAAAAAGCGTTTTGTCAGTTACATATTTTGGCACAAAATGATACGTTCTTGCTCAGTTAAAAACCATTGCAAACAAGATCAGACTTTTAAATTTCTGGTCTGAATGAGGTCACAGCCTTTTATTGCAAGGCACATTCTCAGATCACACTCATTATCCGAGAAGTATCTGTTACATGGGAGTTTATCATAAATGGCCTGTCGGGCAATGTGTTGAGTTTCATAGTGAATGTCTGGAATGCATCACTCCATCTTTTAAAATTGCCCAGTGATGTGAGAGGAGATCAGCTACGGACAATATGAACATTATCCCATATGCCATTTTGTCCCAACCTGATTTCGCTAATAGAGTGTGTGGAGCTCTTCAGAAATTGCATGTACTTGAAACTGAAAAGGAGCTGTGTAAAGTGATCTCTTCTAAAAACAACGTTGGATAAGGACAGTGAAGCGGACCAAGAAAACACGACTCTTTTATTTTATTACTACCATTCATAGCTGTACTTGTGAAAGTCGGTATTGCAGGGGGGAAAGTGATTCAGAAAGCTAGTCCCGTCTAGAACACGAGGTGAAAATTTTGTTGTGGGGATTTAACAAAGGCTGTCGAAATTAGAATCCGCAGACAAGCCATTCATCATATTCTTCGTAATAATAATATAATGATGGCCATTTATATAGCGCTCATATTCGTCAAGCTGTGACGTTCATGGCGCTTAGATATTATTACCCTAGTTATAGCCGAGATACCAAAGTAACTATAGAGCTCAAGCTTATCAGGTACCCACTTACACCTGGGTGGAGACATATACCGTAGATTAATGTCTTGCCAAAGCACTTTAGTGTCGGGCTGGGATTCGAACCCCGTATCTTGCGATCTACAGTCCGGTGACGTATCCACTAGACCACAACACCTCTATACCTCGTCATATTTCTTTTCCGAAATGTTCTATTATGCAGTAAAGAATTCCACTATGTTATCATCATAAGTTGACCATAGTTATGCATATCAAAACACCATGAAATAAGTATATAAATGCCGTGTTCAAAAGTTATTTTGCAAACCAAGTAATAAGTATCACCATGATTATATTTGATCCCTATTGATATTGTTATTTGCTTTATGAAATGTCACTTTTTTTATCTAGAAAACTTTTTTCTGTGCCGTAAAACCGAAAATCTAACTATTATTCCATGCAGTTTCAGTGATATATTGTATGAATAATTTCATGGAATAAAATGGCATTTATAACGTAGTACGACATTGATATAATTTCTTTTCAATATCGGATGAAATTACTGTGATCTCTAAAATTATTTATTCTTTTTAATTATTGTCAACATGTTTGGGCTTCGCTCGTAAATGTCAGGGCACAATAAACTGATTTGGTCTGTTGAGAGCTGAAAGTACGTAAACTCAATAATAATTGATAAATTGTGAGAAAACATCCTTCTAGTTCTGAGCTGATGATGATGATTTACGTATCATGAAGAAGGCAAAGCCCTGTCTCTACTTTGGCGCCAATCTTGAATCCCCAAAAATGAAGACTAAATCTGTCAGACCAGCAACGGTAGGTGAACAAACCTTGATTAAAAAACATTTCCAATGTTCATGTCAGTATCCGCTATGCTTGAATGATGCTTTAAAATTGCCCAGTCTGATCAAGTCCTGCCAATTATCCTCTTATTACAGCATTGCCTCAATCCTTCCATATTCTGAATATTCTTTCTTTTATTTAGAACTTTGGTATGTCATATTCGTTTGCAATGGCTACTGTCTTTCGGGTTCGCCGTTTTTGATTAAATCAATTAGCAAACATGAAAGAAACAGGATAAGTTAGGATGCTCAGGGGCAATATTAACCCCAATATGTTCGCAAACATTAACCCGATTGAATACATTTGAATTGTTTGTTTAATGTCTCTCTTTCTCTCTCTCTCTTTCTGTCTCTCTCTCTTCATCTCTTAGTTTTCTCCCATTCAGCAACTATGTAGTGTATGACTCTTGAACGGAGATGAAAGTTTACAAATATCCATGTTTTTGTTCGGCCAGCATAATCAAACGAGGCTTGGGGCTGAGGGGGCTGCAGTACCCCCTCCCCCTTCCCGAAATTATTTTGAAATTATCAATATTTGCGAAATTGGCGCAGCTGGTACCTTATGATTCGGGTAGGGAGGTAGACTAATCTTAACTGCTCTATGTTAGTTTGTATGTAGTTTTGAAGAAGGAATTTTATTTTTTTAAATAATATAGTAAGCTGTAAAAATGTGCAAGTCACATTAGCCCTCACTCTCCCCCGACGAAATTTACAAATATAATAATAAATCAATGAGATAGCTCACAAGATGCTCTTTGTTATTTCTATGATGATGGTGAATTTACCGTTTATTCATATTGATCATGTGTTCAGTATGCTGTTTGTTGATGTTACAATGATGGAGTGATAAGGTATGTGAAAAATGGATATCACTTTTTCCTGTCATTACCTCTCCCTATTTTTATGCACCGTTTGTTTTTGTACACATCTCTCGCTCTCTCCTTCACGCTTGGTCACTTATCTCTCATCCGCACACACTCTATCATTCTCTCTTTCTCGCGTTGTCTCACTTTTCTATTAAACACATAGAACAACCCCTCTCTCTCTCTCTCTTACACACACACACACACCCCCACACCCACACCTACACACACACACACATGCTCGCGTGCCCGCGCCCACCCGCCCATGCACGCACACTCGCTCAAATCCGCCCGCCCACACACCATCTCCCCTCTCTCTATCTCTCTGTCTATCTCTCCTTTTCTATCTATTTGTGTTTCTGTCTCTCTCATTCAGTCTCTTCATCTACCCCTCTGTCTATCTTTTCCTCGTTCCCCTTAAATTCTTTCTTGCCTTCTCTCTATTCTGTCATTCATAACTTTTTTCTTTCCCTGCATGCTCTCACTGCAATCCATATATTTCCTTTTTCATTTCTATTCCTCAAAAAAAAGAATGTTGATATAATGGACTATTTTATGGATCCGTCTTTCTTTCTTTCTTTCTTTTTGTTTTGATTCGTTTTGGCCCTTTTTCTTTCTTTTTTTAAATGTTAGTTTTTAAGTTCTCTCATACGCTAAGCACTTGGCACATAAGAAAAATCTTGTTGATCCTGTATATCATTCCATGAACATTTAAATTGATGCAGAGATGTTTAGAAACATGCATGATATGATGAAATGTGAGTAAAGAATTCATAGGGAGACGGGAGAGAGAGAGAGAGAGAGAGAGAGGGAGAGAGGGAGAAAGAGAGAGAGAGAGGGAGAGAAAGAGGGACAGAAATACGGAAACGAGGAATAGCAGAGAACGGATGAAAACAATCCTCCTTTAATACTCCTAAAACTCCGTGGGTGGGTGTTGATGGTTGCGCATTTCCACGTATACGGGTTTTTCGGACGGCGGACTGTCAACCGCGCCGAAATGAGGAGGCATGGAACTACCATCTTCACTTCATACATCGCCTCTGGCACTCGCATCATCAGGCTGTTGCACAGAGTGCTGGCGTTCACCGAAGGGAGCTTTAATTGTATCGGAGTTGAGAAGGGATAGGATGTCAAGTCCTCGTTGGGTCGTACCCACTTTAATTTTTTTTTAAACCCAGGGCATAATATATATATATATATATATATATATATATATATATATAATATTCGTTATTAACTAAAATGATTTATGTATAAGGCAAGACCTATGTAATGCGTCAATATAACGAGTACCAGCTTTACACAAAACCAGGAATACCAATGCCGTGCTTTGTTCGCTCTGTAAAAAATAGAATTTGAAGTATTGATTAACACTGAAAATTGTGGAGGGATATAATTTTGTTTTGAATATTCGAAGCTAAAGAGACTATATTTTTGAAAGACGAATGTGTTAAGTGGTGAAATAAAATGAAATAAAATAAAATTACAATAATCTTTGTAGTATGGTGGTAGGAAATCAGAAACCAGTATCTAATATGTCAAATAGCATTCATAGGTTTAAAAAAATATTTTTTTATAACCTTAACCTCTTTTCAGGGTATCTCCCCTATACAGTCTTCATTCTCAGATTTTAAATCTCGATGAGGTTAATTTCCTTTCATTTCTTTACTTTAATATTTTTGTACCTATTCCATTACCTCTTACTTTGCCACTATTCTGTTGATGAATACTCCAACAACAAAATGTTCTAAAAAGATGCTCAAACATTTCAACACCTCGAAATCATCTATTTGAAAAGTAAAGGTGCTTACAAGGACCTAAAATGGAGCTGCTGGTTCAAATGGGTGCTTACCATAATCTTAAAAGGAGCCTTCAGTGTGACAAGCTTGGCGAGGCTTAAAGACCTCAGCCTGACCCAAAACAACCATATATTGACGTAAAGCTTAGTAAACAAAGAATATAATTACCCTGGGTATTCATAAATTTTCGTCTCCGTTTATCCATAAAAAATAAAAAAGATAATTTTTTTTGGTCCGCCCCCTCCCTATGGCGTAACAACAGAGGAAACTGCAGGGGGTCGCTAGACGTGTGACGACATGTCATGTATACAGCTCCGAGTGCGTCTACACGATATGTCGTCATCAAATTTTCACCCCCCGCAAAGTAGCGTTCCTCAGAGACGGGGCCCTCGTCAGAAAAACCACCGGGGCTCAACATTCGGGACGCTGTTACTCATTCCACAGGAAACGGAATCTCATGAAGTTGGTTTCAATTTGTTCAGAAAATATATAGCTCCCCGTGGATGAATAAAGGGTATATTTCAAAATTCGGTCAGGCTGAGGTCTTTAAAGAGAAAGGTGAGTTCCTAGAAAGTTGAAAAAAATAATCTGTGAGCTTTCTCATTCCATATATGTCTGTTTGACAGAACATCATAATAGAAATCTCTTCTGAAAAGGATTGCTCTTCAAATTCCCGTGAGATTCGAAATATGACGAGAAATATCTGAAGTGTTTAGACCGAACATGGCATGCTACATTTGTGTATCCAGTCCCGATTCGAAACCTCACAGTATACATCAATTCTTATGTAGACATGATCAACCTTTCCCAATCGCTTTGAGACAGTTTCTTTCACAATGTAATCACATTACCAGAAGTCAATTTTATCTTTAATGTAAGGTTCTGGATATGATTTTTTTTTCTCAGTGTGTATAATTTCCTTCGTATATACTTCCATCATAAAAATATCAATATCAAATAGCATGATTGCAAAGACTTCAAAAAATCAATTATAGAGCAATATCATTACCCTATAATTGTATTGCCTAAAGAAATCGTGTTCAGATTATGTCATAAGCAAATGCAGCTTTAGTACAATTCAATAGGTAATGCATGATTGAAATTGCCTTAGGTTCGTATTCGGAAAGTCCTGGCGTTCATTTTATATTGCATTTTGAATTCTTCAATGAGTTTACTTTGTATTGTGACACTTCTCTTAGTTTTTCATCGTCATTTAAACTGTTCTTCACTTTTAAGGAAAAATGATGAATATAATACCAAATATTATATTTCTATTGTTAGCCTACTTGTGAAAGTGTATATGGTAGAATTAATAGTCGTGCCCTAATTGTATTCGTATCTACTTCAGGCCTGTTGCCATGCATATAACCCGATAAAGATGCTAACTTGAGGTCGCAGTTTAGGTATATTCCCTAAAGGTTACAAATTGAAACCAGTTGAAATTTCCAGTTGAAACCAATTAGCATCAGATATCGATGTAGATTTAATTGCCATTTGTATTAGGTGTCAGTGGCAAAGAGAGAGAGAGTTCCGCTGATTTGTCTCAAATATTTCCAATGTAAAGGCATTGGTAATTGTTAATAGATAGAAAGACGTATTTGATGAACTACATGCGGAAGTGTATAATATTCCATATAAATCTAGTTAAATGAATGTATCCAAGGCTATGCTTAGCGTTTTTGAAATCCTGTTAACAATATCAAGTAATCTTTTTCATGTAATTTGAAAAATTCTTACAACAACCATGATAATAATAATAACAATAATTTTGTTTACCCTGGGAAGCGTCAATAGCATTAATACTGTCCTTCCTGAGGGCCCTGCAATTATCATTACCCCAGCATTGCCAGGTACCCATTTACACCTGGGTCGAGAGGGACAAAATTGGGTAAAACAGCTTGCCCAAGGATGCAAACACCCAGCAAGGATCGAACCCAGGACTTCTCGTATGAGAGTCAAGAGCGTTCACCAATATACCATGGTGCTCCCATTTATTATACTAAAGCATCAGTGACGAAGAAATGATTATTCAGGTAAATTATATAAAAACATACGGACATTCCACATGTTCCAATTCTCCCTTTCCTTCTGTCTCTCTCTCTCTCTCTCCCTCTTTGCCATTCGATTGGGGGCAAGTGCCCAATGTCCCCTGTAGGTACGCCACTGATCACATGAATCTGAATTACTGAGATGCTCTATACGACCAGTGAACTTTGACATTTTCACACTGGATTGGACAGTTTGGCACCGCCTCGAAATACATTCACACCAAAGTATGTCACACATCGTTTAATGTTTACCATCTTTTTCACCAGCTGCAACTCGGTCATGAATGCGAATAAATGAGTACATGAGAGAAAGCCAATTTGTACCGGCGTATCCACAAATTAAATATTCCCCGGACGGTGATGGGGCGACCCCCTCCTTTCAGTAGACCTACCGGAGGTTGTAATTGTTTTCCTTTCCCGGCCTTCTGAGGGGAAGGGGCGTATACTGGCTCAAACTATGTATACGCAACAGATGCCTAAAATATTAAATCATGCTCCTTTTTTAGTAATTGTAATGCTCTAAATAGTAGAAATAAATTCTTTGTATAAGCCACATACCATGTTAAGTATACTTGTATATACTTAATTTGCTTTTTGCGTTTTGGGATGGATACTTCTTTAAAGTCCGGTTGACATTAACAGAAACGGATTTAATGTTATTAGCTATTTTTCAAAGATAGGTTTTACTTACTTTCTTTAGCTACAATCTTCATTTCCTTAGAATAGTAGAGAAAACAGATTTGTTGGAACTAGCTATAGTAGCTATAGGATAGAGATGACCGGGGATTTCTCGGGGGAGACCATTGTATGCTTGAAGATTTCTTTATATACTCTTATTTAATCAACCAAACCAAATAGACGATAAAGTAAACTGATGGCATGTACATTTCGTAACAATTTTGCACCATTCCTTCTTCAAAAGTTCCTAGACAGCACAACAATTTTTTTTCTTCAATAAAACTCACTTCACAATGTTTTGTTTTGATTTCGTCAAAGCACGACTACATTTATATCAACCAATATAAGGACATCAGCAATGCAATACAAAAAATAATATTTGAGTAGAGGACAAAACGAGATTGACATTCGGGAAAAGCCTATAGCAAATAGAATTCCCAATAATAAAGTACTTAAAATTGCGATAATACATGAACGTTAATGTCCCACTCACACACATTTTAATATTTTAAAACCACGCTTCTGGCTACAAGAGTCTACTCTTTGATCTATTGGCGTGTTCACATGGGAGGATGAATTGATTCCTTCATTCCGTGTTTGTTTAATTTTCATGTTCCTGACAACATATAGTGGCGCACTTGCCTGATGTGAAAGTGGGATAGTACTCAGATCCATTGGCAGTGTAAACGATCTCCAGCGAGTTTTCTGATCACGACTGCTTATTGATTTTGTCTATGACAAGCGTCTTCACGGACAATCCTGAGGCAAAAATCCGAACCGATGATAGCTGGCTACCTTTAATAAGTACGTTTTGCCGGGAACATGAAATGCATTTCTACCCGCCTGCGACCAGATCCAGTTACATGAATGAAGGTTTTACGTACGATTCTATTGGAATTTTAGCCATACGTCACAATTGCCCTGTAAGGCAGGTCGAAATACAAAATTCGACATATGCCCCATCACGAATTCGCAGAACTATACACCGTACAAGAAAAAGCGGAACATTATATTCATGAGAAAACAATTCGATATCTTGTCTACAGCTTCAAAGTTACACATCATCTATTGAAACTCCATATCGATGAAGAAGTTACAACTACATTAATTTCAGCGGAAACCAATAAAATACATAGACCGGTACAAAATGTGAAACCGCACTTGTTGGATAGTTCCTCCATTTCCACGAAATAAGGAAAGTTGATAGATAGGAATAGAATATTCAATAGCCCATCAAATGCTAGAAGAATCCTGACGTATGGATTTGTAACAAGAGCTTCTTTACCAGCAGGGGAGCGTTTCATCAAGCGTTTTGTCAGTGATATTTACCGACAACTGTTATAATCTACTGAAATCATTGCATCTGATTGGCTGAGAGCAAATTTGTAAGTAAAAATCACTGACATAACGCTTGATGAAACGCTCCCCAGATGACTTAAAACGCAATGGAATTAAAGCCATTTAGGAATTCAGCCAGCGATCTGTTACATTTAAATCTGAATTTAAGTTTGTTGGATTCATGGTTAGGTTCCGTATGCTGTGCAAGATTGATAAAAGTTTAGAAGAATGATGCTTTACTTTTTAACAGTTGCTTAAGAATTGAAATTAAACATGACTAATTCTTAAAGCGAAATCTCGGTTTGGATTTTAAATTGCACCCTTCCCTTGCTGTGTTTGTATGGTAATAAATAACATTAATGCAGACATTCTAGACTTGACTTGATAAGGAATACTTGCCGACGGGCGCAGCTTCGTGAAAGGTCGGCCATGACAGTCATTGTAAAACTAATTTACAGCATGGAACGTGAGGGTTTCTTTCGGTTAGACACAATAATTTATGCGCATGGAACGTGATTACTTGGTGTAATGCGTAATGTTACCATGATAAACATCTCTAAGATGTATGTAGTTTGGCAACAATGTTCATGTTTGTGCCAGCTTACAAAAGCATTATTTTATTTCTCTTAGCAACTACAAAATGCGGACGGACCGAAATGAAAAATGTACTCCACAGTTTCACATCAGTACACATTCAGTTGTGTCATAATCCACCAGCACATTATAATGCATATACTTCTAAAATTAGTGATTTGTATACCATATAATTCGTATCCCATCAATTAAAACACTTCTGTGATAATATACTATATTGACATTATGTACAGAACATCTAAGAAAATATATCCGATATCTTGCTAACGTATTATCATGCCTTACAAGGGTAACACATGGTCTTCATCGAATTCTTTGCAATATTAAACACGAAAGAAGGTGTGAATATATGCTAGTGTCAGGTGAAGAAAGAACGTTACATAATATTTAAATCATTCTACATTAGACTGAAAATATAATCAACGAATGTGGCGTTCATTTGTTCATGTTGATGACATAGTAGTTTACAATAAAAACATGATAAAAAAGTTGCAAGCTGAGTAGCGATAAAACACGTCCATCTGATTGTATCGGGTACAAAAATATTGATTTTTATTTCACAATCATTTAGCTACTCTTCACAACTAATAAAAAAACGTCAAAATTCAAAGGGGACAAATAAGCGTAGTGGTGTTCAATTAGGAAAATCGAATATATGACAAGTTCTAATAAAATTTTTACATCTTAGTATTTAGATAGTAATTGAATTTCCTTTCATTAGGTTTTCTTGTCAGTTATACTTATTTAACTTTTCAAAATTGAACACTATACTACTAGTTAATAAAATTATACACAACCACATTTGAATCCAATGAATAGATTAAAGATTACGACTGTAAAAAAAACAATTCAAAATGCTCCTTCTCTCTCCCTCTCTAAGCAACAAGTTCTCCTTACTTGACTTTTGTTCGAAGGAAATTCACTTCTAATCGAATCATCCATTCACAGTCGTTTGGCTAGACTCATCAATTAATGGGCAACTCGCCGTTCTTCTAGCTATTCGAATGTTTTAGCCGGTCAGCCCGTTCGCAATTACATATCCCCTTCCTTCTCTCCTATTCCAATAAAAGCAAGCGAATCATTGAAAAAACAACGTAGAAACCCACGAGCAATGCGCTCCTCATTTGCACTCCCCCACAGGCTAAAAGAAAACTTGAAATTGGTCGCTAATTTCATTTTCAGAGTTCCTCGATCGAATCGACGCTGATGGCGGATTTGTCCGCTGCGTTCACCCTGGTCGCCTCTATCAAAAGTATTGTTTTAAGTTTTATACGGGAGAGACCTGGTACCAGGGTGTAGTATATGTTAGCGGACCCCTGAGATATTTCTACAGTAGTGTTAAGAATAGGAATGCTTGAGCATAAAAAAAAATCACAATTTGTAATAGGCAAGTGTTAGATGTTGGGTTATTAATGCCAATTCCACATTACTAACATGAGGAATATCAAGGATTTGTACAATTTCCTCCAAGGGCTTCAACTATTAAAATAGTAGCAATGGCGGATGGGACAGAAGGCATGTCATTTAGTTCAAAACACGCTTCGTTTGTTTCAACTCGGGTTTTCACTTCAAAGGAAGATCAATATATCACTGCGACTCTCAGCGCTTAAAGGGATTTAGGTAAAAGACAGGTTTTTGAACACTTTTAGATCATGAAAGCAGCTCTGCAAATTTAATAACTCAATGTATGATCTGGAATCATTTTAGGTTCATCAAGAGTTTGTTTTGAAAAATAATGTATTTTTACTGACAGTAAATTGGAAGGATACCAACAGATGTTTGTAGCCACCCCTATAGCTCGTGTTTCTATAAGTGTGATGATGTTGAGGAAACGTTTGCTTGTACAGTATATCAAAGTAGCATAAATTATAAGAAGCATACAGACAATACGATCCGAATGCCTGTAATGATAAGAGTCTTATAAATGATACATTTGATATAAGTAGAAGCAAAGGCTATTTTGGATTTCGTGATAACACCCTTTGTGGTAGTGGTAGCACCTATATCCAATAACATCATTTGACATTTAATAGTATCAGGAGTCCTGTGGTTATATCATTTGTATAACCGTAGTTGTATAGTAGCAATGGTGGTGTTGGTGGTGGTGGTAGTAGTAGTAGTAGTAGTAGTAGCAGTAGTAATAGTAATGATAATAGTTAAAGTCGAAGTTTTAGTAGCAGAAGCAAACACAGTGGCCTTACGGAAAAGTAGAAGCATAAGCACCAATCGAAAACATGACAATTTACAATTACAAGAAATTACTTCCATTTACGAGTAAGCAATTTGTATTAATACGTTTTAAAAACATGTTTAGTTCTGAGTGAGGTGATGTGTGGAGATGATCGTTATTCGTGACAGAACTGGTAGTAGAAAAAATTGCGGAAGAAAGTACAAGCAGATGTAACAGTTGTAGTACAGGTAGTTGCAGTATAGGAATGGAAGTAGTAAAAGTAGTAGTAGTAGTTGTAGTAGTAGTAATAGTAGTAGTAGTAGTAGTAAGTCGTTGCAGTCGCAGTAGACGAAGCAGTGCTTGTTTATTATAAGTTCAATTAGTAAAATAAGGAAGAAAAAATAGTATACATCGTATAGTAAACTTGGTAAAAAATGAAGTAGACGATTACTAAACATGATGTAAAATAAAATAATAGTTGCTGTATCAATATTACGGTGATAATAAATCGCCATCAATTATCCTTGTCGTAGTAAGCATCGTATCCGGTTCGAATATATTTAGTGTCGTAATCATGGTAATATGATTGGTATAAATAAAGCAGATAAATTATGTGAAAAAATAGTTTAATGTAATATATGATTTAAGTAGTAATAGCGATATATCAATAGCACTGATGTTGTGGCACTTAATTCATATCAAGCACTTTCACATTTGTTGTTATTTTATTTTTGCATTATTCTTGGAGGGAGGTAAAATAAACAGTTTATCAGATATATTGGAAAATGAAGCACAAAATGCAGTCCCACTATAGTATTAGCGGTAATGGTAGAAGTGAACAGTAAAAGTAATAGCATTTGTAGAAGAAGAAAGAGTTCTATTAGAAGTAAAAGTTTTATATGTAGTAGGAGCAAAAGAAGTAGGAGAGTAGTGTAGTAGAAGTAGTAGAAGAAGTAGTATAAGTAGTAGTGCAAGTAGTAGTAGTTGTAGTAGGCTAGTAGTAGTAGAAGTAGTAGCAGCAGCAGTAGTAGTAGTAGTGGTAGTAGTAGTAGTCAGTGGCGGATTTAGAGGGGGGGGGCACACCCGGCCCGTAGCCCCCTTTTTAAAAGAAAAGTATAGATTGTACCACATTTTTTAATTGTGCTCCCCCCCCCCTTTAGACGTGATAAACTTTTGTTGTTGTTGTTGTTGCTTGTTGGAGAATTATGGGGGAAACTGGACATCATACCCCCAGCGACTTTTTGAGGGCTGGCGAAAAAATTAATGCCCCCCCCCCCCTTATACGAAATCTTGGATCCGCCCCTGGTAGTAGTAGTAGTAGTAGTAATAGTAGTAGTAGTAGTAGTAGTAGTAGTAATAGTAGTAGTAGTAGTAGTAGTAGTAGAAGTAGTAAAAATCGTCGTAGTGTTATTCGTAGCGATATTGGTGGTAGCATAGTAGTATAGTAGTAGTAGAGTAGTAGTAGTAATATATAGTTGTACTAATAGTAGTAGGACCAGTAGCAGTAGATAAGGCACGGGTCGTAGCAGTTGTTGTAAAAGCAGTAGTTGTTGTAGTAGTAGTAGTAGTAGTAGAAGTAGTAGTATTAGTAGTAGAAGTAGTAGTAGAAGTAGTAGTAGTAGTAGTAGTAGTATATCACTGGATGGTACGTTAGCGGGACAGTGAACAATGAGTTTATTCCGTCACAATACATTGCTGTACATTAGCAGGACACTCGCGGACATTAGCAGGACATTCAGACAATGCTCCTAACAAAGCACTGTCCTGCTAAGGTACCATATAGAGTTATATAGTATATTAGTAGTAGTAGCAGCAGCAGTAGCAGTAGTAGTAGTAGTAGTAGTAGTAGTAGTAGTACAGTAGTAGTAGAGCCAGAGGTAGATGTAATACAGTAGTAGTTGCAGTAGTTCTTTCAGTAGTAGTTGTAGTTGTGGTAGTAGTAGTATTAGTAGTATTAGTAGTAGTAGTAGTAGTAATAATAATAATAATAGTAGTGGTAGTAGTAGTTGGTTGTGGTGGTGGTAGTGGTGGTGGTGGTGGTGGTGGTGTAATAGTAGTAGTCGTTGTAAAGAAGTATAGGGGTTGTAGAGATAGTGATAGCAATGGTCGGGTCAGATGCAGGCCTCTTAATTATTAGATGGAGTCATCGTAGACTGTGAAGACGGCAGCAGTCGTTATAGAATAGTTATATCGGCAGATAATTTACATGTAGTTAACGATATCCAATTTTAATGCTCTTGAATTCACGCTCAATTTTTTTCCTTCTTCTTTTAGAAGCACATCAAGTGTGGAAATTTTCCTGAGCCTTTAAGAATTTAAAAGTGGATATGCAGGTTTATGAGATAATGAGCATTTCAACTCCGATCAAACATCAAAAGAGTATTTCTTTCCGTTTTCATTCAACCGCAAAAGATTTCCATAAACTCCCTCATTGGATCATTTCTTTTTTTTAAATTTCGGGTGTTAATACCCAATTATCGGATTGTATAACTGTACGGGGATATGGATCAAAACTTTATTTTTATTGTTGTAAGAGGACCACGCATAACTATTCACAAAAGTTCCAAATGAGGAGAGGTCTCTTCAAATTATCGATATAAACCTTGTTTTCAACACATGAAGGTTTGGTTGAATTTTTGCAACTACGATACCGAGAAAGAGGCGGCTTACTAAAGAATGATCCAACTGAATTCCTGTTTTCCAAATCTAGATTTTTTTTTCTCTTTCGCCGCGCCCTTAAGATATCAAAACACACTCTACTGCAAGATCGTCTATGTGGGTCGGGTATTAAAATCGACATCAAAGTGTAAAACTAATAGGATGATACCGTTCCAGTATAACCAGACAACTTACTATTTAGAGACATTTATCAAAATTAAAGAAAGCGCCATCGACAAGTAAACAATTTCACTACCCTACTAATAATAGCATGAACTTTCGTTTCTGCTCTTGGGTGTCAGGTACATATATTGATATAATCATGTAAATATAAAGTATAATTACACCACGATCTTGTATTATAAGCCATTTTGTTATCGTTTCAATGAATAATGAATACAAACAATAAAAAGGCGATTTATTTCAAATTATATATGTAAACACATTTGGTCAGCAAAAGCAGTAAGTTAGCTCAAAAGAGTAGTTTAAGGGTCGAGCATTCTTGTTTCAGATGAAATATTCACTAAAAAGTACGTGAGAAATCGACTGAAATTTTGTAAATAAAGCACTTTTTTAATCAACTGTTTAATATTGAAAATGGATTAAGCTTTTCGTTTCAACCATACTGAAATTTATGCACGTTAGCGCCTTCCAACGATGCATCAGGACATCAGACCTCGAGGTTTCACACAAATCTGCCACATTCCTCCTAGTTTAAAGAGCTCACAAAGCACAACAATAATGCTCTCGAGAAATTCATTTTGAGTTGTAAAATCGGTAAAACCTGAAACCTGAAACCTTTCAGGTTAAAACGACTTCATGAACTAGGCACGAAAACACTACCTAAAATCTCTTGAGTGAATTTACCTCCCAAAGAAGCGGACGTACTTGACGTGTGGAATCAAATGACCACTTCAAATCCATTTTTACATCATTATTTGTAAAATCCGTCCATAGGTGGTGGTCTGATGTCGATAGGGTAAATGATTAAGTGCTGAAGGTATAGGTTTGTATCTTGGGTGAGTTCTCGCTGTAACCATCGCTGCCGAGTGTCGTCGACGGGGCGATGGTCGGGCTGGTCGTGTACTCGTTGTGGACATTGTGCAGTCGCATGGTGCCACCGCGCGTGTAGGTACTGCTGTCGCGACAGCGGCTCCGGTCGAACTTGCTGGCTTCCGGGAAACACCATGGACACATGTCGGCCAGGTTCTTCTTGAAGTTCTCACCGATGAATGTGTAAACGAGTGGGTTGAAGCAGCTGTTGCTGTAGCACCAGCAGATGGCAATGGACCAGGTAACGCGAACAGCTGTACTGTGGGTCCAACCGATGGCTTGCCATATCTGCATTATGTGAAATGGCATCCAGCAGACAAAAAATACCACTATGACAGAGATGGTCAGGAGAGAAACCCGCTTGGATGCTCTTTGTGCCGCGCTGCAGGCTCCATCTGACCTCAAGGGAAGGTTACTACGTAACATCTTGTAGAGCAGAGTAGTATAAGCCATGAGAATTACTACAAGAGGTAGTAAGAACCCTAAGACCAGATTGAAATAAGCATAAAAGTGTGCTTGTCTGTCTGAGATGTCGACTGTATAGCAGTTAGTCACACCGAATTGGGTCTTGGTCGTGTAGAAGAGAAAGGTAGGTAGAGTGAGTAGAATAGAGAGCACCCAAACCAGTCCGCAGAAGATCCTGGTCTTGTTCTTGGTCCTATACCGTATCGAGGAGAGGGGATACACCACTGCGATGTACCGATCAGCGCTCATGAAAGTTAACGTGTAGATCGAAGCAAACTGATTCACAGAGTCACAACCGACGATCAGTTTACACAAAAACGTTCCGAATGGCCAAGCCATGTATGCAGCTTGGACAGCTTGAAACGGTAAAGTCAACACGAACATGAAATCCATAATGGCTAGGTTGAGGATGTAAATGTTAGGAATTGTTCTCATGTTGTTATATTTAAGAAGCACCGTAATGACTAAACCGTTGCCAATGAGACCCGTAAACACAATGATCCCATAAACTATAGGGATCCCAACCGTCATCCATTGCATCTCCGCTTTCGAAAAACCAATCATTGTCGTCCCATTCGATCCATTCATCGATTCGATCTCTTCATTCGTCACCATTATTGACGTACTCATCTGATACTGCTCCATTTCGATGTTCATTCTTGATAAAGTAAAGTTCAACACTTTCACGGCTGATTACAAACAACACGCCATTCAGAAATGTAAAGCAATATTTCGCAGTCTCAATGGAGAAAATTGTCGGCTTTCACAACTCTCCTGTCTGCCTCGACATTAAATAACCTACTTACAAAAGAGTACGAGGTGTAATTACCATTATCTTTTAAAATGACTGTTTTTTTATTCCTTTGAGTTCTGTTACTTGCACTTCTATGAAACTTTCTACTGTAGATCCTGGGAGCAGCGACACATAGGCTCAAAGTTATGCAGAGCACACACAGACGTGAGAATGACAGCGAACAATATTCTGTCACGAGTTATATTTCCAAAGTAAGATGAGTTGCGTGCTGCACGCTGTCTTTATATAAAGACGCAACTCGCCATTAAATGAAAAAAAAAGTGAATTGGTCCGTGCAACATTTATGATACACATGCAGACAACACAATAGTCGCGCGCAGACATCTGCACTGTGCGTGCGGCTTCGTGAAAAAGGGAGGGTACACATTGTCACGTGATGCTGTCATAGTTGCTCCGCCAGCCAATCACGAATCGCCTGAAGGATTGAGTTTGGGATGCTGTTCGCTATCAAACAGTGGTGCACGTCAGCTTCAACGCAAATGGATAGGGTGGTATTGAAGGTTGAATGGTTCGGATTTCGCAAGGGGCACTCATATTCATTTAATTTTACAAGGGTGAAGATGAGTCCTATATATCTACTGGAAGGTGGGACAAAGGACAAACTAAGTTCCTTTGAATTTTAGCAAATGTTTGATGTATGCATAACATCTGGGAAAATAAAGAAATTAAACAAAAAACATGCCAAAACCTTTCACACTATCGTGCTCTCTCTTTCTCTCTCTTTCTTCCTCTCTCTGTCTCTTTCTCTCTCTCTCGATGTATCTCTCAATCTCTAAAATAACATAGGGACATTCTATGAGGGATTAGGTTCCTTGCCAAATGATGTTCATCGCTATCTAAATGCTGATGAAGTGGAACCTTCTAAACACTATATTCCCTTTTATATGCAGATGATACTATAATTTCTTCAATTTTAGAAGATGGGTTTCACTACATCTTCGAATGTCCTTTTTTTCAGAGGGAAAGGCGCATGCATTATTTTAAAAAATGTATATAAAAGTAGACAAAATGGGTTACAAATATTCCAATTATTAAATTCTGCTAATACTTGTCAGCTTCAAATTAAAAAAAAAATGCCAGAACTATTTATGATGCAATTTACTCGACACCAAAAGAGAAGGGTAAAGTACATAAAGTAAGAAAGATTACTGTATATACTCGTAGTGGTAGAATAGTAAAATAGCCAGGACGGCTATTCTTGTAAAATTGTTTTTATACAATGCTTTATCTACTATATTATTTAAAACTTATAATGTATGTATTATAATTGTAAATACGTTTCTTTGATTGTACTCTCATAGCCCGAGAGGGGGTCGATAGAGTCAATAAATCTTATCCATCCATCATATCTATCTAAAATGCATAAATGTATATTTCACTTACCCTCGTTATCTCATTTTGTCTCTAAAATTATGTATCCTTTTGACTCTTCCAGGGCTTTTCGAACTCACGATATTTAAACAGCAAAACGCACAAACGCGCATCACAGTGGAAAACCGATTTATCTGAGTACGGTACATGTTATGACACTTTGGTGTTTAACTAGTGTTTCACTTTTAAGAAAATATATCTCTCTCTCTCCTCTCTTTCTCTCTTATTTCCCCCTCTTTCTCCCACGTTCTTTCTATTTCTCTTTCTCTATCATTTTTCTTTCACAGTCGTATCATCTCATTTTAATTTCCCATCTCTCTGTCTCTCTCTTACATTTTTCATTTGATTTGATGTGATTTTATTAGGTTTATTTGAAAAATTCAACACAGCAGTTATGAGCTAATACACATCGGATTTATAGCTTAAAAATACATACTTATAAAGAAGAAATCAAGTTATATTAAATCAAAATGAAATAGTTGTTTTCAGTTTAGATAAAAATATATATTTATAATGGTACTGCATTGGAATTAAAAAGAATACAGACAATAATTTATTCAAGTGAAATTTAATTGATGAAAAATTGATGAAATTACATATTGTTAAAGTAATAAAAGAGCAAAGTAAATAAAAATATATTGTTTGATTACATCGGTTTATCACTGAGAACATATTTCGGTTAAAATCGAATGTGAATTACTGTGGCTTAGCATACATTATAAAAGGTACATAGTTTTTGAATTATGCCAACTCATGAGGTTGAACTCATTTTATAGTCAAAGAAAATTAGGTGAAAATGGGAAGACGAAAAAGGGAGAAAATGCACAAACTATTTTCACAATTACCACTTGAGATGACAAACAATGAAAAAAATTGCGTTCATCTTTACTTAGATAATGTTTACTCGGTTTGGTCTACAAAATTGTACTTACAGAGTCTGCAAGAGGCAGTAGTTATCTTTGATATGAGTCGGGACAAAAAAAAAGGAAATTCGATTTAAAAATAGATTATTATTTTCCGTGCTTCAAATACTATTTTGAACCCTACACTGAATGCAGTCAATGTTCTGAAACAGAATAACATTTGTGTATAATGATTTTATTCCTTGACCCAGGTTCTGACTAGTCATTTATCGAAATTGCAAAAAAACTGAAAGCCTTTAGTTTTGTCAGTCCAAGAAAAACGGTTATCATTGCCCAATTTAAATTCTTTGAGATTGAACAAAATAGTGAGTTAAGTTCAACTGCTTTGATTTTAAATGCTGTTTGCCCAGGCCAGTCGCGACTACATCGTCAAAGACAATATACTCATATAACATTAATTCAAATTGCCACTACTTCCACGGATTCGTCGGCTTGTAGACAATAATAGAGTGCCATGTTCTGCACTAAATTTGAGAGGGCCACTTCTGAAATTACAATTCACCGAAGATGCCACTGCAAATAAATTTACGAATGATTTTGCAGCTGTTGTAATGTAAAGGAATACCAAAATGACGTAAGGCGCAATCTCGAGAACTTTACCCACAGAACGTTTCTGGGACTACTAGACATTTTTACTTTGATTTTAAGTCAGTGGGACTTTGTTTAAAATTATTAGTCAACAATAAAGAGAAGAAATGATCCAAAATATGATACATTGCCCATATATGCATTTTCTACTTTTAAATAAATCAGACAGAGGGATATATATATATATATATATATATATATATATATAGTAAACAAAATATGAAAGTTCTGCGTCGGTGTGTAAACAATAGATATCGAAGAAAGAGTAAATATTCAGAAGTCAAATAAAAACACCGCAGGAGCCAAAAATATGGACTGACGTTTCGGTCAAAGACCTTTATCAAAGTAAAACTAAAAATAAACAATCTGATGCAGAAAAAAAAAATTAAGAAGACGCATAAGTTGCCAAGATACAAATAATAAAAATACTAATAGTAAGGATGTAAGCGCTAGGTAGTGACGCCACAAAGGAAGGAAAAGTTGGTGCGTAATTTCAAACAATAAGATGCAAAAATTTAAAAAGACGCATGAGTAGCCATGATACAAGTAAAAAGAAAAAGAAAAGAAGCTGGACGTGTAAAGTGAGCACTAACAAATGACGCAACAAAGGAAAGTATGACCCAAATTTTTGGCTCCTGCGGTGATATCTATATATACATACATACATGTATATATATAGAGAGAGAGAGAGAGAGAAAGAGAGAGAGAGAGAGGGGGGGATATAAGCGTGGAGAAACGTGTAAACAAGCATGACAATGGAGATTGTTTATCACCTTATTCCCAACATATACTCCCAGATAGGGAAAATTAGATTGCAAGGAAAATATATGGAATGAGGACAAACAGGAAGACGAAAAGACAACAACATACACACACACCCAGACCCTCATCTACCTACACTTGCAGGCATAGGTATAAACAACAAAAATTGGGGTTAAATAGATTGACGAGATAAACCTACAAGGAAGGCAAGACAGAAAAAGAGGGGGGGGGGGGCGGTGAAAAGAGTAAAGTAATTGTTCTGGGGAAAGAGAAGACGAGCAAAGTTGGAGTAAGGACGACCACGGAGAGAGATAAAAAGGCCAAGAAATATTCAGGTCGCCAAATATTAAATAACTTCGTCCAATTTCCCATTGGGATGTTGTAGCGTGTCTCAAAGATCAATAGCACATGATGAATATCAGACGTAGAGCGGGCTTGTGTCTTAATTCAATTGAGATGAATTGACCAAAGCTCACGAGTCCGCCAAGAACATCAAATGTCCCTAAAACATAAAACCTAGGTTTATATCATGACCAAACGCGTGACTTTAACATATTGTACTAAAAAAGAAAACGCAGCGAAGAGGAATGTGTTATTTTTACTGCATTAGTATTCTGTACCAAAAATGGTCTATGAATATGTACAGTTATTTACAAATTATGGAACATTTTAATCAGGGGCGCTCTATTTTTGTCATCAGCGAACATTGTGCCCCATTTATACTGGGGGTTAGACCGCCCCAGGACCGGTCCAGGGGCTGTCTAATGCTCAGTATACATGGGGCTAATAAATTCAGAAACAACTAATTAAAACTCATCCCACAAAATAACAGATAGATCATAAAGGTGTTTTTTTTTTTTAGGGGGGGGGGTGACAAAAGGAATGTTATATTCATGATTCATGAAGTACAATATGAATCAATACATAAATATTATAGACAACTTCTTCTTCTCTGTTGACTTCCTCCGTTTACTGGAGAACTGCAATCCTTTGCTTGCAGAGGGAACACGATGTGTCAGACTGTTACTAGTGATGGTGTGCAGCAGCTTGGTCTACAAAGCGTTGTCTTACGTGATGTATATAAAAACGAATTGTAAGGTAACGGGATGAAAGTCAGGGAATTGGTACAAGACATTTTTGATTACACCCAGGAGGATAAGTCTGGTTCTAGCTAGATGGGTGTCTGCATCCGTGAACCTTGTCAGCACTGTAGGAGCGTCCTCTTGAAAGTGCTCAAGAAGATTGTCTCTCATATCTGCATAGGCTTTACATTCGCTGACCAGGTGACAAACAGCTTCTGCAGGTGCATGACAAGCAGGGCAGCTGGGATCTGATGCAAGCCTTGAGATCTTGCACGGGCGGGTCATTGTGAGATAAGTTGAGCTTTAATATTGATGGCAAGACGTAGGTGTGCAGGATGAATGTGGAGAGAATTAAGACATGGATAGGAAGTGCTAAGTCGGTGACATGAAACAGAAGCAGGGAAGAAACTTAAATGACGTTTCCGTAATCAGAGAAGAGAGTGATTTACTTTCCACTGCCTGCGTTGCTGTTTTCTTCCAGGTCATGTATGGGTAAGCCTGTTGCATGAGGTCTGACAGAGGAGGAAGCTTGTATTTCTTCATGAGATCTTTAATTACTTTCACGGTTGGAATGGTAGGCTCTAGGCAGACAGCACTTGAAAAAAGCCTATGCTCGATTCTGTGTGGGGCCAGAGAGAGGATCTTTCCCAAGAGACGAAGATGCAGGAGGTTGATGGAGGCTTTTTGAGTATCTGGCTCTGCACCTTGTCCAAAGACTTCTTTTCCCTCTCTGTTAGGTTTAGAGCCTCAACCCCATTCAGCATTCTGGGGACACAGAATGTTTACCACATTGATAAGATGATGACAGGCGAGAGTCCTCTTCGGTAGGCACCGGTACCCGTGAGGCTGTAGAGGGTCCTGTTATCCTTTTGGAAGATCTCATGAGTGTGATTTGATCTTCCGGAGGACCGCAAGATACCAAGGTGTGGGTGAGAGGTCTCTCTACAGGGATAGTGTCTGTTCCATAGTTTTTGCCACTGAATGTTCGCAGAGTTACGTCCTGGATTGAAGATAACAACTGCACTCTTTGAGGGGCTGATGGTGTAGTGCCACTGTTTGGTGTACATGTAGACAATATCAAACATGCCCTGTAGATCTTCATGGCAGTTTGCAAGGAGGACTACATCGTCAGCAAGTAAGAGAGTTCCTGTGTATCTGCAGATTACTCTGCACCCAACACCACAAGCACCACTCTCAAAAAACGTAGAAAGGGATTCTAAAAAATTAATTTGAATTCTTTGTTGCCATTTTCGAATGAAAGTAAAGATGTATGTACAATAATTACAATTGTCTTGTTTGCTCCCCGTCACAAATCGACTACAGGAATCAGAATCACACAAACTCGAATGCGAAATTTCGCGTCAAATTAAGTCAAATTGCAAGAAGCGTTCATGAAATCATTTCTCCTTCTTACCATGCCTCGTGGGTTAATTAGGTTATGCTATAAAGTGTGAATTGCATTAAGAATAAGTGTAACATTTCTTCTTAGAAAGAGAGAAAGGCTAGTCTAATATATGCCGCAGGCATAGAATCTAAGCTTCGAACCTTAGTTCAAACTTAGCGGTCACGCCAGTGTCCTTAACATCACGAAATGGCCGAGATCACTTCAAAATGTAATAAGCCACGAGGTTTTGCCATTTTATAGCAGGCGTAAAAAGTATAAGTAAGATTTTTTTATTCATAAATCCAGATGAAATACAAACATGAACCTGGTATGGGGGTTGAAATGAAAATGGGGAATTCATACCGTATCAAGAACACAAATTTTACGTCCAAAGTTCAAAGAAAGGAGGACTAATTTCAGCAAGAACGGGGGTGACGAAACTTAATTTCAAGAGCATCTACCGCTCAATAGGTGAACACTACCGTGATTATTTTTATCATGATTTGGAGGCGAATGACCTCAAGCTTTACCGATTGGCGGTGTTTTTTTGGTTTTATTTTCAACTAGAAGGCATCTTTTGAATTAAACCAAAAAACTTTGTTAATATCTCTCATCTATAAACATTGCATTCTAGATGATTAAAAAAATAGATTTGGCCCCCTCGTCTCCGCAAATGTAATTAGAATGTACTGAGCGAAATTGATGATTGTATATCTTACAAATAACATAAGACATCTCGTTCAAACTTCCATTCATCCATTTTTGCTTCTTTTTTTTCTCTTTAACATCAATTTAATTGACTTTAATTGTGCAACGGGTCAGAGTACGGGTGAGACCGTCAGCAATCTACGTGTGTTTTCTAGCAATCACACACACCGCCCTGACCAAAAACAATCGATTCTTCCCCCGCCACGGAATCATTAGCAGACGATCGCTACTCCAGGCACGTGACCAGCATTCTGACAAAGGCGGGGAAAAAGTAAAGTGGAGAGAGCAGAGAAAGAGACGAGAACAGACACCGAGAGAGTAAAAATGAAAGAGAGAGCCGAAGAGAGAGTGGACCGAGGAACGCATCGACTCACTAAAAGGACGGTAAACAATCTCAAAATACTTATCGTCGTAACAGTTTTGTTTACAGCTGAGTTGCATAGGCATAAACATGCCAAAAGACATGGTCCTACAATCAACCATAAAAAGATTTTCCCTGAATCCCATAATCAACGTAAAATCTGATATAGTTTTTTTTTCCATTAAGGGGAAGGGCGTAGATATGTCTGCAGGAGCGGATCCAAGTTTTTTGTGAAAGGAGGATCACCGTACCAACAAATCTCTAGCAAGGAAAAATATAAGTTATTACATTTTTCAGGTGGCTGCTTGTTCTATCGAAAATTTTAAGGGGACGCATTACTATTTCATGTTTATAAGGAAAGCTACGTTGATTTAAAGAGGGAGGGTCGGTTGCCCCCCCTAAAAATAAAAAGCTTCGGGGCGTTTCATCAAGTGTCTTGTCGGTGATTTTTACCGACAAGTTTGATCTCAGCCAATCAGATGCGAGGATTTCAGTAGCTTATAACAGATATTGCAACTTGTCATTGATGACAAATTTTATGAAACAGTGCCCTAATGTCCTGTAACCTTTAGATGGATATTCGTCACTGCCCCTTGATGTAAATAGGGGCTTTTAAGAACATGAATAAAGAAGAATGATGCGTTAGCGCTAACATTGCGCTCTGATTATAAAAAAAGAGAGATCAGATTCAGTGAATATGACAAAAAACACTCTTTATTCATTCGTCCTGAAAGATAGACAAAAGGGTGTTAACTTTGATGGTTGCAAACATTACATACGTTGTCTCTAGTAGGCCCATGCTGTCAGGTACCATTGAAGCGAAATACAACCCAACACTTCTTGACAATCAATAGTCAACATCTTTACAGGTGGGCCATGAATTGGCTCGGTTTGACCAACTCAAGGACTCCCAGAGGATCAGGCCAAGACGCTGGCAGTCGTTCAGAGGATCGCTGGATAACGCGTGCTAAATGGGGTCGCTAATGTTTAACAAAGACTCATATTAATTCAATTGGATTTCGCAATGATTCGAGTGAATCCCATAAAGGAGTGAACACTCACTGCTCTGCAATGTTCCCCGTATCCTTACAGGCATTCAGCGGTCTGATTGAGTTATTAAAGGAACATCTCCTTCGTATCTACTGGAGTACCACACAAACGCCGGCATGACCGCTTTTCTACTTCATTTCTTTTTCTTCTTTTTTTCGGCGCCGTGTGCCCTACATACGCCATGTAAGCGGATCAATGAACTGTGAATGTCTTCACACTGCATGTATTTGCATTTTAAAAAGGTCTTTGGTCTGTGCTAATGTGGTGTTCTACGATTAACTGCGTGGGAGTTCCAAACTTTGGAACTTAAAAAGGAGCGACTGGTGAAATAACGCAACCAATACGGAAAGACCAGGGCCCCGTTTCATAAAACTTGTTATTAGTAACAACTGCCATATTTCTATGACAGATTTGCTCTCAGCCAATCAGATTCAAGGATTTCAGTAGCTTTTAACATTTTTTGCACCTGATAAAAAGTTTTATGAAACAGGGCCCAGGATACATTTCAAAGTTCAAAGTTTAAAGTTCAAAATTTTTGGTTAAGACGCAATATTTCTAGCACAAACACAAAAAGTTAATTCACTGTTGCTTTGCATTGCTTGGGCATGTTTGGGTAAACATTTGTGAATTTACAGATTAAAACTTTTAAAGAAAATATATTACAAAAAGGAGACCAGCCATCGCCTTTTATACTCACTTCTCCATGCTCCATAGAATATTGAATGTAATACTATTACTTGGACGAGGAATATTTTTTCGCTATTATATAGCTCAAACAGAATTTTCTCTTTGAAATGTTATTAAGGACAAATCATATTTTTCTAATACATTTTGGGATTTCACATTTGTTCATGTAATTTAGTTTCAATTTTTCAAAATCTCCTTTATTCAAAACAATATTATATAAAAATTATATGTTTTTCATTACAGATCGAGCATACGATCTTTAACACTGGGAGTAATATGCCGAAAGATTTGTTTACAAATTAAAAATTCCTCCCCAGTCAAGCTTCTTCGTTTACTAAATATTATATAACTTTACCTTTTCCATTTTATACATCTTAGTTGAAGTTAAACGTGTAAAGTGAATGTGTGATTCGCATGTAAATACACAATGAATAAATACACACACACACACACATACACACACAGAGCTTTACATGGCTTTACTTCCGAGGACAAGTATTGTTCCTCTATTGTTCCTCCGTCCTCGGACAGTCGACGGAATTAAAGGCACAAATTCATTGTTCGACGTTCCAGGACTATTGTCCGGCTTCCGAGGACCATTGTTCTCATGATTTTTTTTTTGTTCTCTGTCCGAAAATGTCCTCGGACATACGGCTAAACACGCCCACACCCGCAAATGCATAAATACACACACACAGTTCAATGAATACATACACACACGTAAACCGATACAATTCAATTCAATTCAATCCAAGAACGCGATTTTAAATGTAAAGCACCACGTACCTTTAGACAGAATTCCGGGTCATATACATGGGGTTCTTTCATGATAAAATTAATATCAATACGTTATAACATCTTAGCTTTTAACTTTGTATTGAACTCATAGAATGAATTCTTCAGGCGAGTAGTTTGCTTTGCACTATCTGTTAATTTTAAAACGAAACAGTATCGCTTTGATTCTAGAGTAAACTGGCATACCTCAGGAAAACCAACAAAAGTTGCAAAGCGGTAAAGACACAAAAGTATGGGGCATCGTAATGTAAAGAAATCAAAATAACAACACGGACGCTACGGTTATTTTTCTTTTTGAATCTAAAAGTTTTGTTCCTTGAGGAATTGTCCAAAAGGAAAGTGATTTTCGCGGATAGCTTCTGTCCCTGCGGTCAAAGAAATGGGCATTATTTCAGGGGGTTACTTGATACGTCATCATTACGACGTAATCCCTGAAATATGATACAACGTTTTGCTCGCGATTGTGAGCCTTCAAGCCTACCGCTTCGTAAACATTTATTGAAACGCCACCTGGACTGAACAGAAAAAAGAAAACGGGGAAAGGCGCCAATTTGATTTGGCCCTGAAGAGAGAAGCTTGGAGGTAAACAGTTGGTTTTTCTGCGATGGGCCATTTGTCTAATTGGCGAGCGTGTAAACATACTATTGACTGTAAATTGAATAGTTTGTCAACATGAAAAGCAGCCTGCGTTTAATAATCACGCAGCCCATAATTAGTAAAATAGTTGATGTAGCAGACACATTATTTTAAAGCACAGGAGCTGTGAAGATCTCCAATCTGCGGCATAAATTCATGCCCTCCGAATATGAGTTCAGGTTTAAGTTTCCTAGATATGTCGTACAAAAATAGCATCAGAACATAATCTGAAATAGTCTACTATTGCAATTAAAGACAAATTACCATATCCAATAAACCAAAGATTGGAGATTAGGATAAGATTCAAACACAATCTCCTACCATGCAAACTATATCTAATACTAATAACATCTTTTTGGAAAGCTTTTGATATAATTAATGTATTGACAACAGTTTCACAAAATTGATAAACAATTTACCAAGGAAAAGAAAAAAAAGTCATGCTTTCTGAATTCACTTCTAAACAAAACTTTTATCTTCAGAAGTATTTGGATACATACGTCTTTTTGGTTTAAGTAACATAGCAAACATATGTACAAACCAACATGTGCTTTTCAAAATCTTCATAGTAAGATGAAAATATTTTTAATCGCTAGAAAAAAAAATCGATAAATTACATATCAAATAGTTGACTTATAAGTATTCCTAAAACATTTAAGTTGATTTTTGTTCTGAATAACTTGTACATAATGTTGATTGTTATCCATATAACCTATTAAAAAATATGAATAATAATTTTTCAAAAAAGTATTTCTAAAATCGATCATTGATAAATGTTTGTCTCCCTAAAGACAAAGAATATTGAAATAAATATTTAACAACCACGATTAGTTTGTAATACATCATATAAGAAATACACTGAGTATTTAGGTGAATTTTGATTATATATTTTATATTTATATTTAAGATAATTTACACTTTTGATATAAAAATATAAATTTTCACACTCATCATGATGATAATGTAGAAGTTTCTATTTCAAATAATCTTTAAGGTTACAAGACATAGTTTTTTCTAACCAACATGATTTACAAATACATTCGATAAGTTTTTTTGAGAACACGTCAGTTTACAATAGAAAGACCAGGTAAGAATCTTCCCAATCTTCGACTATGCATGGATGGACATCCCAGACACTTAACTTGTTTACAGTAGAATGATATACTTTATAAGTGGATTCTCTTTTGCCTCCAATGAAGTTGCTTGAAGCTGACATATGCTCGGACTTTGCACAACCCAATAGAAAAGACAAACTTTACACAAACATTGCAGTAAAAATTAATGCAGATTCCATACATCATTTTGCCAGACCGATTAAATACAGGTATGTTAAGGTGCAGACTCAGATAAACATGGGTGATTTGTGCTTTTAGGATACAAGATTGACACCGCTACATGTCCCCGCAGCTTGAAAAGAAACAAAGTTTTCAGTCTGACAATTTACAAGATTAAAATGGCACAGGAAAGGCTAGCAGACGTTGCAAAAATGATTGATGACATAGCTTTGTCAAATTTACTCTACATTGATCTAAACTCCTAAACATCGAAGGCTTTTAGCGGAGTTGCATAAATTAGATTAACACTACGGCGCTCTGCGACATATAAACATTCGGAAAAGTGACATACTGTTTTCTTCGGTCATCTCGTACGTGACTTAAGTATGAATGCGCACATTACATAGCGACATACAATGCACTCTGCATACAAATCGTGCATATCGATCTCCAAGTGTTATAGCTGTAGGATGTGTTGAGTTAAGGAAACATCCGCTTTTAATTCTAGCTTATAGAAAGGCATAAAAAAAATATTTCATTGATTTTTTTTTTCTACAAAAGCAAATGTGAATAAAGGTCAAATAAATCTCTAAGCAGACACTTACAATAGATAAATGTGTTAATGTACGCACAGGAACCATCATCTTCTTTCGTTCCAATATCACTCCCGTTTCAAGAATTTTTTAAAAATATTTGATATAAAAAGCAACAGAAAAGAAAAAGAAGAAGAAAATGGCCTCACCAGACATCTAAAACCTTGTTGATATACTGGGTTTGAATTCCTGTCACCGCATTAACGTTCAAGCTTTGGCAAGACATTAATGGACAATTGCCACTCTCCACCCGGGTGAAGTAAATTGGTACCTTGTATGGATTAATTCCTTGATTGCTCAGGATATTAGGAAAACTCGGCAAAAACTGGGTTAATGATAAGTACAGCAGCTAGAAACATTTTGTGCTAGATGGTGTTCGGTATTGTTTGCATGCTCACAAGTGTATTCTGTATTTGTTTTGACAAACATTGTAATGTCAGCGTCATTTATTTAACGCTTTCTGTAATGTGAAGATGATCTACGAGCGATCTTTTAAATATCTTATAATGAGCGCTCATCTGTGTGAGTTAGACTTTGCAAACGAGCGAATATTATCACTACACAAAATGATGTATTTTCAAAGTTTCAAAATGCGTTTCGCAGACTTCTGTCTTCCTTTCCCTGCTGCAAAAGTAGTTAAAACGTCTGCCCATTTCTGGTCACTAATATACGCACTGATTGCATAATAATCAGCAACCGGCATAGAAAGCAAAGTAGTATATTCTAAGAGTTGTCTTGAAGATGAAATTGGGTTTCTTGGCCATATCATTCTCTTTATACCCCTTCTCTGTCTGAGGATAAAAAAGTCTTTCTGAAGCAACCAAACCCAAAATAAGTTGGTCGATCAATGAGACATGCAATATTGGAAATGTTTTATTATGTCAGACTGCATCAGTTTACTATTAAAATGTTTAAAATATTAAAACATGCCTTTTTCAGAAACATAACCAGCGACCTTTTTTTTCTAAAAACTTATCATCAATAACAACTTCCACAAATCCATGACAAACTTGCTCTCAGTCAATCAGATGCAAGTATTTCAGTAGCTTATAACTGTTTATGTAACTTGTTATTAATAACAGGTTTTATGAAACAGGGCCCTGTTGTTTGGTATTTCTTCCTTTTTATTGGACACAAACAAAAATGAACAGTTTAAATTATTTATTCAATATATTTATTTATAATCTGCCCAAAAAGTTCAACTTTCAGTTTTAATTCGTGATATTATTTTGGTAATATTGGAGAAGGAAATCATTGAAGCATCTAGCTTATTTCGTATTTTAGTCCCTAAATTTGGTTTCCGACGATGAATTTTTATTATCTATTTTAGGTTGCACAGCATCCATTTTTAAGAGTAATTCATTTTTGTCTTGTAATAACAAACCTACCGAAGGTTGACTCGACATTTTTCTTGATAAAGAGGACTCCTTTTCCGTTAGAAAAGGGCGTCTTCCCCACGGCAAGGAGGGAATTTGATAACGGAAATGTTTGTTCCTCGATCAATCACGAAAATATCAGCCGGTTCATTCATTTTTTAGAGCAATATAAAGGCCCTGGTGACATAATATCTCACGCAAGAAACATTGTTTGTGATCAATGATGAAGGCCTGTAAGGTTTAATTTTAGCTCGATCTAATGGAATTGCCTGTCCAAAAGCGTCTTTCAATATCTATATTTAGTCGATCGAAAGGAAAACAAGACATCATAATGCCATCATTGGAATTTGTTCTTTTCCTTTTTGTAATGTCCATGATGTTGTTTAGCTTTATTGTCGTTCAATTAAAAATGTGTTGAATTACTACAATTTATTGCTCGTAATTATTTCTTTCGTGATATATATGAATAATATTACTCCACAATAAGCGCTCACAAACATTTTAAACGATTGTCATCTTCACGTACTTCGGAAAGCATGTCTGTAGAAAGGAAGTACATTGCTATTTCCCTATGATGATTGTGAAAGATTCAATGTAACATAATCACCAATAAATTAATTTAACAATTTTCATGTACGTTATCAATTCGATTCGACCATTTTTTTTTTTTTTTTTTTTTTTTTTTTTTTTTGGGGGGGGGTTCGTTTAAGCAAAGCTAGATGTACATTTATATGCACATCTTAATTGAAACCTGAGAAATTGATAGGAGAGAGAGAGAGAGAGCGAGAGGGTGCGTGAAGGATAGGGGACATTCGGATATAGTTTATTTATGGGCGGATCCAGGGATTTTTGGTCTGAGGCGCATTATCTCAAAAAGTAAAAAGCAAGAAAAAATATCATATTTTCGTTGGGGCATCAGTGTGCAAAATATCTGGCAAAAACAAAAAGAAAACACCCAAAACTATCAAAATTTAGTCGAAGGCACACTCACACACAGAAACACAAACAAATTTGTGAGCGTTTTGTTTTGTTTTGTTTTGGTTTGCACTGGGTTTTTTAAAATTAAGGTATGCCCTAGATGGCGGGAAGTGGGGGATGGGGCACATGGTTCCCTTGAAACTCACTCATGGTAGTTTAGCAAGCATCAATTACCAAATAGAAACATCTATGTTCTATTGTATACATTCTATCCATAGGTTCGATGACAAGAGAGACCAAACATCTACCACCTCCCCCCCCCCCCCCCTCCCAACCAGCAACACCTTTCAACACGCGATCTGAGGAGATGTTCGTTTATCTACACGCTTATCCATGCGTTGATTACATGTTCAGGAAGATCTAGCACCGTTACGTGTTATTAACAGTGCTGAATGAGTTTAACAGACCAGATTTCGTTACACCTCGTACAGGGTATGTCATTAAAACTGTAGTTACTTGATATCTTCATTAGATGACAACTCATTCAAATCAAACGTTGCTCGCTTTAACCAATAGCAACGTAATCATAATATTATTCTTATGCTGACGCGTCTACCTAGAAACCTCACTTAGTTTATGACATTCTGTTTAGTGAGATATACCTGAGTAGTTAATCTTTCTTTAAATGTGCATTTGCAGATCACGATTTTTCAGATAGCGATATCTTTTTTTTTTACTCTGTAAAGACGGCCACAGATCTGTGTGGATAAAAGTCAGCATGTATTCCTCAGCACCATTTATTAGGTCAAGGCTAGTCTCTGCTCTGAGCTGCTCCAGGACGGGCACTTCCACTTTTCAAGCTTCAATTCTGATCGTTTTATCATCATACTGATAGTGTCACTACTTATGGTTGAACAAATATCTTAATTGTATGAGACTAATATCAAACATCGCATCACTGAGCATATTTATATACTATTACCTCGACCTGAATATGGCACTTTTGTAGGGTTATGGTTAGACCTCTCGTGTCATGTTGCCATATTTAGGTCGAGGTAATAGTAAATAAATATATATACCCATAAAATGCCAATAGCTGTCATTTTAGCGATATCTGTACTATGACCATATTGGTCTAATTAAGCAGGAGACTGGGTTGCTCTCTCTCACTCTCTCTATTATATATATATATATATATATATATATATATATACAGACATACCTCACAATAGCAAAATGACAGAAGTTCTGACAATTGCTATTAGGGTAGTAATTGATTTTCTTTTCTAAATTATATACAGTTTCTTACTCTAGACTCCCATTTTTGGTACACCTTGTAGCAAACAGCTGACCTGATGGGTCATCTATTCCAACCCAGCTAACATTAATCTGTCATCAGGAAATAAATTCCATGCATTCTCATGATGTCTCTATCTAGGACGTACAAAGATTGTTTATGGAAGTGCAAGGCTTTAAAATCACATTAAAGCTAATGCACAGTTTTGGTTAGCCCTAAAAAGCACACTTCACACTTGATCTCATCCTTCTGACAAGTTTTCCGAGGGTTATTACGAAACAGATTTTGTCCGTCTCGTTGACTCTCGATCTACTAGATATCCCAGTTCTGTGCATTCGGAGACAAGCTTTGTCTTTTCACATCTTTCTGAAATATGTATATGTAGTACATGATATACGTCACATTAAAACATGGAACACAGTTTTTTTTTGACGGTTTTGTGATGATTTGCAATTGCGGCAATAAAAGGATAACTTTTTACACGTGACCTTTCCATTGGCCATTGATGGCGCCATAGACTCTCTGTATAACATCCCGACAGTCGATTGTTCGGTGTCTCTAAGTAATAACTCATTTTCCTGTTTATCATTAATCGATAAGTACTGGAACCGTTTTACTCCTTATAACGCTGCTGACTTGTTTAAAAAGACAAAGTTACAGCTTGAAGTAATATGAACTCAGATCGATATTCCTCTCAGTATTATTTATATGATTTATACAATGCTTCTGGTATTGAGCACTAAACTGCACAACACTGTTTCGTTTATCAAAATACATCATCAATAGTTTATAAGGCGAAAGAAAGTATCAATCTGACTTTCTATATATTTCATTATTCACCTCGATTGTTTCGTCAAGTTTTAGTTGAATCTTCCACTATTCCTTCGTCAAAAGCATAAAAATCAAAATACAAGATGCTCAACTTTTTTGTGTTCTTTCTTCCATTTCTTGACAAGGCCTTTGCAATAACTCAAATAGAGGGGACATGACATCTGCTCCGTGCTTTATTTAGGGTTAGGGTTCCAGTTGAGTCTTAGCTTTACGTTTAGTGTTAGGGTTAAGGTGTTTGCCCAAAGCTGAAGCTATGAATGCAGTTAGTGTATACATTGGGTATTAACAGCAGAGCATTATGGTCGCCGGAGCACTGTATGTCATAGATCAAGAAAACAATCGTTCTCTATCAATCAAATCGTTTAATAGCAAGAAAACGAATAAATCGAAGAAGGCTATAATGTATGCCAATTAGATCATGTTGTGTTTAGAGGTATGTATTTATGTTTCCGTTGTGCAATAAAGAATAGGTAATCCCTTTCAACCAGACAAGGAATGTACATTAAATCATTCACTTGTGCGTCTTCTACGTCTATCATGTCTATCTTGAATTGAAAACTGACAAGTGCAGTGTTAAAGTAAAAGTGGAATTTCTTGAACGTTATTGGATAACAGGAGTTTTGAATAATCGTTGAGACAGAGCAACAAATAAAGAACTGTGAATCTTAAGCACTTTTGAACTTATTTTCATTTATTACCTTTTTTACAACACAGCACCGCTTAAAGCACCTATACATAGAGTCTATAACACTTTTTTTTTTAATTAAGAGGATCTAACGACGAAATGGTTCAATAATATTTCCTTATGCAGCAATTTCTTTTACTTCTCGGCATTATTATGGCCCATTAAAGTGAAAAAGCTGGTACGCTTGGAAAACCGCGTAAACACCTTTAAAGCCTCATCTCTTGGCCGTTTCTTCCCAACTGCACTCACTCGCAGGCTCCTCGAGACTTTATGTCCACTTCATTCGCCCGCACTGCCGGTTTGTGGTGGCTTGTCGCGCCTTTGTACGGTCGCCCACAGCCTCAACAGCTCGACGGTTCGAGAGAGACAAATGTGACACAGAGATAAGAGAAGATCAAACAGACACCAAGCCCAAGAAGAGATTCTTGAAACCAGCCCAGTATTCACCAAGAAAAACGTTTTATTTCCACTTTGCAATCTATCATTCCCGTAGAATGGGTTGAAGCTGAACAAGCAGAACAACATTGGGTAATTTTGTTTGGATAACTCGAATCTCTTTCGCCTGTAGGAAAAACAAGTTTTCAATGAGTCTTCATGCCGGAAGATATTTTTAAAGTCATCAAGAATGTCGATTCGTTCAATCAATTTTCGACACTCTCCCCCTGAAAACAAAATTCGACAGAGGTTGGAAGACGAATAAAAAGGAAAATTAAAAATGTTTCTGAGAGACGAATTGAAATCAAAAGTCATAAAGGAAAACCATTAAAGGAAAATTAACACTAGAATATAAATGTACTTATGTTCAAAGGTGTAATATATTCTTAATCATTAACCTGTATCACTTTAGAAATAAAATATCAGAAAAGGGTTTAAATCAAGACATTCTAGCACACGGTATCATCTGCTAACACTTCATGGGGGCTGCCATTTTCTTGATGACATGGAGTTGTACATGAACCATTGGAGACCGTTCCGGTCAGGAAGATATTTTTAATCCACGAGCTAAATTGCTTCTATTCATTATAAAAAAGCCCCATATATGATGGAAAATACATAACAGGTGTATACATTTATTTTAAAATTTGAAATTTATAGATTTCTTTTTAAATTCTCCGTTTTCGCGAACTAGAAATCGATTTCTTGGTCTTGCCTGGCAGAGCAGATCATAATTTATACAACGCGCATTCTGACTTTTGAAGTCCATTATCTCAAAGCAGGTGAATGCATAGTTTGTCACTATTGACGCTCGGGAAAGTCATCATCCATAAATTTGAATTAATTCGCTCCGTCACGTACGTCATAGTATCAAGAAATTTGATTGATATTTAGTAAAATCGTAATTTTCAAAGAATATAAAACACTTTTTCGTTTTTAGAATAATTATGTATATATCTGTTAAATATTTTAAATCTCAAATGGAATTTTGTATCAGGAGGACAGACAATTTTGCATTCGGATTAAAAATATCTTTATGTACACATCAAGAAAATGGCAGCCCCCTGGTATCGCTAGCAGACGATAAATCTTGCTGAGAAAATCCTGATTTATACCCATCTCGTATATTTTAATGCAAAACTACGTAGGGCAACAAGAAGGAATAGATTACATCTTTGAATATGAGCACATTTATATTTTAAGGTTAATATCCCTTTAATTTACTTGCGGAATAAGAATGGAAAGACTGGGAATACCATATCGGTGAAATTGTTTCTTACAAGCATATTATATATGCTAAGAATAATGAGAATACTTTTTCATTGAAAAAATAAGCAAATGCAAAAAATAAATGTCCTTTGACAGAATAGAGTAAATTATAGTTAAAGTATATTATTGAATAAAAGAAAAAATTACCTGCAGATGCCTCAAAAAACTTTTTTTCTTTGGTAAGTCGATAATAATACTTTTAAAAATTGGACAATTCAAAATGATACATTGAAACTAAAGCGGGCTCTTTAATTGACTTATGTTTTGTATGTTTCAGGACAGTGATGAAATATTTTGTGTATTCTATCGACTTAATGTTTTTCATCGGTGTGCATTCTCTGACTACTTAAATAAAGAATCTGTCAAGATATGCGTTAGGGATCATACGTCTTGCCACACTCTCGTCATAATTTCTTTTGCTTTATGTGATCGTCGTCAAAATCCAATATGACAGTCCAAAATTATATGGCATATTGCATTGTTTCTGTTGGTGAAAGTTAATTTAGGGTACTTTATATGAGTTTTGACAAACAAAAGGTTTAAAGGAAGAAAACATAGTGTACAGTTAATGTTTATTATTGTCGATTTAATGGCGATTTTCCGTCAATGATTCGATGATTTTAGCCATATGATGGCAGTTAAATAATTTGTAAAAGTTAAACGCAAGTATGCATTGTTTTCTTTACGTAACCGGCCATTTCTCACTTCCCCTTATCCCCTCTTTATCCCCCACCCTCTCTCTCTCTCTCTCTCTCTCTCTCCATACTTCTCTTTATCTCTCTCCCTTATTTTATGTCCTTCTCTCTCCACATCGTCCCCCTCTCTTTCTCTCTCTATCTATCTTTCCTCTATCATCATGATCATGTCTCTATCTCCATACACCCCCTCTATCTCACTTTCTCTCTCTCTCTCCTGCATGTGCAGCATGGGTTTCAGATTTTAACAAATAATCCACAAGAAAATCGAAATGCCTTTGGTCATGGTGGTCGAGTTCTGTAATTTTTTGTTTCCGTTTCTTATACACAATGGCATGTTAAACGGGCTAAAGACTGCATTTCCTTTTTCATGAAACGGAAAGAAATGTAAAGGGATATAAAGAATCAAGATATTTTCTTTGCTTGCTGTAAGCTTACATAGCCTGGAGACACAAGTTATGTTGTAGTACTAGCTGGTATATGCATTAGCTGTATTATCGTTTGTAGATTACCCAGAACTAGTGTATGCTTAATGCGTTTGATAGCCCGCGGTATGATACAGGTACCCGTAAAATCTGAATGGAAAACCTATGTTTTCTTTACCATTAAAACAGCATTTTTTTTCATCATTTGCGGGGTGAACCTATTTTCCTCTGGTACCTGTACAAAAAAATGGCACATGAATAGTTATTGTAAACTTGTAAAGGCCTATAACCATAATGTTCATTTGCCACAAAAAATATGAATTAAATTTTGCAAGGAGTATATAAAAGTGAACTATAATACTTCATCATTCAGCGCAATACCGAGATATTCATTAGGATAAAACTATTTGCAATTAATTTTTGTAAAATTTGATTAACATTTTTTTTCATAGCAAAGGCCTATTCAATGTAGTACACATCTTTAACAGCGATTATAAAATTTAGGTTTAGCACCCTTGCGTAGTTTATTAAAAATAAAATCCCAAGTAAATTGGTTGGTTTAGACGCACAGAGTGGGGGGGGGGGGGGGGGGGCGCTACAACACAACCCTCTTTCTTCATCTTTTTCCCCCTTCTTTTTAAAAGAAGCACTCGTTGATTTTGTATTGAAATACATGCCCATCAAGCAAAAATGTACTTGTGTGCATTTTCCTTTATTTTATTTATTTATTTTTCTTTTTGCATGGATGATCAGGGTAAAAAAAAGTATCTCACTTCGGCCTGAACGGATGTTCTTCAGTCTGCACTTCAACATTCTTTCTCGGAAAAATGTTTCAGAACCGCTCACATTCTTGACAGTAGCAGACAATTCAGAAATACTTGTAGCTCTGGGGGGCGTTTCATGAAAAGACTTGTCAGATATTTTATCCGACAAATTTGCTCTCAGCCAATCAGATGCAAGGATTTCAGTAGCTTATAACAGTTGTCGGATAAAATATCCGACAACTTCCTTTCATGAAACGGTCCCCAGGTGATTAAAAAGAGGGCAAATTGAGTGGCTTCGGAATATTTTCGAACCGTACAGTTATCAAGCTATAACAATATTATCTTTTAGAATTAACCCACGGGTCGGATTTATTAAAAGAGAATGGCGGATAAAAAAACATATGATGTACACTTGTTTGTGTTAAATCGAATTCATGTGTCCTACGGGAGAGATATAATATTCTTTCCGCAACAAAGAGCCTGCTGTACATTTTGATACCCTGGGATTTCTCTCCTTGGCAGACTATAATGCGAAACGTTAGAAATCATTCTTCAAAAACTAGTTCGGAAGTGCCAACAATGCATTAATTAGAAATCAAATTATTCTCAAATAGTCAGCTAACTTAATCTTACACCCACACCTCAACTACACGCTTTGTGAATTGGATCAGTCTTTTTGTCGAAAGCTAAAGAGTTCTTAATTTTTTTTTTTTTTTTGCATTTCCATTCGAGAATCGGGTAAACATGAACATCGATCTTGCTTTGTCACGTATTCATTTTCGATGACCCCTGTCTCCTTTGATATGCATAATAAAGTGTTCTGACAGAATACAAACACTATACATTATCACCGCCTAATTGAACGTATCGAGATAGTCGAAAAATTACTTAAATCTTAGATTTCATTCTTTATTTGCTTTACGTGGTTCACCCATAAGTTTCTAGGAAACATATTTCCACCCACTTTTTGCCCTGTTCTACTTTTTTTTGTACCTACAATCATCCTCAATCATCTCGTCAAGCACCTTCTCCTGCGCCTTTCTTCCACTTCACATGGTGACCTGCCCCGCCCACTCCACACTTCGTACACCACTTTGAACCCATCTTCTAACTTTCGCATTGTTTGCCAATCCTATCACCATCACCAGAGGAGGGTCAAAGGTTTGTAAAAGGGTGAGGGGCACAATTCTATTCTTTTTTTAACTGACAATCTAGTAAGCAAGAGGGTGAAATGGTTATCACATTGTCAAGTGCTATTTGTGTATAGAAAATATTAAGGGGATACATTTTTCTTTGGTGTACTTAAGGTTTAAAAAAAATAGGTCTCAAAAGGGGGCGTGGGACGGCTTTGCTCCAATAGATCCCCAGTGACCGTCATCTCCTTAAAAACACATATTCCCATCTTCCACCAAAACTTACATTTCAATTGAAATTCGATGTAAAGAAGAGGCGAAGTTTCGATCTAAATTAGATCACCTTGGTTTGCACGTCCCAGCCCACATCCGGAGCAATATTTTGAGGCCCTGTTCTCGTTACCCTTCAAGTCATATAGAAGCATTCCTACAGCAATAAATCACACCACTCCCACTCATCCACACTCACAAATCAAAGGACAGCCGTTTCACTCAAACGCGTTCATCCCATCGCATGTGCAATTTAGTGGCAATGCGAACATGCGACGCTGAAGGAAATCTAAATTGACCGGTTGTTACCCGCTTTCCCTTCCAGGTCATGGCCCCGAGTCTCAGGTGCTCAGCGGTGAATTTTCATCAGAACAATAAATCGATTTTTCTTTTTGCTCCTAATTGAGTCATTCACCAGTTCACATTTTCGAACACACCTTGGGGTACTGTGTAGGTTAACGGTTAGAATTTGATGAAATTGTAAGGTATGTATATAGAACAGCCATCTGACATGTCAGTAATAAACGCAAATGCAATACAATACGTATAGACCTGCATATCAAAACATTAATCAAACCGGAAATTATCTAGAACGCTTTGCATAATCAACACAGTTCAGTCACCTAACTTTTTGTTATGCAAGCGGTCAAAGAAATGAATAAACAACAAGGAATTTGAGAAGAAATTCAGAGACAGTCAATTTTATAGGCCATCTCTCTTTCTGTGTCACTGAACAAGACTTACAAAACGGGGGGGGGGGGGGCGAATCTGTCAATTTCCGGCGTTCTTTTCTGTCATTATTTTGACGTCAGTTTTGTGCCATTATACTGAGATTCACTGTAAACGAACGAAATAAGGAGGGGTCATGGGAGTTAAACATAATTTGATGATAATTATGTTTTATCGACTGATTGTAGGATATGCCTCGTTCAATCCCTCCAGACATTTTTATTCAGAAAATTTCTGAAGAGCAAAATCGTTGTATTATTCATTTAAGACACAGGCTTTTGTAAATCTTGCTCCTTCATCTTTTGGTTGCATTGATAAAAAGCTCTGATCCTGTGATATCTTGCTTGCACTTTCATTCCTGTCAGAATGACAAAAATAGCAGATCGCGGATGGGCGGGGGAAGGGGTTCTCTTTAATCATTATAGTTTGAAGGGTAAATGGACGTATAAAGAGGTGGGGCTATTTTTACTCACTGAATATATTACTTAGAGAAATGAAAAAGCGCATTTTTTTATAATTGGAATTACAAATTTCAGGCCACTTTTAGGTTTGTTGAAGAGCGAGAGTGCCGAAAGTCTTATCATAAACTTTCGAGATAAGAGATGTTCAAAACACAATTGACCATGTCATTTTGACAATGAAAAGAAAACTCATGTGCAGGCACATTCATTTATGTTGGACACAGTTCCGAATTTTAGATATGAGAGATGTCTGCGTGACTAGAAAAGTGCTACAAAGCCCATTTTCTCCATATCATTTTATCATTTATTTGTTTTTGCATATCTTTTTTTTTCAGTCATCTAATTTCTCCTGGATCATAACTTGCTCATCATGTGTTTAAAATTTAGTAATGTTTTTATTTACTCTTTACTCAAATCTATGAAAATCATAATTCTCATCAAAAAAAATATGTTTCTAATGCACTATATGTTTACATGATCATTTAAGAATGCTAATATACCGGTTTATGTATTCTGCCAAAGTCAAAATCAATCATTTTTGCATTTTTTACAAAAGGTATTATTGTTTTATTCGTGCACAGAAATTGGCACTGCACAAAGATTTGAGCATCAAACAGTAACGTGTATTATTTTCTCATTTGACGTGAACTTAAAGGAAAATGAAACCCTGGGGAAAAATCAATTTTAACGAAAAGAGAGGATAGGGAGAAGCATTTTAAAAAAAAGTTCCATCAAAATCGGTTACGAAATGAGAAAGTTTTGAAAGTTTGAAAAGTCTCAATTTATTATCTATGGCGATCCTCAAATTGACAATGTTGCTTCAAAGTGACAGGTTTAGTAATACAACGACAACTCTACATAATTTTTATACACAAAATTTCATATTTTCCCCATTATCTCTTAAGGTGCAGCTTGTCTCCTTCTTAGCTCAAGATATATCATGGGAAAATGTATATGTTGAGTTCACAAAAAGACAAGCAACATCTTTAGAGATAATGGATAAAGTATGAAATTTTGTGTACACAGATATTGAGAGTTGTACTAACTAAACCTGCCATTTTAAGCAACATTGCCAATTTGAGGATCGCCATAGAAAGTAAATTGAGACTTTTCAAACTGGAACTTTTTAAAATTGCTTCTCCCTATCCTCTCTTTTCATTAAAATGGATATTTCCCCAGGGTTTCATTCTCCTTTAAGTGTTCATCACATTGTAGACGAATAATATAAAAAATATAGTCTCAATTCCTCAATTAATCGAGCTGTTATTGTCGGAAAAACTAGCTGATGGATAGGGCATAAAACTATATATTTCCTTTGTTTCTTATATTGTGAATTTGAAACGAATGGCTTACAAATACTCAACAGAAAGGCGACTCACCTTGAATATTAAACCTTATTGCGTCTCAATATGAATTCATGTCATAAAATAGACACCAAACTTTTTTTAATCATGATGTTTCATAATAATATTGAGACATTGACGACAGAAACACGAACTTATACTCAATTTAAATACGATTACTCTTTTTGATTTGCCATCGACATCACAATTATGTATTATATTAGGGACACATCAAACTTGATTTATAATTGGAAATAAACGGGGAATTACTTATAGAGCAAGGAGTTATTCGGATGGAAGAATAATAAGAACAACAACATCTGACTTAGGGGGAAAAAACACTTAGGGAACTTTTTAATCATCATTAATTTTGGAAATGAATAAATACTGGTACTGAAGTACTGACCGTTTGCGTGTACGTCAAGACAATGTAGAGAGAAAGTGAATGCGAGTTCGTATGAAAGAGTAGGGAGTAATAGAGAGAGGAAGAGAGTATATGAGATAGTGTGTCTGAGAGTTAGACAGAGGTGGAAAGAGAGAGAGAGAGAGAAAGAAAGAAGGGGAGGGAGATGAGAGAGAAAGCAATCAAGAACCATGCAAGGGGGAAAACGGAGAGAAGAAAGTTTGTAAAAGCTGTGAATCATAATTATTCTTTATTTTGTATCAGTATAGCTGTCTGTCTCCCATTAAAAGGGTAGCTGCTATTTGAGCCAGTTTTATACCGCAGTCACACCGCCAAACCGACCCCACTCCGACTCCGAACTCACCGATTCTTGGCCATTGGTGGCAATGTAATTTTTTGTTCTGTCTGTTGTCGATCTGGCGTATGTCTTGTTGTTGTGACTGTGGTATTATACGTCAGTCACACCAACAAGACCGACACCAGACCGATAGCAGATCGAACAAAAAATTACATTACATCGAAGGGCCAAAAATATGTCGGTTTGGAGTCGGTGTGAAGTCGGTTTGGCGGTGTGACTGATCAACCTCGTGAATGCTGCTTGAATCAACACCACTGTCAAGATTTAGATGTGAGCCCCCAGAAAGCTGAAACACATACCAAGTTATAGGTTTAGGATTTATTTTAAATTTCCAAACATAAATATCTATGTAGATGAATATAAAGGAATAGTTAGCTTATAAACTCTGAACCTCCATATGGTATAAATAAAAGATTTGTGAATTCACAATGCACCATTTTATTAATACGACTGCCTTGTAGAAAGAGATAGAGAGATTTACTTTAATAAGATCAAAGTGAGTATATAATGTAAGCCGATTATGAATGTTTTTCAGGATGGTCAAGAAACAAATGACTTCCCAGTAAGTATACACATTATAAAACGTTTCAAGTCTAAACCATTTTGATCCCGACGGGATCTTCTAAAAGACGCTGGATATAAAAGTCACTTAATAAACTTCAAAAATGAACCCATGTTTGACATCGAATTTTACTCGGCGGGGTCTGTAGAAATGAATTTGTTGTATTATACATGTATGCTGTTGCTTGAACATGACTATGACCACCCATACAAGAATGTATTTCCAATATCTAGATTATTTCAGATTTATTCGTCATGTTAAGCCTACCCCCGGGAAATTTTAGGTTTTGATGTGATGTAAGATGTGAGTGTAGGATTTTGGAAGGTTCATTTCAGCAGACAGCTTATATTTCTACGACACAATTACTTACGATTACAAGTTAAAAAATGAAATATGAGATCATGCTATGCGGCAAAAAGGGGTCATGATTCAAAGGATATCGAAATCCAAACCTGCCAAAACAATAAGTGTCAAAACAATCACAGGTGTTTTTTCCTGTTTTGTTTGTTTGTTTGTTTAGTTTTGTTTTGTTTTGTTTTGTGTTTTTTTTTTTTTGGGGGGGGGGATATATATGATATGGAGTCAAACAAATGTAAATGTGATGTTTATATCTCCGTGTAAGAGGCAACATCGAGTAATAAATTTTTTTTTTTTTTTTTGAAATGGCAATCCTTGCAATATGATAGGGCCTGGCACAATTTTTTTAAAATTCATATCAGGGCCTGGCACAGATTTGGGGTTTAATAATGAGAAAACACGGCTTTAATTATGCTCTTGTTTTCAAATAAGACACATTTTAGGAAGGTATTTGAAATCGACTTTGGAAGCTACGACAATATTCATTCAATACAAAAATAAAGGAAAAGAAAATGTATCTTAAAGGGATACGCGACCAGGAGGCCGTGGGGAATGTCAGAATTGCGTAAGCCCCATTCACTCGTACACACAGTTTGTGCGTCGAGCGCGTCTGTCGGACTACAGTAATTACATTTCGGACTGCACGAAGCCGACCTAATCTCGCACGAGAGCTCAAGCTCAGGCTGAGCGTGCATGTTGCGCGGCAACCAGTCTGTCCGAAGTTTGCGCCCCGCGGGGCAACGGAATGATCACGTAACGATCACGGTGCCCTCTCGCGGCATAAAAACGTCCACAATCTGCGGTTGAGTATCCCTTTAGATATTATTGGCCTTGATCTTTATTACTTTTTTAAAACATAAAATGCAGCAGATTTGAACTGTGGTTATTTTGTTACTTATCAAATGAAATCTACGAAATTGGACTTTGTTAGGGGCATCATTTTCTCTACCCCAGAACCTCACGCATTTATACACCAGAAAAACTCTAAAAAAGCACAAAATAATTATGTGAAGGAGCAGGGGCGACGCCAGACCATTTAGAATGGGGAAGATGTGCGTCTGACGAAATCTTTAGCCGAAAAATTCTTAACAAATCTGGAAAACTTTTAAAAAGAAATCCTATTTTCGATAAGGATAACAAACGTTAAATGTTGCCTGCATCAATTTTCGACGAGGCGTCGCGCCCCACTTCCAGTCTACCAATGACCCTATGAGGGAGTGAGATAGAGAGTATGGGTGCTTGAGTGTAGGTGCGTATGTGAGTGTGTAAGTGTGTGTGTGTGTATGTTGCAGAAGAAGTTAGACCGGATTCCTCTAGTTTCTTTTTTGCAGGGCGTTTTAAGATTTTAAAAAGCCTTTATGCCACTTTATTATTTCCCAGACCATTAATAGCATCCATCCATGGATGCCCTTTTCGTTTAAACGATCTCGCCATTTGTTTCAAGTCAAGTGTCATTTTTTTTACAGATTGGGGTAAAGACCTTTTCGAAGATAAATACTGCATTGAAGGGGAAAGCAGTCATGTGTCGTCTTGAGTAGAGTGCCCCTCCCCTCCCCCGAAATTTAAAATAAGGAATCATATAAAAAAAGAGAACTACTCTGACGCGCCAGAACAAAATGTTGACACTTCTCGTGATGGGAATGATGGGTTCAAATTGCCTTAAAGCGGAAATGGGGGAAATAAACAACAGTGTCAAATTTCATGAGACTTATCAAGTACTTATAGAATAAGAAAATTATGTTCTGAAGGAGGGAGAAGAATGAGTATCGTGTAAAAAAGTGAGGAAAATTGTTTATTCAACATTTTAGCGGATTTATTTTCATTGCGATACTAAAATATTGGTGTCTTATGGCGTTCGTGATACAACAGATAGTATTAATTGGTCATTTTGTATGTCGTAGTCAGAAAAGCAAAAATGATTTGTTTAAATTACTTGCTTAGTTTTCACAGAAGGTATGAACGCATCCATACCAAATGCTATTCAAGTAACCTTGAGTGAAATGTACCGAGGAAACGTGGGTTTGCACATGTTGAAAGAAAGGAATAAAACACGAATGGACGGACGCCTTGGGGGCTTTTCAAAGAAGTGAAGGAGAATGCTATTGGGCCCGAGGCTTGACGGAAAGCTACTAAAGCCTTTGATTCATGGTTTCTCCGATTCAAATCCCCAAGGACCATTATGTCCTCATGTAGCATGTTCTTGATATACATTTCGCCCACAAAGGGGATTCTAAAATAATTCCCAATTAAACTGCATCATTTCATGCATTTAAGATGCGAGGGGATTTGATTAGGACGGAAATTCATTGTTTGACTGTGTTCCGCTCAGCGCCAGATGTTTGTGACGAAAGCGATTTGATGGTATTCAAGCATGCCCTCCGAAAGAGGGAAAGAGGGTTAACTAAATAAAATACTAGAATATTCTACCACTTGTCAGAGTTATTTAATATCATTTATATTGAGGGGAGGTAAAACTCATTTTCATTCAAAGGCAATTAATCATCCCGGCTATCGCATACATGCACAAAGGAGGCAACTGGCACCGGAAAACCCGAATTAAAAAAAAATATGTAACTGTTTTTATTACTTTTAGAATGATGTGAAGATATGGATTTCAAATGATGTGGATTATCTTTAAGATAGAAACGGGAGACTCATATTGATTAGGCGGATCGATCGTCCTGTTCCAAGTTGTGGAATCAATTAAGATAAATCGATAAATATAATGCAAATGAATAAAAACAAGATAAATAGGTAAATATACAGGTAGATGAGGTTGGAATGAGTGTCAATGATTTGAAAATTCGGACTGTACAGGAAGCAAAAATGTAAGCCTACATGAAAATTAAACGTTACAACCATGATAGCCAAAGTTGCATGTATAGAACCAAAAGGGACGCCGGTCATAGTATAGGTATGTCAGTCGTAGCTATGTCGAGGAGGCGAGCTGGCTCAGTCGGTAAAGCGTCTGTCTGTCGAACCAAAGATCGTGGGTTCGAATTCACCCCGGACGAATGAATGAAGCCTGCGTTGTGTGTTAACTTGCCCCTCCCCTGTTTCATAGACGCAGGTTATGTTACATTGGGAAACGCTCCGTCCATCGGATAGGACGTTAAATGGAGGCCCCGTGTAGAGGAGAGTCACTACCTTTGCACGTTAAGAACCCTCTGCACTATTCGAAGAAGATAAGGGGGAAACCCCGGTGTGGCGGTACACCTGTGCATCCCAATCAGTTATATCGGGAGCCGGAGGAGAGAGTTAAAGTGATTCATTTCGCTTTTTCCCTCCCAGGCACAGGTGACGTACGCCAAATACTTAATAATAATAATAATAATAATACTAATAATAACAACTAGAAAAGCTACTTTTCGCTTCGGATGGCGTGTAATGTAAAAGTGATTCCACATCTTCAGTAGATAGTTAAATAGTCAAATGGCTACGCATCACACTGACCTCCAGCTATTGTTGCCTTGATGCAATCCATAACCTCCCTTTTTAAAACGGTACGGTTGGGTGTTGTCGCTTACGCTCAGTGGCGTAGCCACGATTTAGACATTCAGGGGGCCGGATTTTTGGGGTGCAACGACCTTACTCGACGGATGAAATGGTAATAAATGGTAATTAACAAGGCCTATTGATTAGGTGGATGTGGTTCATCGCATCTTAATTTCACCTCTGCTTTCCCCTCTTCCTTTGTCTCTCCTTTTCTTGTTGTTTTTCCCTCTTTTCCTTTTTTGCCATTTAATGTGGGGGGGGGGGGGGTGCACGTGCCCAGTGCTCCCGGTAGGTACGCAACTGTTATTCTTGTTGCTCAAGTTCATTTCTTTCAGTTGCCAAAGGCATAAAAGTCGGCGCTGATGGAGGTTAGGATGGACCCTTGAGAGCCCCAGAGGAAAGATTATCTGTGTTAGCTTCAGCAATCATTTCATGAGACTAGGCGATTAAATTTCCCTCTTCATTTCCTCATCGACTCTGAAAATATTAGACACCAAGGGACAAATCTAAGAGATAAGATTACAAGGATAAATTTCGTTGCAAAATTATGGATTGCCATGGGAATACAATAAATAGCTCATTTTCATTAGTTTGGATCTACTCACAATGCAAGGCAATTGAACATTAGTCATTCCAGGGTTTCAATACAGACGTCGCATGTATTTGCCGTTAGCTTTTAAAAGAACTAAATTTTCGACCACTATCGCGGGACAATCACAACACAGGCAGCTACTAATCTAGGACAGTTTCTACCCAGACATTTAGTCATCTAAGGAGATCACTATGCAGTCAATTACCCGTCATGAACGATTTCCACCGAGGCCATCTAGGACAATAATATTATCACCAAAATGTTTACCCATCATGCCCATGTAGGGCAGTTATCACCCAGACACTTACACATCTAGGACCATTACCATCCAAACAAATATCCCTTGAATGATTACCTCAATTGGCAATAATCAGAGGAGACTTAATTATTACAATGGATAGCTAATCATCCCTACATAAATCGTCATTTCCACTGATGTATCCCCCTCCTTTTTCCTTCTCCACACCCCCCCCCCCTATTAAAACACTTCTCTCACTCTGCATCTTTTAGTTCCCTCTCTCTCTCTCTCTGTCGTTCTCTTCTGCTATCTGCTCCCCCCCCCCCCCTCTCTCTCTCTCACCTCTTACACTCACCAAATGTAAACTCGCACTCACCCACCCTCTATTATCTCTCTCTCTCTCTCTCTTTTCTTCTCAGTCTCAGTCGTATACACTATTCTAGTTTCAATTATGTTTTCTCTTACCCCGCCCTCTATCTTTGCCCGCGTAGTCAATCGATAAGGGGGAACCAGGGTGTAAAATGCAATTTAAGAAACTTCGCGCAAGGAAAGGGAAGCAGTTTATCAACCAATTAATAAATTACTTTTCGGAGCGGTGACTTCGCAAAAGTGCGAAAACCATCGAGTTGGACGGGCTTCCACAAGACTGGATAAACGAAGCGGTAAGAAATCAATGCACCTATCTTGTAGGAAAGAAAATTCGACGTCAAATAAATCGATATGGTCTATTGAGGAGCTATGCTCAAATGAGCCTTGGAAATCAAGAAACGCCGATAAGGATGAGGACCTTGGTTATCCGCCTAAACTTTCCCCTCGTTTGGAAAAAAAAAATCGCTCTTCATCTTCCTTTACTATCTCTTATATTTCTCATAAAACTCGGGAAAGATTGCCGGAGCACAAACGCACAAGGAGAGGAGAGGAAATGCAGATCAAGCAAAAATCAAAGAAATTATATTTGCTAAGGCAATGCCTGACTCGATATTTTCCCCTTCTGTTTTTGCCTGACATTCTACATCAATAATGTTATTAAATTACTAGGAGCACTCTACAAAGTCGAAGCACGCGATGAGATTTGGCTCCGTCTACACTTCACAAAGTCTCTTGAATGGAGCACATTGTATACATAAGATATACATATTGTTATAAATTTATATAACACTTCCGAATGTTTTGTGACAAAATTTCCCTACAGTGTTTCAGATCGTTAATATGCCTTTTGGAGATGAGTAAATGTGTAAAGAACAAATGTTTGAAAATGGTCATCAGTATGCTTTTCTTTCGCAATATACAAACTTTTAAAGAAGATGGAGATATATTTTTTGACATAATTGTCAACATGATTGTTAGTGCATGCCATTCCTCAGTTTTACGAGAATTACATGTGATCAAATAATTCTTCATTGTTTAGATAATTCATAAACATCCATCTCTAGACATAAAGATGCCCATGACTGTTAACCCTAAAGAAAATGTAAGTTTACACTAAAGAGCATTTGATGGCACCGATATATAACTTGTTTCAAGTCAGATTTACCTACCATATGAAAATCTCTCGAATTGATTTGTCTCTCAGCTTATGATAAAAGATCCCAATTCCGCTGTGAGGTATAACAAGAAAAAAGCATCGATATTGAAATAATTTTTCAAAGGAAAAAAAGTTTCCGCCACTGAAAGGATCTATTTCTAAATCGGAAAAGAATAAATTCAAAGTTTTCCATCCTCTCAAATATTACAAAGATATTGTTAGTCTTCGGTCTTGGGTTTCGTCAAAAGAATTGTCGTCTCAATTCATCTGGGGCATTTTCCTTTATTATGTGACTTCGTGCAAGGTATTCCAATAAAAAAACAAAAGTGTAAATGCATCGTTATTTGGTTAATATTGGTCATTTGGTCATTTCCAAAATCATTTTAAAAATAGCAAAGTGATTACGTACAATGACGTATAACATTGTAATATGTTCGTTTTAATTGCTGATATGTTTGGTTTTCCAAGTATTTCCCTTTCGTATTGCTTACATTTGTTGTATCTAGTGATTTTGCTTTACTTTAGGAGTTATACATTTCCCTTTCCGATTCATCTAAGTTTAGAAAGTCCGTTATGATCGACCTTTGATCGACTTTGATCATCAAAAAATTTCGGTCAAGGCCATTTATGTACGATGGTAATTTTAAGGAGGGAATAGTGTGTTATTTGTTTATTTTTCTTTCTTCATTGCAGGTCTCATTATGAGCGTTTAGAATGCAATCAAAAAGAGTGATAAATCTAGGGCGAAAGGTTTCCGGGACGCCCGAGGGCACGCTAGTGCAGTGTGTTAAAAAGCATAATTTCCCTGACAATTGCGAAGTATTCTGGGGTGAAGAAAATGTAATGAAAGATAGCGTGTACAAGAAATCGCTATATGTAACTCAAAGTATTTTATAATGATCATGGATTATTATATTCACGTATTATCATGAACGTTCGGCTAAAGCCGGGGTAATAATATGATTGCAGGGCCCAGGGAGAACAATATATAATACTGATGAGGCTACCCTGGGTATACAAGACATATTATATTATCATACGTAGGTAAGTCGGGGAAATTTTCCCACTTTTGCCGCTTCGCGCAAAACTCCACGGTATAGTCGCGATCAAAAAAATAAATACATATGAGGTGCTTAAGACTCTTTAAATAACAGGGTAGAAAAACTGGTTTCCCGGAACATAATAGAGAGGTGTAGATTCTGCTCCGTTCCACTTACGGTTAAAGTTAGATTTTTTTATTTATTCATTTATTTATTTTGGGGCATATGCCATTATGCCCGACGCTGGCTATACCAGTGTGTATTACTTTGGGAATAAACTATAGCGATAAAAGATAACAAAATGTCACATTCCTCTTTCCTACTGAATTAATTTTTTTTTTTTTGCCTACCTGGCCTGATGTCCATTTTAGTGGCGGTTTTGGGGGTAAATATTGTGTGGTGCATAATGGCAGTAGATGGCAGTATACAGTGGTGCATCTGTAGGGAAAATGACGCCTAGAGCAGTGGCGGAATCAGTGGCGGATCCGGGGGGGGGGGCACTTCCGGCCCGTGCCCCCCCCCCCCCCCCTTGGAAGAAAAGTATGCATTTTGACCATAAAGGTCTTGGCCCTTTTGTCGATTGTGCCCCATTCCCCCTTTTAGAATGAAAACCCTTTTTTTTTTTCTTTTTTTTTTTTGCTTGTCAGAGAATGGAGGGAAACTGGACCCCCATAATCCCCCGAGCGAATTTAGGAGGTCTGGCGAAATTTTTTTTTTTGTCCCCCCCCCCCCCCCCACTGAGCGACTTTTCGAGAAGCTGGCAAGACCAAAAAATACGGGTCTACCTTTTCCAAAAGTTGACAAACCTGCATTTGTGTGCCCCCCCCCCCCCCATACCAAATCCTGGATCCGCCCCTGGCTTAGAGCAAACGCTGATTTTAAGCCCCTTCCTGAATTTCGGACACCATGAATATTACCTAAAATATAAAAAATATTATGGCACTTTCCTCACACATTTTATTTTATATTCTGCATGGCTGGAAATTATAGGAAATCCTGAGAGTCCACAATGACTAAGCGTTTTTGTTGTCGATGTTTGTTTGTTTGCTCGCTTGCGTGCTTGTTTGTTTTTTGTTTGTTTGTTTCTTGGTTGTGTTTTTCTTCTTTTTACTTTTCCTTTTTCGCTCTTGAAAATTTAATTTCTTATCATCAACCCCACTTTAGTCAGGAAAATTGAAAAAGCTCATTAGAAATCATGAGCGATGAAGCAAAATTCCTCAGCATTTACATTCGCTTCTAAGTTGATTTGATTTGCTTTGCTTTGACTCATTTCTCTTCGTAATTTGTTTGTTACTTATACTTTACAGTAATTACGTTACAGATCTTTTTGCATTTTCAAGTCAATTTTTTTTAAAATATTATAAAGCCTGAATTTTAGATGCAAAATCGAACTTGCAGTACTGAAGCTAGAACATGCGAAATAACATGACAAAGTTTATTGCATTGTATATCCTCCCTCTCTCTCTCTCTCTCTCTCTCTCGCTCTCTCTCTCTATATATATATTGGCGTTTTATTTTCCCAATCGCACACGGGGCAGGAACCCCACCCACATTTTTGCTCTTTATTAGTTTGATTAATGATTAAATATAATAAGTTTATTCTCTTCTAATCTAGATACACCACCCGACATAAACTGCGCTGAAAGAAAATATGTCTAGAAAGTTCTGAATTGTATAACTTTTCTTGATAACATAATCTATATAGTCAGTAGAAATTAAGAAAAAAATGTAACTTTCTATCCCTCATAATGTCTCTTTTAGAGGCGTGCAATAATATCAATAACGTTCACGGCAACTCCCACATTGTAATGGTATCCGATAATAAATAAAAATCAAAACCAGGTTATACAATATCATTTCCACAATCTTCCTCTTTCAATATCGTTCCGACAAATCATAGTAAAACATTGGCATCATTTGACAACTTGCGTCACGAGACGACCAGCTGTTGCTCTTCGCCTCCGTTTAAGCGGGAATTCAAAGGGTTTCGAAATTCGCACCGATCGGGTGATAACTATGTTATCTCCGATGCAACATGCAGGCGAGGCAACAATTACTCATCATCTTCCGCCATTTTTTAAAACTTAAACGTAGAACTAAATGGTGACATAGGAGCATTTTCGAGAGGGGTTGATTCCTTTGTCCCGAATATCAACTTTCTAGTTTCTAAATTTCTGCGAGTGAACGAAACCAGCGAGCAGAAATTGTGACACTTTTGTGTCGTGAAAATGTACTGAAATTAAATTTTCGGTCAGCTCCCTGACCGAATATGAGGATATAGGAATTTGGAGTGCTGCAAAGGGACATTACAGGGGTGCTGGGGTGCGTTGAGTGAATTTTGAAATGAAAAGGCACCCTGAAAATGTGATCGCCTTAATTTGTTTTTCTTTGCATTTTTTTGTGTGAGTTTTCTGTCGTTTTTGTTTTGTTTTGTTTTTGTTTTTGTTTTGATTTTGCTTGTCAGAGAATCTTGGAGTAAAAAAGTCTGCCCCAAATATAATTATGTATACATAAATATTTTTGCGTGTGAAAGAATTTTGGAGTGAAAAGGCACCGCTAAGCACCCCAGTGACAAAATCGTTCCCATTTAAGGATTTACTAGGGCATGATCATGCATGTATCAATATAAAGTGAACATCAGCATTTACATTCAGTTACCTATACTACCGTTATACTTTAGATTGTATTAGAAAATTGCATTGACCCCATGCTCGGAGAGGGGAAATTTAGAACTGGAAGTGAGCGTTGTGAGGATTATACGCCTTTGGGAAACACTTAGCTAGCGCTTGACCAAATAGGATCATCAGAACACGCATGGATTCAATATAGAGCTGACGAAAATGTTGCTATCTTGGGATGCAGCTCTGTACGGATCATTTTTTTTTCCTTCGCAAAATCCTTCGCAAAATCCTGTATCCGTCCCTGTCCCCCTGAAAATAATATTCACTGTTCACGTTGGAAAAAAAATGATTGACGCTCAACAGCACAGAAAGCTCAAAATCCCAGTGAAATGCCTTTCCCTCCTTCAAATTAGCCGAAAGTGTTTTATGCTTCATAAATCAAGTCAACATCCATAGTTATCTCAGGTATAACTGCCAGGAAATGCACCTTTTATCAATGGATAGCGAAAGACGGATTAAGCGTAGAGTATAAATATCTATCGGCAACCAGCGCTACTTTGTTATGGGTCGTATATAAATCGGTTATGTAGTGTAGAATTTATTGGGTTGTTTCTTCTTAACAAAATTATTTATCTATCTTTTAAGGAAAACAAATTTGACTAAAGTATGTTTATTCCATGACGAGTTACTAGTTCAGACACTTTTGATAATTTATGTTTATATGCGAAAAGTCAAGTTTAATTTCTATGCAGCTCAGCGATACACACCGTAGGCCTGTACCCTGTGCACAAATTTAAACTTGATTAACACTGCCTTTCTTTGAAAAAAAAATACATCCGTGTATATTATATATATACATATAGAGAGAGAGAGAGAGAGATATCGAAGAAAGAGTGAATAAACGTTTCCGTCAAAGACCTTTAAAGGCCAAGTCCACCTTAATATCAAGTTGATTTGAATAAATAGAGTAAAATTAAACAAGCGTAACAGTGAAAATTTCACTGAAATCGGATGTAAAATAAGAAAGTGACGGCATTTTGAAGTTTTGCATTATTTCATGAAACAGTGATATGCATAGCATGGGCGGTATGCAAATGAGTGAACCGATGATGTCATGCACTCACTTTTCCTTATGTATTTTATTATATGAAATATCATATATTTCATTTTTTTGCTTCAATAATGTCAAACATGGTTTGACTCCATATGGAACATGTAAAATCATCATTATTGTAACTTATTTTCATACAAGGAAGGGATTCTTTATTATCACATCTATAAAAATTGAAATATTTGAAATTTCATATTATATAACTTTCTTATTTTACATCCAATTTCAGTGAAATTTTCACTTTTACGCTTTTTTAATTTTACTCTTTTTATTCAAATCAACTTGATATTAGGGTGGACTTGGCCTTTATAGGTCTTTGACCGAAACGTCAGTCCAAATTTTTGGCTCCTGCGGTGTTTTTACTATTTCTTCGATATCTATTGTTTAAACACCGACGCAGAACTCTATATATATATATATTTATCATATTCCTACACACCAGAGAAATTTTTACAAAAATTATGTAAAAAATTATGTTAAATAGGAACTCCATAACTTTTTTGTAAAATTTACTTAACAAAATATTTTACCAAAATTATGTAAATTGTTTTGTTAAATAGGAACTTGTGTAAATTTTAGCTAACAAAATATTCGACGATAATTATGTAAAATGTCATGTTAAATATAGGTACTTAAAATTCATGTGTAAATTTTACCTAACAAACAATTCCACACATGTATTATGTGCTTGGGCAAATTCAGTTGCCCAATTGTTTCCTTTTTCCTCCAACCTAGGTAAAAAAAAATTAAACCTGCTTGTTATGTCTTTCCTTATCAATCCTACACTCTTAAAAATAACAGTCCCAAACGGGGTTACAAATGACCCCGCATGCGGGATCAACTATGCACAAACCCCGTGCGGGGTCACCCAAAGTAACCACATAGCGTGGTTACATTTCGACCCCGAATGTGGTCAAAATTTAACCACGATTGCGTGGTCATTTCTGCATAACTTGACCCCGCATACTAATGATCATTACCTTATAACCCCGTCAAAACGTACGGGGTCATTTCTTCCGACCACGCAACGTGGTCATTTCCCGTCGGACGGGGTTGATACTTCTGCCGGATGCGCGTGTACCATCCACGTTTCAAAGATTAAAAAAAGGAAGCTAATGTCAAGTAATATTAACATATTTTGTATATTTTGCTCACTATGACCTATAACCTATCCTCTCCTATCGTATAGCATATCATACCTATCATCCTACTTTAACCCTACTCCTATTATAGTCCTACATCCTATACCTATATAATTATCCTGAAAACCTTTACTTTATTATATAGGGACTGTATTGCAGTGCTTGCTAAAAGTGGTTAAAGATTTTAATTTAATTTTCTAATGTAGATTTTTAGATCTTAAACCTAATTACATGTTTGAATATGTACAACATAATAATTAGTATACATACATTTTTCATCACATTTCAAAGTGCAATCATTGCATAAAAACTTAAATATCAAGTGTCATTTATATATATATAAATTCTGGTTGTTTACGGTTGCTCATGGGTATTCAGGATACATCATGAATATTCATGACAATGGCCCAACGTTTAACCAAGTAGAAGTCGGACCAATACTTTGCTGATGAATAAGCAATATGTCAAATGGTTAGTGATTAACCAGTGAAATTGGAACATTGTGACCAACATATTTTTGGAAATAACCCATATGGTGTTGACCAATCGCATTGGTACATTTTTTGACCAGTCCTTTTTTAGAGTGCATTAAAATGACCACGCAAAAACTGGTCATTTTAATGCAGCGGGAGCATTATTGATCGAAAACAACGACCACGCAATATGCGTGGTTGTTTTTTTAAGAGTGTAATCCTAACCTATCCTAATTTATGCTATCCTATACTAATTTATGCTATCCTATATCTTAACCTATCCTAAAGTCCTATCCTATGAAGTTCATACAGCCTAGTGCAAGCTCTTATATACCCCTTATAATTTTTTATGCATTTGGTGACAGTTATTAAAATCGGGCCACCCCAAACCATACGCTACTGAAAATTCATGAATATTCATATAAGTGTTTTCCCCAATATTGAGGGGAAAATACGAAGATGCATTTTTTACAAAACCGTTTGCAAAACATTTTACTTAATGACGACAAATTACACTGTGCATGTTAAATAAACTTAACGAAAAGGGCAATATTGCAAAATCTTTATGAAGAAATATCTTACAGTGTTATTTTGCAAGATTTGTTCAGTCAGTTTTACATAACTGTGTATCAAAATCATGTTAATGTCAACTGACATTCGTAAAATGTATTTTATACACAATAGTTTCCAAAACATTTCACTTAATGATGACTTAGAACATCTGCATGATAAAATTCCCTTTAAAAAAATACTTGTACTTAACACATTTTACATAATAGGCATTTCTTTTGCAAAATGAGTTTTACTTAAATAGTGCTAAGTAAATGTTACATAAAATTTTACATTTTGCATGACACATTATATGCGAAATGTAATTCATTACAAATATTTAGTAAAATACTACATAAAAACATTCATTTGAGACAATTTTACATATATTAAGTAAAAATTTTACAAAAGGAAGTTTACATAATGAAATATTAAGGAAATATTTCTCTGTGTGTATTATTGCATTATACGTGATTTTTTTTAAATGTTGTACTGGATCCTGACAAACACGCCAATTATTTCTCTCTTTCTGTTTATATATTTTTGTTATTTGTTATATTTGTTAACTGCATGTATAAACGAAATGAAAATAAGAAAGTGTTTTAAACTTGACCCAGTAGCATTGCCATGTACAGGAAAAATATCGAATATCCAATATCATGGAACCCCCCTCCTCCTCAATTATAAAGAATCCGGATGAGAAACTAGGATTCAGTTTTAATTGGCCTTACAAGATTTAGTAAAGATTTTTCTTTTTTAATAGTTGCCCCTAATCGAGATACACCATGCGATCTAGTTGACCACAAACATTTTCTCAGAAGAAACCGAGGCAACCTAAGTTATAGGTCAACTCGTCATCGGTCGGCTGAAAGTTTGCTGCAGCAGCTCAAGTTTTAGATTTCCATGCCATTTTTTCTGCCGATCAGCTCAGATAGACAATCGACAGTGGGTCCGTTGCCTTACTCATCCCGTCGTTCTGTAATCTATCTCACACAATGTCTGTCAAGATGAAAGATGTTTTAAAATCTTGTTTTAGGAAAAGGAGAAAAAGGATGAAGAAAGTGGGCTTTTTCGATAGACAAATTGAATAAACACACATATATCATTTACACTTAAAGTAATTATTTGTGTTTCATGGCAGCTTCCTCGACAATTGAATTCTTAGGACAATTAACCCTATGTAACAACCCTTGAACATGCAACTACACTTTAAAGAATTTTACTATATACAACATATTACCCCCATCGCTCCTCCCCCTTCTTCTTCAGAGTTAGTGTTAGGGGAAGTCCCGGGGTAGTCATCGGGGGAGGGGGTGCATGGTGTTGTCCTAAATCAATTTGAATGGAAAACTAGCGCAAGGGAATTTTAAAAAGGAGGAAGAGGGGAGGGAGAGCGGGGAAGAGAATATGATAATGAGTGAGAGAGAGAGAGAGAGAGAGAGAGAGAAAGAGAGAAGAGAGAGAGAGAGAGCGGGGGGAGAGGGGGTTACGTGGTCGTATAGAGAGGCTGAGAAATAAGCATGACAGAGGGAAAGGGCAAATATTGATGTGACTGTGCAAACGGGACTCATGGGCGACACTTGGAGGCCGTGTAGCATTGTATGCAGGAGTAAAAGCATTCATTTTATCTAATGTACATTGAAAATAGAGAGCCTATCGTTTGACAGTTTATTATAATTTGTCAAAGCAATTTTGTTCTACATTTTCCTAGGGATTGCTATTAGAGCAGTACCTAAACATTGATGTGGTTATTATATTGAAGAAGAAAAAAATAATAATATGCCCATATAAATCAACTTAAATAAACTTATTGCAATTTCGAGAAAAGCACTGAAGAATATTTCAATGATGACGTAAATGGCCTGAATATTTTATATTGATGAGGGAAAACGCTTCATATGTTTTAGATTTTATTTCAAACAATTAATAAGTCAACTATACCTTAATATCATGAATATGATGCCTTTAAAGCTTCCAAGGTGTAGTATAGATATTAAAACAATGATCAAATTTCTTTATTTATTCACTAACATGATAGAATTTCTGCAAAAACAAAACAGCAGACTGTTGTCTCCATAATCTATAATGTTTTCTTTAATACATTTTCTCTCAAATCTGGTATTCATTGGTTTCCTCGAAAGTGTATTAGTCTCGTGTATTTTTGTTCAAAACAACATATTATGGTGGAAATATTACGTAGCACTAAGCCGATTAACATACAGAGTTTGCAGGTATAAAACCTTTGAAAGTTTCTACAACTGTTGTTTTTTCAAGAATTCTCTCTCTCTCGTTCTCTCTCTCTCTCGTTCTCTCTCGCTTTCGCTCTCTCTCTCTCTCTCTCTTAATCTATCTGTGCATTGCTTTAAAAAAATACTTTGTATTTTTAAGAGTAAGAGAAAAATTTGGTAAATATACTTTGTACAGATTTCCCTCTTGGCCGTCCATGGGCTTTATGTCTTACAGCCTGTTTTCCCTTGAGTTTCTGAAATAGTTATTAAGCTCTCTTAAATCAAAAGCAATTTTTGAAAAAGGATAATAACCAAGCATTTTGAATAATAGATAAATATGAAGGGTAACCTTTTTCCTATCAAAATGTTCTACCTAAATCAATAAGGTCCATACATTGTGTCCGGCGAGCCTGAATCCGTTGACCGGGGTAATGATAAAAAGCGTTTACAGACAAAGTAAATGTATATATTAGTCGCTATATAAATTCAAAATTTGATTTGATTTGTTTGTTCTCCACTCATGAGTTGTCAGCTACTCTGTTTTTCAAATGGAGTCCAAGCCAAAAAATAATATATATTAGTATTATTGTTACAATATTTGCTAGCCGGAAAAAATATTTTATTTGTATATTGCTAGATCTTAAAATTTAGAATATCTCTTACACGTTAACCACTTCTGCATGCGTAGCGATTACTTTCACAAAATAATCATTAAACACTTCGTCCCCCAAAATTTTACAGGTCGATCAATTATGTATATCTAGTGACGTTACTTTGCGGTTTAATCATGGTCTAAAACAAGTTATAGGTTTTCCCCGACAGAGTTCAGGGAAATGCGATGAACACAATATTAAAATCTAGGTTTTCTATCCTAACTTAGGTCTAATGAAAAGATAAACTAGAGTAGAGCAATCATTTAAATGCGGTGGAAACAATCCATATTTGCCCAATAATTTGTGGAGCTAGGTGACACAAATTAGATAGACAGCTTTGTTTTCTTTTCTTCTTCTTTTTTTTTTTTTTTGTCTTTTAGCTTCTGAACTTCATGTCTCGGGATATTGGAACACAGAGAATCACGCTTCATATTTTGTGTATAATATTCTACTTTTGAAACCACCAGATCACATTTGCATCTTGTTTGAAAGAGTAATTTTCACATTATCATACTTTCTTTTTAACATTAAAAAAAATCGATTGATCACTGAGACGTGACTACCGTGGGAGTGAAAATGGAGTGAAAATTCACTCTCTCTCTCTCTCTCTCTCTCTTTTTAAGAGAGTATCTTAAGATTCATGGAGTATTCAAGTACCGATATAAGCATTCAAAAACCAATGTAAAAAGAAATAAATCATTTAGAACGAACACAGTACAAATATATACAGTCAATTGCATTGCTACATAAATAGATAAATAATATCAACTTTGCCTCTATTTCATGTCGAATTCGATTCCTGCATTCAGCTATCGTATGTCGCATCAAATTGTCATCAGTTGATCATGAACTGACCTTAGCCGTGTTTATGGTAAACTGCGATTGTCTACCGCTTTCCACATCATGTATAGAGAGACAGAGACAGAGACAGAGACAGAATAAGAGAAACAGAAAGAGACAGAGAGAGACAGAGAGAGAAAGAGAGAGAGAGAGAAAGAGAGACAGAGAGAGAAAAAGAGAGACAGAGAGAGAGAGAGAGAGAGAGAGAGAAGGAGAAAAAGAAGAAGAAGAAGAAGAACACTGTGGAATGTGCCCAAGAGATACTCATCCTCCTAATGGGTCCACACGGTAACACGGCACCACCATCTCGTTTTACACCATGGATGGCATCTCGACAAGCGCCCTCGCCCGCAGATCCCGGTTGCTTACACAGTGCCTCTAAGATATTGAAAGCGACGACAACAACAATGCTCTCCGGTATAGTTGTAGTTTGTATACAAGATGTACCCAGTCTTGAACAGAGTGGTAGAGAAATGTGCGCGAGGATGGTTTAGGAGGAAAGTGAGAATGTGGTTTAGAGAGTCAGATGGAGAGAGAGAGAGAGAGAGAGAGAGAGACAGACAGACAGACAGAGACAGATAGAGAGAGAAAAAAAAGGGTAAAGAAATGGAAAGAGAGAGAGAGAGAGAGAGAGAGGGCGCGAGAAGGGGGGGGGGGATGGAGAGGGGGTGGTGGGAACATGATAAAATATTATCCGAGGGACAAATAAACAAGTCAATAGAAAGAAAGGTTGATAGATTCACAGATGAAAGAAGACAATGGGCTGAAAGGAATTTAAATAAAATCAAAGTCATTCATTTTCTATCATATTTCTAAAAGCGACGATGGCTATCGCAAGATATTATCACAACATTATTAAGTCATCAGGCTCCATTTCCATGGATTCCTAAAATGAAGAAACTATCAAATTATGTATCAAGCCTATATTGGAAAAAATTCCGAAAAGTTTGTTTTACATGTTGGTATATAATATAAAAAGTTTTGAGCTCTACCCTTCTAACGATTGACCCGAGAATAATTGGTCAAGTACTCGCCAAGCTGCCGCCGCGACAGAGCGTTTACATCAACATTAGGTGATTAATAAGGCCAATTGTCAAGATGGGGCCGAGGAAATGTCTCTTCTAAAGTGGTTAATCGTTCGGGAATGGCTGGTTAAATACGTTGCAAAGACAGAAACCGAAGTAGAAAGGACACAACAGAAAGAGAACCCACCGGTAAAAAGGGAAAATAAGGTGGACTAGAATTTTAGAGTAGAGAATAAATATAGGGAGCCTGTGGCATAAGATGAGAATATTGTTACTATCCTGGTGTCGACAACAAAGTGGACTTTATTGCCCTCAACCTATCAATAATAAAATCATTCAAACTGTTAAATGAATATATTAAATGAACAAATCAGGAGATAATGACGATAATGACGTAAATATCAAAAGGTGAATATTAAAATCAAATACATTTGCATATTCCAATCCAATCAGGGTATTTATATAGCGCCAATATCCAGTTGCCTAATCCATGTAGGTCTACCGTAAACATTTGTAAGTGATAATGCAGAAGGAAGAATTTAAAGAAACCGAAAAAGCCAATCTGACATGAGAAATCACCCCTACAAAAAAGTTCATGTCAAAATAACGAAATTCTCCAAATTTTGATTTATCTGTCATTATCTGTCATTCAATCCATTATTACCTGCAAAAAATAAACACTTTGTAAAATCGAAGAGAAAGGAAGAAAAGAAAAGAATACGTAATTCCTGTCGGAGAAATTTCATGAATATTAAGTCTGGGTGGTTTGCTTTATACAAATTGATAGCATCGTTAACACCGGAAGTACATCAAACCTTTTTTAAAATCGATATACGCTAAATGGAATTCTACTTGCGGTCTATACTGTATTTGTCGCAATATAGAAATGGAGATAGAAGTGGGGCAAGAACACTTTCATAAAAGGGTAGGCAGCCGACAAGAGTTGCAGTTTCTCGAGATTTTTCCCTTTTTTCGAGCGGTCGAGAACTTTGGTTCAAGTAAAAATAGTCAAAATATACTGCTCGATCAACATGTTCTCTTGAACTATCTATCTTGGGAAATATCCATATTATTTTTACCCTTACATGTATAGTCAAGTATGTTTGTCTATTTTTTTATCTTGTTTATTTCTATCTAGGGGAATATCTATATTCTATCAGCATTATTTTTACCCTTTACATGTGTAGTCAAGTATGTTTGTCTATTTTTAGTGTTTCCTTTCTTTTCAAGTAGATTCTTTTAACCTTTGAATGTTACTTAAAATATAAAAACACTTTGAAATTTCGCAGCTGACAAGGAGTTAAAAATTGCTGAATAATAGGCGAAAAAACCATGTCAATAATATTAATGAAATTACACTGGTTTGGAGAATGTGTATGTGAAAGAGAAAACAAATTGTAATGGTAAATTGTCCAATCCAATTCGTAAAATTGAAAAACGCCAGTATAGTTTCTCATCAAAGGCGCTGTTGTCCCTAAAAATTGTTGCATGTAGAAGTATAGTTGTAGTATAGGTTCCTTCAAAGAAATATATCAGTTAGCAGAAAAGTGTGGGGGAAAAGGGCCGTTTCACTTGAGAAGTTTAGCTAGAGGCAAAGCTGATTGTAAAACAATTCTGGTTTCGTATTTCTAAAACGAAGGTCGATGTTTCAAGTTACATTTTATCGAAATACATAAGTTTCTTGTATTCCCTCCACCAATTAACATTTTCTTCAACATGCTATTATATAATGTGTTTACTTGGATATTTTGTGACACGGCGATTTGTTACGCGATAAACTGTCTTCCTGAAGAGCGCGAAGAGCGCATGTTTATTCCCGTCATGTCATCGACTTTAAATGGCTTCTTGATGGTCCTACTTGAAGATAATGATTAAAACTCCTCTCCAAATCTTCCTGAAAATGCTCTTCTTTCTTACTATCGCCTCATATAATCTTGGTAAAACGATCCTCTTCTTGAGGTGGCCATTTAGTTCCTACATGATTGATGGTTCCGAATAGCCGGAAACTTGCTACGGACTTAATCGACCTTCAAGTATCTCCTTGCGCGTGCTGAATGAACTGGGAGTCCATTTACACGGGTCGTAAAATATAAAAGCACCTTAAAATCCATAAACAACGATAAAGAATACAGGATGTTTCCGTCACTAAATATTTCATATGTAATCAGATGATGGCAGAGTTATAATGGCTGCCAAAGGAGTATGTGTGCACAGTTTGAAGTATAGCTTTGGTAGGTGCTGAATAAGAATGAGCCCATTAAGTACTAGGCCAGTAGCCTGTCCCAAAATAGTCACCCCATTTTACCCAAAATATTAGACCATCTAATTCATTGATAAAAAGGTTGTCCGCCTGGCCGTACCCGTCGGGTTTAGCCCCAAGAGCCCTCCAAAAGAGCCCCCAATGTCGGGTCGATCTCCCCCATGCACCAAACTTTGTCAGTGGGGAGAAGTATGACTGGACATTAGAAAACACAAAAGAATGACAATTATTTCTGTCGGGATGGGGTGTCAGACGGCCCCTAAAAATTGGGGTAAATATTTCCCCTTGAAGCCCGGGAACTAAATTTTGTCAGAAGGAAGAGCTATGGATGCATATTCCACAATATAAAAACTGACAAAAGTGTTCATCGGGAAGGGGGTGTCACACCTCCCCAAACAAAAAACACCAAATTTGGTCCCAGGGCTTCAAGGGGAAAAATTTACCCCAATTTTTAGGGGCTGTCTAACACCCCATCCCGACGGAGATATTTGTCAGTTTTGTGTGTTTTGTAATGTCCAGTCATATTACTTCCTAGTAACAAAGTTTTATTTCATGGGGGAGAACTGATGGAGTGAAATCGACCCGACTTTGGGGTCTTTTTCGGGGGCTCTGGGGGCTAAACCCGACGGCTACGTTCAGACTGACAATCTTTTTGTCAATGACTTGGATGGTCTAGAGGGTCAAATCTTATGGGTAAAAATGGGGTGACTATTTCGGGACAGGCTCCCAGACTATACGATTATGAATCGCCTGCACCAGGAAGTGATCCAGCCGTCTTGAAAAGGAAGAAAAACAGAGACCTGCGTTCCTGCGTTCAGTATCTTCCCTATATATCCCTAGTATGATGAAGAGAGTCAAAAGATCGTTATATCATCAAGAAAATAAAGAAAGGGGGTAATTATAGGTTTTCCCGGTCAATTTCGCAGATTTGTCATTCAATTTGATAAGGGAGTCATTCAAATTCGCGAAAAAGATCTGTACCATGAAATTTATCATTCAAATTCATTTTGAGGTCATTCAAATTCGCACTTCGGTCAAGACATTTAGCGTTTACATCATTCAAATTCAAATATGCGTGGAGAGCATTCAAATTCGCTACCTCGCTTGGAAGCGTCTTTTCCAGCATTCAAATTCGCACGTGGGCATTCGAATTCGTAATGAGTTCATTCAATTTAGCATGTATTTAGCGTTTGTGTGTTTTTGCTCATCAAGTCGTAATGTTTAAAATAACATGTTTTGTCTTGTACAGTTGTTGCAGCTATATATATATATATATATATATATATATATATAGTTAGACATGAAAAAAATCAATCAAGAAAATAAATGAAAAAAAAAAAGATTATGAAAAAAAATAAAAATCAATCAAAAAAATCTGAAATTCTGCAGGCACTATAAACGTTAGAAATGAAGAACAAAAATTCCTAGAACTAAATTTCAAAATGATGATAAATCAGAAGAAAATGAAATAAAAAGAAAAGAAAAATAAAAGAATGCTATTGGTTATAGAAAAATACACCCATGTGTGCAGAAAACTCATAAGGAAAGAATGAAAATACCAAATAATTATCAACTGACAAAATTTACTGGAACTACATTTCATTTTGAATGCTCAACGTGTTAAGTTGAATGATTCGAAATGAAATTGAATGCTGGAATAACAGTATTGCGCATTTCCCTTGCCATTCTTTGCTAAATTGAATGAACGTTTTGCGAACTAGGTGCATTTAGTGCGAATTTGATTGACAAAAACTTAGATTCAAATGACATAAATACAAATTCGAATGATATGAAAATGAATTTGAATTACAAATCGGCTGTGCGCGACCTAAATCCTTGAAATTGAATGCACGCAAAATGAAATTGACTGACGATCTTACGAAATTGACCGGGAAAACCTATATTATCATGATAGCTCCTTACTCTTTTCTTATTTTACCCTAGAATATTCTGCCCTTATCAACAAGGTTAGTTAATTGTATACCTGTTTCCCAAACCATGTTTTCTTATATTTTACGCCGATTGCACCCCCCTCTCCCCCTCCCCCTCTCTCTCTCACTTTCTCTATCTCTTTTTCCCTCTCTTCTCTATTGCTTTCTCTGTCATTTCCCCCCTCTCTCTCTTTCCCTCCCTCTCTTTTTCCACCTCTCACTTTTTCCCTATCTCCCTGTAGGTCCCCTGGTTGCTTACTTACAAGTACACATGCTTTCTTAGCAGTCAGGTAAAATAAACCATCAAACGTACCTATCTTTATCTTTATTTGTTTATCCCTCTATCTCTCTATCTCTTTCTCTTCTCACGTTATTTACGTGATACCTCTTTTTTATCAATATAAAAAGGTCTAGACTATTTTGCCTAATGGTGTAATTCAGATGACTGCTTAATCTACATGATCTACCCTCAAACGAAACAGCTTTTCCCTAAATGCTCTGGATTATTTCTCTCTACGAATAACTAACTCACGGCGCCAAGTATTTCGTCAATCCGATAAAATTTCCATAATCCCAGCAAGCCCGCTTATGGTCCCTCGAGTTATTCTTTGTAATTTATTTTAAATGTGATGAAATACATGCCACATGAGATCTGTACGTCTCCTCAAGCATGTATACCATAACACCATTACAATGATTAACGGTGTAAATTGAGCCTATATTTCACATTGAAGTTTTCCCTTTCCAGTGTTGTGTAACCGTAAAATGGCAGACATGAATGACGTATAAGAAAAGTTTAACATCATGCTTCTGACATCTTTATCAAAGTCATTGAAATATATTTTGACGACTCGTGCTATAACATCAAAAGAATAAATGGATTCAAAACTCATCTTAACCCCCCCCCCCCCGAAAACATGTCAAATTTACGAAAAGTGAGAGATTTGATTAAAAGGAAATCATGTCATGTCATGAATTTCCAAAAAGCATCACTTGTAAGCTGCCACGTACCCGTCCTTCGTCAAAATGTGCTGCAAGACTATCAATATATGCAGGGAATCTAAAAATATCTTTATTGAAGAATGAATTGCAGCAAGGGAGAATTAAGAACTCCTGATAAGATTTCAGACTTTTCTGAAATACCTTTAATCTAGCCGATATGTTACACTCTTCACAAAAAAGACCTTCTCAGGATGTTGTCACTGTTAACAGGTTATCTGAATACTTACATGACTAATCAGATATAGATATCATAACATAGAAGTTTAATTAGGTTTAGAGTAAATCTTTCAACCACAAAGACTGGCAAAGTCTATTCGTTTTCGGTACGCGCTTTCGACCCACGGCTGAGAGTGGCGGTAGTTTCAAATCCAATTCAAAGGGGTGGGGAGTCGTCCAGCATGAGAAGTCAAAAGACTAGCGGGAAAATGTATATGAATTTACCCCCCCCCCCCCCCCGAAAAAAACAACAAAACAAAACAAAACAAAAACAAAACAAAAACAAAAACAAAACAAAACAAAACAAAGCAATAAACAAACAAAAACCAAAAACCAAAATATTAGCTAAATAAAATAAAATGAAAAAAAAAAAATAGATAAATAAAGCCTCGGTCACAAATACCATTAACAACTGCTACGAACGCCGTACGAACGATTTTTAGACCATTTCGTAAGATCTTCTCAAGAAGGCAGTACGAAACCAGCGTTCGTATACCGTTTGTAGACCGTTGTAAGTTCGCAGCCTGGTCGATGGTCTTGTCCAAGATTTTTTGCAACGTCGTACGAAACCCCCTCTTAGTAAGGCGGCCGTACGAACGTCGTACGAACATCGTAAGAACCACGGAAGATTTTGTAGGGTCCAGAGACAATCCTAGAAGCCTTAAATTCTTACGATAATCGTGAGAACACCTTACGTTGTTCTTAGAGGGCTCTTGCGGCGTTCGTAAGAAGCCTTACGAACGGAGATCCGTACGGCGCTCTTACGAACGATTCTAGGCGTTTGTAGGGCGTTCGTAAGGTGCTCGTAAGGCGTAGGTACACAATTTGTGCAATTGTCGAGTTTTAGGGGGTATAAAGCCAAACGCACGAAGTTCAAATCCTCAAACTTTCAACAGTCACAGAATTTTCGACAGTACACGGCAGCGCCTTTTTGCCACCCGACAAAATATATACAAAAAATCGTAAGTTCATCTTACGAATGACTTGAGAGTGCCCGGCGTGAGTTGCACGTACGACCATCTTGCGACAACAAAATTCGTAAGATGGCCGTAAGTCTGACGAAAGAATAACTCAAGGCATTCTTACGAAAAACATACGAACTCTAAGGCCATTGTATAACCGAATATCACTTCGTTTCTCAAGAAGGTCTTAAGTTGTTCTTGTGAATTAAACGGCGTTCGTACGAACTTCTTAAGAAGGCCGCAAGAAGCTATGCCCCATCTGCGAGTCTCTACGAACTCCAGAATTCTTACGAACAGTGAGATTCGTACGAACGCATCGTTCGTACGCACTTTTGTGACCGTTGCTTAAAATAAAATAGAATAAATAAATAATATATAGATAAATTTAAAAAATGAACAAATAAAATAAAATAATAAAATAAAAAAATAAAATAAAAAATAAAAATAGAAATGAAAAAGAATAAACTAACTTAAATTAAAATAAAATAAAATAAATGAATAGATAAATAATATATAAAAAGATAAAATAAATAAATAAACAATTAAATATGACAAAATAGGACTACTGCTAAATATCCACGACCATTGCTATAAGCATATCGTATAGATAACGACTTGCTTTTTTCGTTCACGGGGGCGTGGGCAGCCGGTTTTCCTCCGTCCATCTCTTTACCTTCTGTTATTGCAAAGAAAACATGGATTTATCAATAAAGCTGCTTTCTATTTAGGGGTTTTGAAGAACACATCTTCAGTTACTCGTGTGGTTAGACGATATGTAGAGGTATTCCGTATTCAATCTATTCAAAATAGGCCTATATAGGACATAGATTCAACTTCAATAAAGATCTTAGACGGATATGTTCAAGAGTAAGTTTTCTAGGTTACTTAAATAAAAGAAGATTGTGCTCGCCGTCTATTACATTAATGTACAGGCGAAGAAACAATCCCCAAACTACTCAAACCATGGGGTATTTGGCTATAGAGTTTCAATGTTATTTATAGAGTTTGTCCTTCTTGATTTTCTTGGATAAATAAAGATGGGTCTATTATCTGGTTGCATGTTGCATCCAGTACAATATGAAACGAAAATGAGAATTTCTTTGCAGGTAACAGTTGTGAAACTTTTTCGATTTTACTTTCCTTTCAAACATGGATTTCGTTTCTGCCTAGATTATATTGGATATATATTATATAATATACATTTTGTAGAGCTCATATCCGCCAAGCAAAATGCTAAAGGTGCTCCAATATTACCTCAGCCCTAACTAGGCTAGAAAGATCTTAATGCTACGGACCATGAGCTTTTTTGTAATTATTATGTTTTTATCTCGTGTGCAACTTCTGTCTCAGGCTTAAATTTGATTAAAAGTCACGTGACTGATAATGCAATCCATTTATTTCATGGACATATCAGAATCCGTTCAGTGCTCCAGTTGAGCCAATTTATACCTCTCAATCCTAGTCCACTAGACTTAAGCGGGACTTAAGATTGAATTACTTATTCTAGCGTGTAACAAGTAAATCGCTTTTTAGGATCAACCTTGCCGCCATATTTAATCAAATGTTCACATGATGAACCGATGTACAGTTGAGTTTGATTGTCTAATCCCGCCCCCCCTTTTTAAAATATCATACCCGCCCCTATACCCCTACTGATGATGAATAACTAACTAAAGCATTTTCAGTCATAATATTTTTTTCTTCTTTTTTCTAAATATGTTTATTTTTCTACCTTGTTTTATAATGATGTAATAATTTTGTCTTATAACTTTATGTATATCCATTATTGTATGTTTACTTGTTTTTTTTATATTGTACATGTTTGGACCCCTCAGAAGAACAGCCTCTGGCTGAAAAGGGTGATCCAGCCCATGCGTGGAAAATAAAATAAATAAATAAATAAATAAAAATATATTCAGTCGGCATTATCATGAAATTGGCGAGTCCCGGTTTCGAGACCAAGTCGATCTGCTATTGCCCCTTGGGAAAGACATTACTCAAAGTTGTCCATCGTAGGGAAATTGAAACTATAGGTCGTCTGAACCTTTCGTATTAGTAAAATCCGCTTTCTTACTCAGGTAAAATAAACAATAAATCAATTGTTAGAGGACGTTATGTCTATTCATTTTCAAGCACCATTAATTGTGAAATGCTCTTTGTTACATTAGCGTAAATCCTCGAGGGAGGATGTTCCCCAACGTCTGGAAGATGCAGTGGACGTAGGAAGTTCTGATTTGATTTGATTTATTTTAGCAACCATGCAGTCCAGCATTCACATTACACACCTGAGTCATTTCATCTTTCCTTTCAAATAAAAGGTATTAATATGTGCTCATATACAAAGAGGAATTTCAGACAGCCGCCAATTATTACTATTAATTGCGCATGACAATAATTGTATACTGCAGTATCTGATCTAATTTTAATAGCGCGGAGATGGGGTATCCCATCTGATAAAATTATAAATACCCCCTGTCAAAATCTTTCACGTCAAAACAAGAATCTTCAGAATTTTGAACCTTGATACCATGGACATCACTGAGTCATATATGTCGTCTGGTCGTCAGAAGACTACTCGCGATATCGGAGTGACAGGAGCGAAATTGGCGTAACATGCTCACCTAATAGGGCGTGAGATTAAAAGACTTGCGACCAAGCTCTACGGGATCTAACGTGAGTTTGAGGTAGACACGGAATAATCGGGGATGAAGATGGGATCATCATTCCCTCCGTCCTCCCTCCGAAATATATTTTTGTGCTTCTCGAATGCGTTATTGATACCCAAAACATATGAAAAGGTTCATATCTTGTAAAATGATCATGGTAAAATAGATTATGGAATTCTGCTTATCGCTCAGTCAACAGTTTACCCGTCCCTGTTCTGCACACTAGCTGTCTTCTTCCAATATTACAAATAAATTAATTCTTTGCGGTATATAAGAATAGCTGTGGCTCTGTAATACCTACATTTAATAACACCATGCCCTCAAAACTTCTGTAAACAGAAAAGAACTGGTTTTGCCATTTTAAATGATATGCAACTTAAACGGAAACGCATAACTATACGTGTGAAGGTTTGAAGATAATTATAATCAAAGTGTTAATGTTTGCGTTAACTGACAAATATGACAAAAACATTCAATGCTGAAATCAATAAGTTTGTCATGGCTCCAGACTAATCAATCTAAAGAATATACCCCACCCCCACACCCGCATACCATCATGCGGTCTCGAACTAAAAAGGTGTATGCAACCCTTTTTTCTCTTGTTTAACAGTCCAAAGAATACATATCATCAATAAGAACGTGTAACATATTTTTGGAAAACGAATATATATATATCTAGAAATAATAATTTGTTGATTTCACATGGATTCGTGCTTATACAAGCAATTAGACTAATGAGACTATTTTCTATATTTTATACTCCACCTTCTGCATATACATTCTTGGAAACGGAGAAAGATAGATGGCGTATAAGCGGCAGAATTTCTTATTGATTTTTCAATCCGTGTCATACAGAAAACAGACACTGTTTATAAACTGTGTGATCGTCAATGGCTAGTCAAAAGATATTACTATCAAAAAATATTATTTCAAAGTCTTTAATAGATATTTCTAACCTGTCTATCTGTCACACTCCATCATTACTTTTTCATATCAATCAATGATTATCATCAGTTCACTAATATTATACCATCGTCTTCTCAATTCTGTTCATCCATGGGCATATACAAGCACATTTTCGCGAATGGGGGGGGGGGGGGGGCAAACTCCTCTTCCTCGGATATACATGTAACTGTACAGCTTCTAAATATTGCTCGCAAAGATACTTATATGGTATTTTGTCATCCAGGTACTAAACATATTCAGACAGCAAGGTGCCCGAATATTATAACCTTAAAATCCTTCGGGGTTTGCAGCACCCCCCCCCCCCCCTCCGAATCGTACAGCAGTGGCTGGTCCACCTTTTCTCCTCTTCTTCGTAATGTGTCTATTTTCTTGCCGTTTGGGTTTGTTGTCTCTTGCCCTTTTCCTCCTACTTCACTACTTCTCGCATTAGTATCAGTAGCACTTGTCGACGTATCCATCAGAGTACACGTCTTCTTCCTTTAACTTGATTTCCTTTATACCCATCCATTTCTATCCTTATCTGATTCACTTTCTTGATAGTCGATGCATTCAGACACAGTTCCTTAATCGTGCATACATAATTATAAGTGTAACACGCTTGCTTGAGTTTAAACGATACATGTAGGAACAGAGATTGCCAACAGCATTGCTGAGGGAACTTTGCAATAAGCATGATAGAGACAAGGAAATGTAAGGTTTACAGCCCAAGTGCAGTTGCAGATAAGCCCCCCCCCCCCCCCCAATAAAAAGGAAATATGATATAAAACTTTTTTTTTGTCTGATGTAAGATAATTTAGACGCCATATTCTTTCCTTTGTGCTTGTTACTTCAATGGCATAGATGATTTCCAGCATTTAGTGCGAGAGAGAGAGAGAGAGAGAGAGGGAGGGACAGAGAGAGAACTGCTCTTTTGAAAATAAGGGCAATGGAGAAGGTCGTATTTCATATCAGAATCCGTTCATCCGCCCATGCCAATGCCAAAATTTGAATTTGAACTGAAGAAAAACAATATTCTCGATTACAGTTTATACCTTTCTTACTGAAGACAAAAAAAAAATATTCGAAGTTATCGATGCATTTTTTTCTTCTTCATTCTTCTTCTTCTTGCATTAGGTTGGGTGATAACTCCTTGGTTTGGTGGCGCTTGAAATTCAGTTTTGAATATTTACGACATTATCAAGTTAAAATCATTTAGACAAAATAATACCAAGACCAATCGTTACAGAATCCAATAATCTAGAACAAGGTGCAGACTGTTCCATGTATCAATTTCCCCAGACTTCATTATCTATATCATTAGAGATGTGTTGATCGCAATCCAACATAAACGGTCTCTCCGCACTAGTAGGTTAAATATCGAATATCTGCCAATTGGCGGGAAATTAAAGTCGGTCAAAAACAGCGGAAGCCCAGACTCCAGTACTGCGATCTTATGCATTCCCCTTATCGGTTTCTGAAAAATGAGTGTTAGTTATGGGGTTATCCGAGATAGTGCTTGACTTTCTAAATTTATGTCGCCTGGTGAGAGCTTTTATAATTTGTGATTCTTTCGAAGCGGGTATAGAGAGCATAATTTCGAGAGCATACTTACTACGGCAGACGGCAAAGGGAAACTGTGTCAAAGTGAAGAAGGGCAAAATTTAAAGGCTCGTTTTTATAACGTAAAGTTTCTGAGTATTATTAAACATTGAGTGTGATTACAGAAAAGAAGAACATTTTCATCTGTTGCACCTGACTATTTGATTTGTATAAATAGGTCTGACTTTCATGTTGACAATATAGAATAAAAGTTTCAAAGTGTTTCATGACTTGTGCATGAACTCATCTATTCTTCTGTATGTGGAAACACAATTCAAGTTTCAAGTTTCAAATTTATGACCCTTGCAAGAGGCTTGATTGCATTTATTTGTTTTTTTTTTAATGTTTTTTTTTAGTAAGGGGAGAGGCCACGGTGTGTCGCCCGCCCCTCCCATATATAGATCTGCGTATATCCGATATAAAAAAATAATTATGATAATGATATATCATTTGTATTTACAACTTAAGGCTCTTTTTTCCTGACTGTTATTACCTCGGCTTTGTCACAGAAGCTCGGCTTTCTGTGACAAAGCACTCAAACATTCAAGAAATTTCTTCCTATATAACAGGTACCCATTTACTCCACCTGGGTCGCGGTTGGTAATTGCGGATTAATGTCTAACCAAAGATTGTTAGTGCCGATGACAGGGATTCGAATCCGGTACCATTGTGCCCATCCATAGTCCGGCGACTTACGCTACGAGAGCTGCAAAAGTGTCTGATGAAAAGAAAGATCTTTTCTTTCTTTCTCCACGTCTCCATGAATTTAAATAGCTGTTGGCTGAGGTAAACTACAAGAATTCTCGTTTCAATTAGCATTTGCAACGGGCCTCACGCGCAACGAGCTATCGATTTATTCAAAACTAAATTTCGAGCCGTTCTATAACGTTCAAGAAGAAGTTCTAAGAACCGACCTTTTTGCATTAACGATCGCTTCATTGAGGTTTCGGTCAAACAACATGAGGCTGGAGAACTCTCATGAAATATTCATCCCAACTGTAACTTGCCTCTCATTTCCCCTCGTAAAGTGACCACCGAACTTCGAACGCGTGAAATATTTTATTTATTCAACTTCCGTCGTACCGACTTTCGAACTTTCCTGCCACTGTATATTGATAACTCATACGCGTGGTTGACGCCAGCCAACACCTCATCCCCGGTCCTAAAGAAATGAAATCAATGTTTGAGATTCAGCTATAGGTTATGAAAACCAAATGTTCATCATTCCTGGCAAGAAGATGTGGGGTGGGTGCAGGGAGCGGGGAGCTCTGACGTTTTTAGCAAATTTTGAGAGAAAGATAAACGGCTCGTATAGCAAACAATTTTTAGGCAGAAAGTTATAGTTCGAGGTCCTGCCTGCTTTTCAGTTATTTGGACGTAATACTGCACTGTATGTAACAGGGGTTGGTGCAGGGAGGGGAGTTTCCCCCTTCCCGCGCGAGGCGCGAAAGCTCTGACGTTTTAGCACCTTTTTTTTTAGGCGGAATATTAGTTCGACGCCCTGGCTGCTTTTCAGTTATTTGGACGCAAAACTGCACTGTATGTAACATGGGTGGGTAAAGGGAGGGGGAGTTTCCACCTTCCCGCGCGAAGCGCGAAAGCTCTGACGTTTTTAGCAAATTTGAGAGAAAGATAACGGCTTGTAGCAAACAATTTTTTTAGGCGGAAAGTTATAGTTCGACGCCCCGCCCGCTTTTCACATGCGAGGGAGTGAAGCCAGTGGCGTATCTGGGATTATGGCGCCGGGGGAAACAATGAAGTTAGGCGGTTTTCTATAAACGGTTTTCTATTCACTCACTTCTACAATCCGGAGCAGAACTAACAAAAACGCTACAGGCTTGAGAAACAGTCGAGAAATTCAGCAAGGCGAAAAGTGATATTGAAAATCCAAATCTTGCAACAAAATACAAACAGCTGCGGAATATAGTACAACGGAGTGTGAAAAGAGCCAAATTCGAATATTTTCAGGATAAAATTGAAGAAAACAAACATTATTCGAAAAAGCTGTGGAAAAATCTGAAGGGTTTAGGTTTAAAAAGTAAAGGGAAAAGTGCAAAGGAAACTGTTGTCTATGTTCAAGGAGACTTGTGTCATGATAAATTAAAGATAGCAAATTAGTTTAATAATTATTTTACGACGGTGGCAGATAGGTTAGCCAGTGAATTACCAGAAAACACAAATGAATTTCATCCCGATAGTGATATATTTCAAAAGTTTTACGACGAGAAAGGTGTCTCAAAAGATAGCTTTCATTTCTCTCCAGTCACCGAAAAGTTTGTTTTAAATGAATTAAACCAGTTGAACAAGTTGAACAAGTACCGGAATCGATATGATACCCGCCAGATTTTTGAAAGATGGAGCAAGGAACGTGTATGCTCCTTTAACTTACATAATCAATTTATCAATTTTGTCATCTACATTTCCTGATGAAATGAAAATTGCAAAAGTAACACCGTTGCATAAGAAGAAGGAAAAAACCTATGTTGATAATTATAGACCTATAAGTGTTTTAAGTGTGGTTTCAGAAATATTAGAAAAATCCGTGTATGTTCAAATAGAAAAATATTTTCAAGAAAATAAGTTAATCTATGCACTTCAATCAGGCTTTCGAAATGGATACTCAACTGATACATGTCTAATTCATTTATTAGATTTTGTTAGAAAGGAAGTTTCTCTAGGACGTTTTGTCGGAATGGTTCTACTCGACTTACAGAAGGCCTTTGATACTGTAAATCATGAAATTCTGTTAACGAAATTAGAACTGATGGGTTTGGATTTAGTATGCATTAGATGGCTTAGGTCTTACTTGACTAATCGTCGTCAGGTGGTAACTATGCAGAATGTAATATCAGATTCACGACCTATAAAATGTGGGGTTCCGCAGGGGAGCATTTTAGGTCCTATTCTTTTCATGTGTTATATAAATGATATGTGCATTTGTGTTAAAAACTCAAAATTACTCCTATACGCCGATGATAGTGTGTTATTATTTTCTGATCCGAATCCTAAGGTAATTGAAGACAAATTTAGTGTAGAACTGTCAAATTGTGTCAAATGGATGACAGACAATAAGCTCAGTTTACATCTAGGGAAAACTGAAAGCATTTTTTTTTGTTCGAAAAGACAAAAATATTCAGGTGACTTTAGGGTTATGATGAACAATCAAGTGATTGAAAGAAAGGAGTCTGTAAAATATCTGGGATTGACTTTAACGAGTGATCTTTCGTGGACAGATTTTGTAGACTCCATTGCCAAAAAAGCTAATACACGCTTAAAATTTTTATAAAGATATCAAGCTTGTTTGAATAGGAAGTCAAGGCGTACTTTATGTTTTGCTCTAATACAATGTCTATTTGATTACGCCAGTGCTGCTTGGTATTGCAGCCTGGGTAAAACCGATCAGAAAAAGTTAAAAATAATTCAAAATAAGATTGTAAGGTTTATTAATGGTTCAGGACCGAGGACTCACGTTGGGAACAATGAACTTGCGGAAGCAGGTCTCCTCCATATTGATCTAAGATCAAAACAATTAATTTTACATCATGTTCATAAGATCTATTATTCTAATGAAAATTACTACATAACCGACAATTTTTCTCGTGTGTCAAATACCCATGAACATGATACAAGGCATAGTCACCTTAATTGTTTTTTACCAAAACGCAACGGACAAATCGGAAATTCTTTTTACTTCAATGGTATTCATTTTTGGAATTCTCTCCCAAAACATGTTAAAACAGTGGAAAATTTTACGCACTTCAAAAGTGTCTTAAAACAACATCTAAAGAACGAACATTGATTAATCAATAGTGTTGTAGGGTTTGTTCCCTCAGTTTTGATTCTCCTTTGGTGCTTACGTGTTACAAATTGTTTTGTTGTTATATATTTTGTGTGTATAGTTTTCATAATGATAATGCTTGGTCAAGTGTATAATTTGTATTCAGTATTCACGATTTAATCTTGTCGTATTTTATAATGTGCTTAATTATGTTCAAGGACCCCATTGGAAATAAGCCTTTTCGGCTTTCATGGGCTATCCTGTCATGATATGTCATGTTTATTATCTGACGAATAAAATCAATCAATCAATCAATCAAGGCGACCTGAAGTTGAGATTTCTTTCAAAAGTTGAGCCTTTGCAAATGCTGTTACACTTTATTTTATGGGAGCGCAATTACCAGGGTCATATGAAACCTACATAATAATAGCGAGCAAATTAAAGCAATTACATCTTTATTTCTTTAAACTTTTTGAACCCTTTAAGCTATTTAAGAAATATATACTGGGGGAGCGAAATTACGAGATCCTGAAAGAAAATAATTATGCGAGGGAGCAAAGCGACCGAGCTTTGGAAAATTTTCGCATTTCAAACCTTCAAAACCTAGATTTCTAGTGCATTTACCCTGCGGATTTGGGGCGGTGATCCGTAAAGATTATGATATTTATTCATTCCCCCTATTTTTCTTTCTCTCCTTTGCGTTTTTTGCGCCTCCTCAAAGTGCTGCACGCCGGGCACGTGCCCCCCTGCCCCCTAGATACACCACTGAGCGAAGAGACCGAGCGGGGTGGGAGGGTGTATCCCCCTCCTACATCAGGGAATCTGTCGATAAATCTTGCATTTTAGAGCATCCCAAAATGGTTTTTAATGAAAAGAAGAAATGCACGGAACCCCTTAACCTCAATTGAGAATAACAATGCGAGCGAAGGAATTTTCTTCGATATTTTCGGATTGAAATTATGGCATTTCTTATTTCCTTACTTTTAATAATTAAAGAATGTGATTGTATTTCAAGATCAAACATCATGAGTTTGGATAATCATTAGTTTTAAGTTCATGTATAATAATCCAAAAATGTTGCGGGGGGGGGGGGGGGAGGTGGTAAATATACAGGCCATCTCCCTCACCTCAAGTTTATTTTGGGATATAATACCCCCATCCCCCCGGGATCGACATGGACGGTAAACAGGGGTGGGTGCAGGGAAAGGAGAGTTATTTTCTCCCTTCCCGCGCGAAGCGCGAAAACTTTGACATTTTAGCAAATTTTGAGAGCCAGATAACGGCTTGTAACCCCTTTGTTTTGGTGGTTGAATGGGGGGGGGGGGGCATGGCCCCCCGGTGCCCCTGTCTACGTCAGTGTGTGTAATGATAACAAAGGATAAGAGTATTTTGAGGAAGGCAAACGTGGAGACCTTAATGAAGCATAACTTGTGAGATAAGGTCCCTCAGGAATAAAAAAGTAATATATATATATATTGAAGAAAACAAAAAATGGTAGCAAGGAATACATAATACGAAAAAAAGATTAAAAAGGGTGACTATGTACAACGGGGGCAAGGGAGATTTTTTTTTACATCACAAGACGAGGATAGGAATGAAGGGGGTGGGAAGGGAAGATAAAGATATAACAAAGGGTTACAAAGACATATCTAACCTATGGAAGCAGATCATTAAGGTTCCTCTCATTATCATGCTATATTATTCAAAGTTTAAACCAACGTATCCCTCGGCCCGTCGGATAACAGTGGTGAGATTTATAGGGTCTGCAATTGAACTCTTCCTTGACCATGTTAATGGTCGTCGTCCGTGTGCTATGCGCAGAAAGTCGACTTGTTTATAGCTGGCGCTAAAACGAAAAGTACGTCATATGATATTGAGTCTTTAGAAATTCAGGACAACCCAAAAAGCAATACGAGTCACTCTGCTTTAGGCAAGATGAACATAATTATAGAGATCATTCATTGTCACCTCCATATATCACTGAATCTTGCTCACCGAATTCATGATAAGTTTCAAAATATCATGCATGGATATGGGGGGGCGTGGGAGGGGGGGGGGGGGGCGGATTAAACTTGAAGACCAGCGGGTCGTAGGCTGGTCTATGCCACTGTTTGGAGGTGCCTATTCTGTGTCAGTAGATGGGTCAAGATGGGTCGGAATGGGATTGGATGGTTATTTTTTTTAGACAAGTTAGGACGAAAATCCAAATTCTCTTTCTTCGTCATTTTCTTCTTCTTCTTCTTCTTCTTCTTCTTCTTTTCTTCTTCTTCTTCTTTTACGTTTACTTTTCAGATATCTTATTTATGTCAATCAACAAGAAAAAAAAAATGATTACTTTTTTTATCATTATAAGGAAAAGCCCGCCACTGCTGGAGGAGCAAAAGTGAAATAATTTTGCAACTGCTCTTATGGGACAGTTCGAGATGCACAGCGTGTAGGGGGTCAGTCTACAATGACTTGGTTAGAAAGGCAGATGCATGCTCTCAAAGCTCATGGAATGTCGAACTGAATGGAGAAAACAAAACTTGTCAAATCAGTCACGGTGAGTACGCTCGACGTTGTGAGTTCTCAATGCCACACAAACACTGAGTTGGGCAAGATAGGACGCCTTTTTTGTGTTTTACAGGCGCCGCAGAGCGTTTTGAAAGGGAGGATGGATGAGCATGCCAACGAACTAACTATTTTATTATGTTATTAATTCTACGACATAAGCATTATGAAAGGTATCTACTCAATAAAGGGGGCTGCAGCCCCCCCCCCCCCCCCCCCCCGATTCCGCGTCTTCGGTGAAACCGTAGCCTACCGTCCGTTTCGATCAGTTCTTGGGTTTATTTTTTCATATCTGGAAAATGGGAACTTGAAAATAAATCATTCACCATATATGTAAATGCTACGGGAGGTGCTGTCATTTTTGTTCTTGAGAGAAGGAGACCTCCTTGGTATCAAGCAATGATTAGGAATGAGCATTGCGATGCTTGTATTATGCGAGCATGAGGAACCACGAACGGAGAGCAGAGAGCTAGTCTCTTTCACCGCCACCGCCGACTTGCAAACCACTATTTGAACAGATATAATCCATCTTGTAGCGATGGATTTGTTTGACATTGCGATTTTCCTATCATCGTCATAATCAGTACATACATAAGAAAGTCACATCGCTTTCATTTATATTCTAGTGATGTGTTTCAATGTAAACTGAGATCTCGTCAGACTTGAAAGAGGCTAAATAGGGCAGGTTGCGGCGATTTCATACCGCGCGCGCATCACCTCTTCAACGTAACACGCATTTCACTGAGACACGTATTGCCAATTCAAATTGTGCATGTAAAACGAATGGGAAGTCCGCGTATTGCGAAACACATAAAGCTCTCTCACCTGGACACCGAGCTAGGAATTTCTACAAATTTGGGGACTGAATGTTCGTTTTACACTAACTAGATTTAGAGAAAAACTGTTTTATATCATAGGTTATTACTCTCCTTAAAATCAACTCGTGATAAAAGGGAGAAGAGGGGAAAATGAGCGTAGATGCCTACGGACCTAGCTCGCAGAGCTTGCTCACGTTTTTGGATGCGGAAGAACATGACCTGCTTGGCGCTGATACACAGGGCACTGACTTCGACTACAATGTCGGGGATTTTACACTTCCTTCGCAAACACAAGCATCTCAAAGCCAGGCATCTCAGCTGGATATGGCCTCACAGTCTCAGAGTCAGGTGATAAATCAATACCTTCAACATGTTTGATCCATGGCTTTTTTATTAAATTTTAATCAATCATATCAATCATGTCTTCACTCTTCAGAGTTCAGTCAGTCATTTCATTTTTTTTTTAAATTCAGTGTTGAGTTGTGAAAGAATGTTGACAGTGACATCACATAGTCTTACTCTTAAACATACATGTAGCCCAGTTTAATAAACATCACATTTATTAAATAGATAAAGATGAACAAGATGTTAAAACATCAGATATTTCGGACAAGATCAGATGTCATCGCCATTGGCATTGACATTGGTTGATCATGTTGCCTTGTTGGTTATGATGAGTGTTGATGAGAAAATTACAATCTTTTCCAGTGGTTGGTATGGGTCCATATATATCAGTTCCTTGAAAGGAGGTCAGTAAAAGTATACTGTACGGTAGTACTTGTGACTGTATAGATAACCTCATAAACGTGTGAGTGGTATGGGTAGCCAGGATTAGCTTCGTTAGTGTAAAAAAAAAAAAAAAATTGGCTAGGCCTATACGCCTTTTACATCACGAAGCCAGGCGTTTTTCCCCAGCAATCTAAATGCGCACGGGTTAGCAGGACATGAAAATGCCCTGAAATAACACTTTTCTGATAACTCCCGCGACCGACAGGCCTTTCCCCACAGTGTTTCCTCCTAGGGAAACGTTTTGTATTAGTATGTCTTTTTGATCGTACGTATTTTTACCAAAAAAAAAAAAAAAAGATAAATTTCCGAGAACTCACCACCAGTGTTTGTGTATCCATGCCTCCTCTTGTCATGCAGATATAAAATGGTGGCTGCGTGCGATGGCGCGCGCTGTCGGCGACGTATAGTTTTAATTATGGTTGTATCGCGCGCCGTTGCACGCAGCCGCCATTTTATATCTGCATGACAAGAGGACAATTCCGCTGCCGAAATTGTCAGCAACACTAAGAAAAGTTTGCTTGACTTATTTTTGCAGGGCCTGTCAAGAATGCAAAATAATACTTAACTGCCGTATTCTCAGAAGAAAAAAATGTAGAATAGACTGCAAAACTTTTCAATAGAAGGGCCCTATATTAGTCTGAAATTTTTGGTTGATTATTCGACCTTTATAAGTGATCGACTCTGCTTCAAGAATCTCTGAACGGCTTGATTGTGGTTGTGGTGGAGAACTGGAGATGAATGTGTGCCATGACAAGTGAATTGTGTCCTTAAAAGAAACAATACAATATGGTAAATGTATGACATATAGTATTTTTCCACATTTCCATCAACTGTTACGGTTATATTTTGATTCTAGGTGGATGCCAGCCAAACTAATGGGATAGATGAAGCTGTAGCTGCAGTAGGACAGCAAGTCAAAGAGTTGACCTTTGAGGAAGATGAGGAAGACGCAACAGTCCTTTCCAAGGATTTGCCTAACCATGCCTGCAAGTAAGTATTCATAGCCCCCCCCCCCCCCCCTTTCACTCATTTGATTCAGTTAGCAAAGTTTGATATCTTAGATCAAAAGTAGCACTAGTACATGTTATTGAAATTTATGTGTCTTCATTTCATTGTTGTTATGCCAAAATAGGTGAATGTAAACTCTTGGGATGATATCTGAGTGGTCTTCATATAAATTTACAATGATATGATCATATGACAGAGTTTGTATGTCTGAAGGGAAAAAAACATCTTCAGGTAACCAAAGGGTTATGGTTGTAAGCACTTACGTGATGCTCTGTCTGTATTTGTTCAGAAAATTATCCTAAGTATGAGAAGGAATTATAGATATGTTGCTTTATTTCCAAGTTTATTCCCCCCCCCCCATTCAGTCTGGATGAGTAAAATGGGAAAAGTTGAGCTCATCTTCTTGAATTTCTCTAGTTTGTTTCCTTGTATTTATGCCACGGGTGCCCAATGACTCCATAATGACAGGAAATGTTGAATCATCTAATATTGCAATGTCATTTTTGTCTGTTCTGTCAGGTATTGTGGCATTCATGATCCAGCTGCTGTTGTTCTGTGCAATGCTACCAAGAAATGGTTCTGCAATGGACGAGGAAACACCTCTGGCAGGTAAGTCAACATATCTAACCAATAAGCCCCTTAAAGTGATTTGGTAACTTCGTAGAGGCTTGATAAAATCTGAGCTGCCTGGCCTTACATGCTATCAGTGTATGTAATATGGTGTAAAAATGAAGCCCTGGGGGAAAAAAGCACTTCAAAAGCAGTCGGCGGTCGGTCCGTTGCAAATCTTGCGGATCGAAGTACTTTCTCAGTTTTCCACCAAAGCTCATGAAATTTGGGACACACATTGGTCTTGGTGGGAAGATGTGCAAGACATAGTTTTCGGATGAGTCGGAATCTGCGTTGCCATGGTAACGGCATATTTATGGCAGAAAATCAAGGAAACACCTTGCGGATCAAACTACTTCCTCAGTTTTTGACCGAAAGTAATAAATTTGGTACACACATTGGTCTTACTGGGAAGATGTGCAAGACATATTTTTCGGATGAGTCGGAATCTGCGTTGCCATGGTAACAGCATATTTATGGCAGAAAATCAATGAAACACCTTGCGGATCGAACTACTTCCTCAGTTTTGTACCAAAAGTCAAGAAATTTGGTACACACATTGGTCTTGGTGGGAAGATGTGCAAGACATATTTTTTGCATGTGTCGGAAGCTGCGTTGCCATGGAAACGGCATATCTATGGCAGTAAATCAGGGAAAAATCTTGCAGATCGAACTACTTCCTCAGTTTTCGACCAAAAGTCATAAATTTGGTACACACATTGGTCTTACTGGGAAGATGTGCAAGACATATTTTTTGCATGTGTCGGAAGCTGCGTTGCCATGGTAACGGCATATTTATGGCAGAAAATCAGGGAAACATCTTGCGGATCAAACTACTTCCTCAGTTTTTGACCGAAAGTCATAAATTTGGTACACACATTGGTCTTGGTGGGAAGATGTGCAAGACATATTTTTTGGATGTGTCGGAAGCTGCGTTGCCATGGTAACGGCATATTTATGGCAGAAAATCAAGGAAACACCTTGCGGATCAAACTACTTCCTCAGTTTTTGACCGAAAGTCATAAATTTGGTACACACATTGGTCTTACTGGGAAGATGTGCAAGACATATTTTTTGGATGAGTCGGATGAGTCGGAACTGCGTTGCCATGGTAACGGCATATTTATGGCAGAAAATCAATGAAACACCTTGCGGATCGAACTACTTCCTCAGTTTTGTACCAAAAGTCAAGAAATTTGGTACACACATTGGTCTTGGTGGGAAGATGTGCAAGACATATTTTTTGGATGTGTTTTTGACCGAAAGTCATAAATTTGGTACACACATTGGTCTTGGTGGGAAGATGTGCAAGACATATTTTTTGGATGTGTCGGAAGCTGCGTTGCCATGGTAACGGCATATTTATGGCAGAAAATCAAGGAAACACCTTGCGGATCAAACTACTTCCTCAGTTTTTGACCGAAAGTCATAAATTTGGTACACACATTGGTCTTACTGGGAAGATGTGCAAGACATATTTTTCGGATGAGTCGGAATCTGCGTTGCCATGGTAACGGCATATTTATGGCAGAAAATCAATGAAACACCTTGCGGATCGAACTACTTCCTCAGTTTTGTACCAAAAGTCAAGAAATTTGGTACACACATTGGTCTTGGTGGGAAGATGTGCAAGACATATTTTTTGCATGTGTCGGAAGCTGCGTTGCCATGGAAACGGCATATCTATGGCAGTAAATCAGGGAAAAATCTTGCAGATCGAACTACTTCCTCAGTTTTCGACCAAAAGTCAAGAAAGGCTGTTGTCACGGGGCGGGGGTATTAATCATCATCTTCAGTGATATTTCTAGTTAAAATCCTTCTGAACATCATTATTCAAGACAGATATCAGAATTCGACAATTTATTAAAACAAGCCTCCACAAAGTTACCAAATCCCTTTAAGGCTCCCTCACAAGTGACCCAGTAAACCACCTCACAAATAATTGCTGCAGCAATTAGACGTATGAATGCCCGGTGGAGGTGAAGAGTAGTTGTTCGCAGTAAAGATCCTAGCATACTGACAAATCTATTTGGTATTAGATAAAGAAGTGTGAAGCGCATGTATAAATCAGGGTGTTTTAAGGTGTTTTAAGGGCAGTTTTACCCCGTCATGTTTTAGAACAAGTCCCTAGTCTAATTTTGATAGAGAATAAACATATGTTGTAGTTGAAGAATACAGTTAGTGTTGATTAATGATTGAAAATTGATAAAAGGTAGTATTCAAGTTGTTGCATCGTTTTGTCAGAATCATTTAATCTATACCATTTGAGTATCATAAAGTTCTGCTGACATCTGCTCTTCTTTCTTTAATATTCTCTTCTCCAGCCACATCATTAACCACCTTGTGAGAGCCAAGTGCAAGGAGGTGACCCTCCACAAGGACAGTCCCCTTGGTGAGACAGTCCTGGAATGCTACAACTGTGGATGTCGCAATGTCTTCTTGCTGGGCTTCATCCCAGCTAAGGCCGACTCTGTGGTTGTCCTGCTTTGTCGTCAGCCATGTGCTACACAGAGCAATCTCAAGGACATGAACTGGTAGGAAAGAAAAACTTGCCTTTCTCAGCCTCCACACACGTTCACGACACAATTTAATATGCTTACTATTACATCATGTAGAATCTTCATTTAGAAATACGTAGCAACTGTGTTAAAAAGAGATTGGACAGCTCTGTCACTTGCTGTCATTTCGTATCAGTGACAGTAAGAAGTTCATGAGAGAAATTTTAACAGAATGTATTGTACAGAATCGTCATTAAGGATCGTTGTGTGTGTGGAGGACATAATGTACCAAATTAAATGCTTGGTCAAGAACCATCCGATTGGGCATGTAAAGAATAAGGAAGCATGCTTGAAGACTCCTTGGGGTTGGGGTTAGATATTAGAACGAGAGCTGTATAGCATTACACTATGTGTACTGCTACCAGACTCACAGGGTCACATGGTATGTTGCAGGTACATGTATTCCAAAACATCTACCCAGCAAAACATTGTGAAAACATGTGAATCCACATGTGCACATGGTCCTTACCCGTAGGCAGACCGGTTATACGCTCTGCTAGTAAACACAGTGCGTACGACGTCATTAATGATTTATGCCATTTACCATCTCTCCACAGGGATCCTAGCCAGTGGCAGCCTCTGATCCAGGATCGCTGCTTCCTCAAGTGGTTGGTGAAGATCCCCACAGAGCAGGAGCAGCTGAGAGCCCGTCAGATTTCGGCCTCTCAGCTCAACCGCCTTGAGGAGCTCTGGAAGGAAAACCCAGAGGCCACCCTGGAGGACCTGGAGAAACCAGGAGTAGACGAGGAGCCTGCCTCCGTCATGCTCAGGTGATTACATTGATTGTTCAAACCAATCCAAGTTACTCTACGACCTCTAGTCATTATTTCATACAAGAGTTCTCTATCAATAGCATAATACATAATGTCCATGATATTTGTATTGTTGGCTTTTTTTATATTCATAATTAGAAAGGGAGACAGTAGTAGATAGCATGCAAGAAAATCTTGTGCAAAGTCTTTGGACCGTGCATCCTTTAGTAATCAGATCTATTTTATTCTTCTGTTAGTAAGTAGGTCTATTTTTCTGTGTTTCATGAATCCATTTAAAGGAGAAATTATTGAGACTAAGCCCACAAACATTTTGTATGAATTTAGAAATGCCATTGTGGTTTGTATCCTATTTTTACTGTGCACACTCCCAAATCTGAAACAATGAACTCCTTGAATTCGTCAATTTTATACTAGGAAAGAGAGGGTTGTATCCTGTCTGAAAATTAGGTTATTCTGCGAAAGTTAATACAGATGATTTTGTCATTGTGTTGTAGATATGAGGATGCATACATGTATCAGAACATCTTTGGGCCTCTGGTGAAGATGGAAGCTGATTATGATAGGAAGCTGAAGGAGACTCAGACCCAAGAAGGAGTCACTGTTCGTTGGGATATCGGTCTCAACCGTAAGACCAGGGCCACCTTCAACTTCCCCAAGAAAGAAGGTTAGTGCTTATTACTGCTCAATCAGATTTAAAGGTTCACTTTGCCCATTTCCTTGTTTCTCTCTCTCTCTTTTTTTCTCTCTCTCTCTCTCTTTCTCTCTCTCTCTCTTTCTCTCTCTCTCTCTATCTCTCTCTCTCTATCTGTGCCTCACTCTGTCCCCTTTCCCTCTTTAAATCATGCCATTGAAATGATCTACTGTTATGTTAATCCATAAGTAAATGCAGAAACATATAGAGATAGATTCTTTCTTTCTTTCTTTAAAGCCAGGTGGTTCATGCCCTTTCATAGGGAGATATATGATTAAATGAAATAACATATGGTAGAAGACCCTCAGTTTTGAACATGTGATGTTAGAACCTCTGTTAATGACTCGAGTCAAGCTAGATTTTTACATGTCATGCACAAGAAATTTGCTGTTATTAAGGTTTTGGTAGTTATGGATTCCTTGGTGTGTAGATAAAAATGGTAACAGATATACTCCTTGTAGGATGTATCCTGTATATTTCAAATGCTTTTGTCATGGATTTAGGTATGATAGCATCATGGTTCAGTTGAAAACTAAATTTGTTAAGTTGACATGTCAATTTATTTTGATTTATCTCACAGATTTGAAGCTGATGCATGGTGATGAGTTGCGGGTCCGCTACACTGATCCAAGAGAGCCTTGGTCTGGATTAGCCCACGTTGTCAAGACACCAGACAGTATCCTTTCACTTACCAGCAGAGCAAGCATTATCGTTGTATGACAATATCTGTGTACTCTGGCCTTTAGGAAGCCATTCAATGTAATTAATAATGGTAGTGACCCCATCTGTTGATTTTTATGTGATCTTAATTTTGCTGTCATTTTCAAATAGATCCTGGGCCCCGTTTCATAAAGCTGTTCGTAAAGTTACACATGACTTTACGTGTGCTCAATCAATTTTTAACTGCATGAACTAAAGTTGAACTGTGCAGATTTAGATTAACTTTCTTGGTATAACAAGCATTTTTAATGCAAAGTATATTTTTTGCCATAATTTAATCGAGGTTATTGGAAATACAGTCACACTTTGTTAAAACATCAGGAAAAACTTTGGGCATCCTATCTGGCACTTCATATTCAAGTCGCTCGTAAAGTTATGGGTAACTTTACGAACAGCTTTATGAAACACCCCCCAGGAACGAAACGTTTACTATTGGAAGTGTGATGTATTACAATTCATTAAAGAACTATGTGAAGGGCAACCATGTCGGGTATTCATTATACCCTCTTTTAAAGCACAAACCACAAAGCTGCTTAAACGTTTTAGATGGAAGATTTTGCAATATGCTAATAGGCCAGTGTGGCAGAATGTCTTAATTTATTCCTTTAACCATGAACCAATCAGACTATAGTGATGAGATCTGTGTGGAACTGAAAAGCAGCAGCAATATCCCTGTCAAGTTTACAACCAACTTTGCAGTTGACTTTGTCTGGAAGTCTACATCTTTTGACAGGTGAGTTAAGTTCATCGCACTGAAGGCTGTTCTGTGCTAATGGGACATTATATATTGGGTCTTGCCATCTGAACATCTATCTATGGGTGCTAAAGCTCATAGGGAGAACAAGAATCACTTATGCTAACCTAAACACAATATAAAAGACATTTTTTGTTGTTGTAGAGAGATATAGTTCTAGGATCATTTTGTCTTTATCATTCGGTCATATGATGACATAAATGGTACCCTGGGGTACCAAATAAAAATCGGCCATTTTTTGGAATTATTTAATTTTTTTTAGGGCTGTACCCTGGGTTACCGAAAAGTGGGAAATTATTTTGGTGTGGTTTTTTCAACATTCAATTGTGTCCCATGTTCTTGTAAAACATCCTATAAGTCATGTATTTTTCTCAAATTCATTGTTGTTGTGAGTAATTATTCTATTATTGATTTCTATTTCTTCGATTTGAGAGAGGGATTGGGCCAGCAGTGTCATATTAATACCATCAGCCTGCTCCTTGTCTCCCCCGTTACTCGCCTTCCTAAAAACCACTACCATGTACACAGATCAGCGGCCTGCTCGTCCCCCAACTTCTGTATTGCACGATATCGTGTTCTTTCAACTTTCTCTTTCCTTGGAATCTTCCGTCTTTTACGTCCTTTCCCTTACAGTAAATTTCCGTATTCACCATTACCTTCCACCATTGTCTAAGTTTGAAAGTTTGACAGCTAAAATACAGTAACGATGAAGTGATGTTTTTTAGCTGTCAAACTTTCAAACTTAGACAATGGTGGAAGGTAATGGTGAATACGGAAATAAAATCAAGTTCTAAAGCCGCGGGAGCTAACGCTATAGCCACTGCGCTTGTGAGGGCTGCTAGCAGCTAGCGCGCGAGCAGCAGTACAGTGCATGCACACCATGCATAATAACACTGCATTCATAACTCTGGGGTTGTACTCGAGTGGACGTGAGATGGCGCTACACAATGTGGTACCCCGGGGTACAACGCTACACCGGGGTACCGCGTGGTACATCATATGTCTAAGGTCAGGGGTCAGTATTTGTGCCTCATTAACAAACCACTAATTGGGAATTTTGCTAGCATTATGTATTCTGTACAATGTGTCTCAACAGGATGCAAAATGCTTTGAAGACCCTCGCAGTGGATGACACAGCAGTTTCCAGCTACCTGTACCATCGTCTCCTGGGACATGATGTGGAGAACCTTGTCCTCAAGTGCAGCCTGCCCAAGAGGTTCTCTGCCCAGGGTCTACCTGAGCTCAATCACTCCCAGGTGTCGGCTGTACGCACTGTGCTGACACGCCCTCTCAGTCTCATTCAGGTCAGTTGGGTCATTTAGACTACCAGTGGATGTAAATCTGATGAAATACGGTTCATGGCTCAATATTGTCAAGAGAAATTGCTGGTTAGATCTGGTTAAAACATGCATGACAGTGGTTTTAACAATCTGTGATTGATAATAGTTTTGATCAAAGACATACTGAAGCTTTTTGTCCTCCACTCATCAGAGTAAAATACAAGAATAAATGCAATAAATCAGTATTTTTTTGATTGAGTATTTATATTCTTCAGTCATGTAACATTCTTTCTTTCATATGTTCCTCCAGGGGCCACCAGGTACTGGCAAGACAGTCACCTCTGCTTCTATCGTCTATCATCTGGCCAAGCAAGGAACTGGGTGAGTTGTTTCATTCATTATGCAGCCTACATTGATAATGAAATTAATGGTAGTAATATTCTGTTTTTGTATAGTGTATATCGCATTATGATGTAATTAAATATCCATAGGCACTTTAGGTGGAAATGTTTGCACCTGTCAGGTAGTTTGACATCTCATAAATGCTTGATTCTGTTCAACCAGAAACTTTTGTAATGAATTGTTAATGATGGTCTTTTTTGCGGCGTAAAGCTTTTGTGAAGTCGAAAAATTCTTTCAAACACTTGCAAATACTTCCATCTCAAAAAAGAGTGTACAAATTTCTGATTTTTACAGTTTGTCATAGAATGTGTTCCTGTCAACTCATGCTATATGCCAACTTTCAACTTCAGGGTTTTTAGCTCACCTGAGCCTAAGGCTCGAGTGAGCTATTGCAATGGAAATTTGTCTGTCGTCCGCCGTGCGTTGTCCGTTAACTTTTTACATTTTCATCTTCTTCTCCAAAACCCATGATCAAAATTCAACCAAACTTGGTAGGAATCATCCTTAGGGGTAGGGGACCCAAAGTTGCTAAAATGGTACATGTGGCCCCCAGGGGGAGGGCCCCCAATTGTAAAAGATATGTAAATTTCAAACATCTTCTTCAGAACCAGGCATAGCTCAGACTTGGTATTGTGTATGGAGATACCTCTATAGATGACGAATGAATGTTGTTCATGAAATTTCTCTGAGTGGCCCTATAGGGGCCCTGTGGGGGTAACATACTGGAAGGGGGGGGCACTGCCAGGCAAAATGTACATTCTGATCTTCTTCTCCAAAACATGATCGGAATTCAACCAGACTTGTTAGGAATCATCCTTAGGGGTAGGGGACCCAAAGTTGCCAAAATGGTACATGTGGCCCCCAGGGGGGCCCAGGGGGAGGGCCCCCAAGTGTAAAAGCTATGTAAATTTCAAACATCTTCTTCTCCAGAACCAGGAATAGCTCAGACTTGGTATTGTGTATGGAGATACCTCTGTAGACGAAAAATGAAAGTTGTTCATGAATTTTTTCTGGGTGGCCCTATAGGGGGTCTGTGGGGGTAACATACTGGAGGGGTGGGGGGGGGGGAATTATGTTAATTTCTAACATCATCTCATGTACATCCTCCTAGATGTTTCAATTTCTAACATATCTCCTGGTGGTGCTAGAGAGAACATGCACCAGATGTGAATTGATCCACCTCAGGTTAGCGTCGTGCCCCCTGGGGCTCTTGTTTTTTTTCCAGTCAATATTTCTTTGAGAACTCCCAGCATTAAAGAATCTCAATTTTTTTTTCAAATGAGACATTCCATTGATTTGATCCCATTTCAGGCAAGTGCTGGTGTGTGCTCCCAGTAACATCGCTGTGGATCAGCTGACTGAGAAGATTCATAAGACTGGCCTCAAGGTAGTAAGGCTGTGCGCTAAGAGCAGGGAGGCCATCGACTCACCGGTTTCCTTCCTATCTCTTCATAACCAGGTAAGTGATCACCCTCTTTAAAATGTCTCATAACTAGGTAACTTCCCAGTTTCTTTCCAGTCCTATGTTGGCATTGACTGATGATATGAATCTTTCTTTGTTATCTTTTTGTTTTTTTCATGGCAATATCCGTTAACATATAACTTGTCATCTCCCATAATTTAGACAGGAATATAATGCATGAAAAGGAAGACCATCTATGGTTCACAAATATGAATGTGAATGTATTTTTTAAGATTAATCTTCTCATTTATTTTTTTCCATTAGGTGCGCAACATGGAGGGAGCAGAAGAGATGCAGAAGCTTCAAGCCTTGAAGGATGAAATGGGAGAACTGTCTAGTAATGATGAGAAGAGGTATCGCTCTCTCAAGAGGAACTGTGAGCGAGAACTCCTGCAGGTATGTGTTATCAGCGTAGACATATGTATTAGATTGTGCATATGTAGGTCTGTATTCAAGATTAGCATTAAATACAATTTTATACTTTTAGTACAGAATACAAACAAGCTTTAAGGATAAAGTAATTATTTTGCGATCCAGGTCGTTTATATTAATTTGAACATCTTATTAGCATTCCTGAGAAGAAGTAATACCTATCAATCTTTTCACCAGCATTATTTGAATTTGTTAGGTGAAAAACAGTGTATATTGATTACTGATTTTTCAGGGGTTTTTTGTTAGGCATCATTATAGATCATCTACAAAACTCCATGTACATGGTAATTATTCAATTCTATGTCACCTCCCAGATCAAATGTTTGTTTTTTGCATATGAATGCTTTCATCCTATTTGACTGAATTATTAACATTTTATTGGCCTACTCGTACTTTAAGATCAAGCACAAGGAGTTTCTTGTTCCTCCGATCTTAACCAAAACATATGATGAGCATTCTTTTGCACACGCCTCCTCAGTTTTATGGAATGCACTTCCAAATTCTATTAGAAATCTTCATGATTTAGATAAGTTTAAGGCTTCTCTTCAAAAGCATTTATTTAATGCTTAAGGTGTGTACACATGAATTCAGTGCCCAACACTATTATGTACTTTCTTGCTTCTAAGTGGATTTTCTAATTTGTATTTGTCTTATATGTGATTTCTTCTGTTTTCATTTTAAGCGCATAGGGTCATGCTATCCTCCAATGTGTAAAGCGCTATAAAAGAACCGAGTATTATTATTATTATTACTATCTAAAATAATATACCTTAGGTAATAGAAAATACAATTTTGTAAATGGCAAACCCATTAGTTGCATTATTTTCTTTCCTTTTAGAATGCTGATGTGATCTGCTGTACCTGTGTGGGAGCAGGTGATCCACGCTTTGCACGCTTCAGGTTCCGTGCTGTGTTGATTGATGAGAGTACTCAGTCTACCGAGCCTGAATGTCTCATCCCAGCTGTGCTTGGATCTAGACAGGTAATTATGTCAATTTAAAGGGAAAGTTGAGTTCTTGGAAAGGTAAAAATCATTTGTGAGCTTTCTAATTCTTATTATGTTAGTTTGGAAGATTATCATAGTAGAAATGTTCCCTGAAAAGGATTGGTTTTCAAATGCCCTCACATTCAAAATATGGGCAGAACATTTGTGTGTAGTCTTATATACACATTTCTGTGCGCTGTGCATGTAACTCTCAGCAGGATTGAGTCAATTTCTTATCATTTGCTGACAGCATGCACCAATTTCCATGTGCTATATAATAACCTTTCCCAATTACTTTGAGACAGTTTCTTTCACAATTCAATCTCATGACCAGAACTCAACTTTATCTTTAATTTTACAGGGTGGAGCAAGTCATCCTGGAAAGCTGTAAATCTAATTTAATTGTATTATTGTTCATCTTTCAACAAAAGGCCATTGTATGTTTTTAGAAATTTAGACTTATATTGATGCAAAAGTTCAATACAGTTCAAGCACGGAATGATACTTCAGATTCTTCATTTATTAAATTTGCAAATACGTGTCCATTGTGAAAAATATTTTCCTCCCCCCTTGCTAAAAAAATTGAATATTTATTTTTCTGATTCAATTCTATTTTCGTGAACCAGCAATAAGCGACATGGTGACATTTATAATTAATGCATTGTGTTTGATGTTCATGATACCAGTCATAATTTCTACAGACAAAAAAGCTGGTCAGTATGAAATTGAGCAAGTTTTGCCATTTTGTTTGTTTTCCAGCTTGTCCTTGTTGGCGACCATTGCCAGCTTGGACCTGTGGTCATGTGCAAGAAAGCAGCCAATGCAGGCCTGTGCCAGTCTCTGTTTGAGCGTCTGGTAGTGTTAGGCATCCGACCAATCAGGCTGCAGGTCCAGTACCGTATGCACCCCTCCCTCAGCGCCTTCCCATCTAACATCTTCTACGAGGGCTCCCTTCAGAACGGAGTCACCGCAGGTAAGCTGTTGATGCAAGAGGATTGCTCTTGCAATCAGAAATCAGGATTATCAAAATTTGAGAGAAACAACTACCGTAATAGAATATTGAAAGTGTAAATTTCTCATTCAAAGACTACGAAGTTGAAAAATGATCAATGAAAGGGCACTAGAAAATACACCAGTAAAGATACGATTGATTTGTTTTGTACGAACATATTTGTTTTTTTCAGATGGATCCTTTCGCATTTAAAGAGCATACTAAAATATTATGCCCCAAGAATGAAAAAATAACGGGCCTTGCATCATACTAATTATATGGGTCATCTTTTCTAAAGTCCATACCATGAGGCACATATCTTCAGTATATCTTGCACTGCTAACATGCTCATCATTTAATATGCTATTTTGCTTCTCCAGCTGAGAGGATAAACCGAGCAGTGGATTTCCCATTCCCTCAGCCTGACAAGCCAATGTTCTTCTATGCTACAACTGGACAGGAAGAGATTGCTAGTTCTGGCACTTCCTATCTCAACAGGTAAACTATGTGTGTACCACAGAGGACCATGTTCTCCTCTCTGGGTTTATTTAAAGTTGGCCTTGCTGATATCCATAACATTTGATAAATTGTTATATGTAGCTGAATGATATACCTATATCTATTCTGTTACAGTTAGTTAAATGGAATCACAATCAAGAGGGATAGGTTCAGACACTGATCAATTTTTTGCGGGAGGCTTGTAATCTGTCGTGAGGAATGAAAGATTTCTGGGGAAAAAAATTGCTAAATTGTTGGTATTTGGTCATGATTTCAATATCAGAGAGCAATTAATGTAGACTGTCAATGCAATTACATAATTTTGCTTGCATTTCAATACTCTGAAACATAGGAAATTGTGATATTTTGCATGGTAGATTTCAAGCCAACATTATCTACTTTATATGTCCAGGACTGAAGCAGCCAATGTTGAGAAGCTGACGACCCGCTTCCTGCGTGCAGGTGTGAAGCCTGAGCAGATTGGCATCATCACCCCCTACGAGGGACAGCGTGCTTTCATCGTTCAGTACATGCAGTACAGCGGCCCCCTCAATGTCAAGCTGTACCAGGAGGTGGAGATCGCCAGTGTGGATGCCTTCCAGGGTCGTGAGAAGGATTATATTATTCTGTCCTGCGTGAGGGCCAACGATCATCAAGGCATCGGCTTCCTCAACGATCCCAGACGTCTGAATGTCGCCCTTACCAGAGGAAGGTGGGTTTGAATTTGTGCTTATTATCATTTTTTTAATTTGAGTCATGCTTTGTAAGGAATAATAATAACAATATAGAGTATTCAAAGTTCAACGTTCATTTATTTACACTCAAGCATTAAAAATACATAACAATTACAAATGATTCAATTTACTAATACAATAAATAAACATACAAAAGAGCATACTTCCAACAAAAAATATAATGTGAGTGAAGGGAAGAGCTAAAAAGGCGAGTGTGCCTTATACAAGAGCCCATCCCAGATGTAGTAGATTAATGTATATGTAAATTAACTTTGTACTATTGGAGGCATGAAATATAAACAATTGGAAAAGCAAGAACAATACGAAAAAACAGGGGGAAAGAAGACACATTTAACAAACATATAGAGAGCCTGGTGAGTTATTGCACATTGTAATATTCAATTAGATATGATTTATACTTTTTCTTAAATATTTGAAGATTTCGACAGTTTCTGATAGCAAGTGGAATAGAATTCCAAATTTTTGGACCATCAAAGAAAATAGATCTTTTCATTAAAGTTGTTTTAATTTGTGGTAAGTGGAAATCAGAAGCATTTCTAGTATCATATTTATGTATACTTGAATTCAAATTAAAATACTGCAGAAGTGCACATGGTAATAATTCATTATGGCACAAGTACATAAAAACACCAATATTATATTTGCAGATATCAAATATATTAAGAAATCTAAGATTAATAATTTCTTGGTACTGCAAAATTTCAATATGGCACGAAAATGTCTCATGTCTCTTTTTCGTGCCATATTGAAATCTAAGATTATAAAATATCGGTCTTGTATGAGCTTTGTAATGAGAACTGGATATTATTCGGATGGCTTTCTTTTGTAGTCTTAGAATTTTATTCAGATTGCTTTGACATGTCATTGCCCAAACTTCAGCACAGTAACATAAATGAGGAAGGATCAATGTATTATATAAAGTTCTTAAAATACAATTGGGAAGAAATCTAAGTTTGTATAAGATACCAGTGTTTTTTGAAATCTTATTGCAGACAGCACCAGTGTGTTCATTCCATGAGAGTTTTGAATCAATTTCAATCCCTAAAAATTTATTTACTGATACACGTTGGATATTGTAATTATTTACTTGCAGTTTTATCTCATCAAGGTTGAGCCTTTTTTTAGTAAATACCATGTATTTAGTTTTATTTACATTCAATATTAATTTATTCAAAGCTAGCCAGTGTAGTAATTTGTTAACTTCAGTACTAAATTCCTGTTGCAAAATTTGAATATTGTTATGCAACATAAACACACTGGTGTCGTCTGCAAATAAAATATATTTCAATATTTCAATATTTCAATTAATTATGAACATACTCCTGGGGCAGTATTCAAATCAAAACGCGCATTAAGTTAGCATTTTACTTAGCATTTGGATTGGCTAAGTAAAGTGGCTTAACTCGTATTCAGATCAAATTTAAGCACTTCACTTTAGCAAGCCAAATTTAAAGGAAAATACTTCTGATATCCATCGTGACGTCACATATCCTGTCCAAAAACATGCGCAATAAATGGGTCACAGTAGATGGGCGCTTATATGATTTGCTTGTGCGCAGCTTATATTACTCTGCGTATGTATGAAAGCCACATATCTGCCAATCAAGTAATTGGTTTAAGTCTGCTAGGGAGCTGTCTTAGACTTAGGGTAAAATGCTTAGCCAAACAATTAAATTGAATTTACCAAAATTGCTTAAGCATTTTATTTTATATTCGTAAGTATTGAACTGAATACGGGCCCAGGTGACTAATGATCTAATATATTATAACAAATTATTTGTCATGGTGGTGTTGCTTAGTTCCTGATTTCCATTTTCTTTCACTGTCAACAGCCCTAACCAACTATGTTGTCACTCTCAGGAACTATGTTCCAACTCTGTTCAGCAAAATCTTGATATTGTCCATGACTTCACATGGTTGAAAATGTAATTTTAGGTCTTATTTCTCCCTTTTCATGTCACACGGATAATTGTTGAATTTTAATTCAGTGGTTCATGCTGATACATACAAGTATCTCACAATATACCCTAATCTCTGGCACGGTCTCCCTCAACTTATTTTCAGCATTAAGTTTATTTCTGAACCACAATTTCTTGTCTTGTAGGTATGGAGTGATCATTGTTGGTAACCCCAAGGTTCTGTCCCGACACCCACTGTGGAATCATCTGCTGACGTACTACAAGGAACAGAAGGTCCTGGTTGAAGGACCTCTCAACAACCTCAAGGAGAGTTTGATCCAATTCAGCAAACCTCGCAAGCTCATCAACCCATCCAACCCGGTGAGTCCATGATAATGTTTTTCTCAACTCTGTACATTTATCCGTTTAGTATGAAGCTCACATCAGACAATTTGACTGTATGAACAAATACATGTGCTGGAAAATGACAGTAAGTTACGGGTCAAGTCTGCAAGAGAGAAAAAATATGAAATCCTTGTTGTCACATTTTTGACTGGTCTTACAATATAAGAATAGAAATTGTTCAATAACTCACTTCTCTTGATAGGAGAAACCAACAAGAACCCGATAGGAACCTCTCCTCCTACTTTAGACGTACAATATGCTGTGATTTAAAGATAAAGTTTAGTTCTGGTCATGTGAATATATTGTGACATAAACTGTCTCAAAGCTATTGGGAATGGTTGATCATTGTCTACAAAAGAATCTGTGTATACTGAGATGTTTTGGAATCATCAAAATGATAAGAACTGGACCCAGTCTCGCTGAAAAGCACATGCACTTCACACAGAAATGGGTATATGGGACTGCACACACATGTGGCGTGAATGTTCGGCCCGAACACCTCTTTCTCGTCATATTTCGAATATGAGGGCTTTTGAGGAGCAATCCTTTCCAGGGGACATTTCTACTATGATGTTCTTCCAAACTGACTTAAAAAGGAATGAGAAAGCTCACAAATTAATTTTCACCTTTCCCAGAACTCAACCTTCTCTTTAAGTTGTGCAATTATATTTCTCATTAGCAAATTAATCAGGAAGATTTCACATTTATATCTTTCTATATATCAACCTGAAATGCAATTTCTTCGGAAATTTGGTTGTCGAATCGCATACTGTGTGATAAGTTCGATTTGTGACTGCTATTCTTTGGCATTGTCAAGATCGCTCACCTGGAAATTGCAGAAAATCATCTCAGTAGGCCGAGGTCTTTATTAAATTGTATTTTGTTTCATGTCTACCCTCGCACTTCTTTTTGTTTTTTTACATTTTCTCTGTGTTACAAAAGTGTATATTTGCTAATAAGTGTTGATTATGGTTTCTTTTTTCCTCCTCCATCCTATCCATGTACAGGGAGGTCGTTACATGAGTATGGCCATGTTTGATGCCAGAGAGGCTCTAGCTCCAGGTGGAGTCTTTGATAGATCCAGGATGTCCAATGGAGGTTAGTTCAAAATTAAGGATTGATATTGTATTAGTTCAAGTGACATTTTGAAAACACAATTTGTCACAAATATTGTTATCGTTGTTTTGGCTGATTGCAAGTTAGGCATTAGGAGATGCCATTGTCCTATTATTTAAAAAGAATGAAGGTTCATGATGTAACAAAAGATTGAATGTATTGAATTGTGATTTCATCCGTTCCATTTTATTTATTCAGGTCTGACAGAGTAGTCTAACTGAATTAAATGTATCACCATTATTGAAATGCATATATACAGGGTTTGACAAATCAAAAGAAACAATACAAAACGGCTTTTGATATTGTGAGTTCTTTGAAAAAGGCTCGGCTGATGATTATACATAAATTACTCATCTGAACATAAAGTTGCATGATTTTCTTCATTTTGACAGGTCCTAATCACTTCCCAGGCAACCACGGACGTGTCCATGACCAGATGGGATACATCCAGCCCAACCAGTCCCGCATCGCCGCGGCCAACTTCCCCATCCCCGTCAACATGTTCATGCCCCCGCCCATCCCCCAAGGAGCCCCTGGCTTCTTCAACCAGCCCCCTCCTCCCAATGGCCGAGGCCCAGGTCCCAACAGGGGCCCCCATTTTGCCGGTGGCCCAGGAAGTGGTCGTAAGAAAGGACGGGGCTACCAAGGCTCTCAGCATCCTCGTCAGCAGCAACAGCAGAATAGTGCGGCTAGCAATGGACAGGGCAAGGCTGGTGGTACCGGTGGGGGTCAGAATATGTCACAGTACAATCTCTCTCTCAACAGCACCCAGAACAGTCAGGTAACTACGATGACGTCATTGTCACAGCAAGAAAATACTATGTGAAGAATCACAATCTCAAAAATCAAAATGATGAGTGTTGTCAGGCCATTATTTGATTCCAAAGTGGAAAATATAAAAATCTTAACCCCTCTCATGGCACTCGGTTTTACCAACAAATTGATTTTAAAATTTTGGAATTTTCATTTTCTTATAAATTGTTTGATTTGGTATGTAATTATCTCTCATGGCAACAGTCTTCAGAATACATTTAAGTTTTAGTTTCTAGAAGAACAAACAATCTATTCTTGTCATTGCAGTTTTGGGGCAGGATTTGTCGCCCATGGCACAAAAAGAGTTACAGTATACCTTCATTTTGACATCAATATTGTTCTTTTTGACCCATCCACAGCCTGATGTATCGCAGTCCTTCTCCCAGGGCGTGCTGACTCAGGGGAACATGTCCATGTCTCAGCCTATGAGCCAGCCTGGACTCTCTCAACCGGGCTTTTCTCAAATGGGTCTGTCCCAACCAGGACTATCCCAGCCAGAGCTGTCTCAGGTAAATATATTGTTCATATATTCTTTTCATGCATTCCATAGTAGTAAAGAAAGGAAACCTGAACCCACTATGATTTGCAATATGAGACATATACCCACAAATCTATATGGAAAAGAAATTGAAAAAGATGTGAATGTCCCCATACAGGTATTAAGTGTAATTTCTGAAGCCTTCACCACTAAATATATTATAAGAGACATTATTTCAGGCTGTTTTTTGTCCTAAGGATAGATTTTACATGGCTGAAATTTAAAAAAATTAGGAAAAAATGGGGTAATTGATATCAATTTCCAAATGATGTATTTTGTTTCACAGGATAGCTACATGGGCGAGTCTGAGTTCAAGTCTCAGCTAGATGCCGCCCTCTCCCAGGACTCCACCTACCAGGGAGACCGCAACTACATGCAAGGGTTCGGCTATTAGTTCCTAGAGAGAGAGGGGGGGAATCCCCCCAGATATAGCGGAGAGAGGTGCATACCATCATGCTGAGGCAAGGAATCATCGCTCATCTACCAACAACATCACCGCAACATCGGAGGAGAGAGTAAGAGGCAACCGTGAAATCACGATCGTCAGATATCGTCTACGAAAGACGTGCCCACTCTCTACAATGCGGCAGCGCTGGTGTAACATTAAAAAATGATTAAAAATAAGAGGCAGAGAAATAAGCGACGACGAGGCAAAGAAGCAGCGAGGAGAAGAGAGGAAAGATGGAAGTGAAGGTAGAAAAGAGGAAAGGAAAGGAAAAGAAAAGAGAAGAAAACCAATCTGAGCCATTTCTAAGAAAATCTTGTAGGGCTATGTTGCAATAAATATCAGCAATGACAAGGAAGAAAAACAAAAGCTGTAGGATATCTAAAGTCATCACTAAACTTACTCTACCCAAATTTTGGTTAGACTCGGTTCCCAATGATGTAAGAGCTTGGAAGAGTCATTGATAAGCGTTCTAGAAGTTTCTAGAAAGATCTACAATTGTGGCAGTGAATGGGCACAACACATATCGAAAATAGATAAGCACATGGGTATTACCAGTCTATAAATCTCCTAAAAGCTTAGGGCCTGTATTCGTGCCATGAAGTGGCACTCCTAAATTCAAACAAGCCACAAGATGTAGCAGTAGGCAACCGATATGATTGTTACCAGTACACAGTGTATGAGCGTACCGAATGCTCAAATACCTAAAACTTACCTGTAAGATGGTGCATTTTCAAAGAAACTCTGCTGTTACACTTATCATTCCGCTAAAACTGTATGGAAGCCGGTGAACATGTAATGTTTCAATGCTTCTAAAGAGTGTGATAGTGACCTATATTAGGAGGACATCACTCCTGTTAAATTACCACCTTGTCGTTGGTTGGAAGTAAAGTTTCCAGAGGGAGGTAATATTCATGGCTCTTATGGATTTAAAGCAGCTAGTACTGATGTACTGAAGCACAACTAAGGGCAAGCATATTTCGATAAGAAGCATCAAGGAATATTCTATGTCAGAAAGGATCAAAAAGCTCCTGTAATTAGCCCTCTTAGATATGAAATTAGAAATGTGTTTTGAGGTTAACAGAAATAAGTCATGTTCTTTGCTAAATGATGTGATTTGGTCTATAGAGGTGAAGAGTTTCATGCACATGTTTGTGAGGTAAGATATATTTTAAAAAGTGTTCTAAAATCCCCCAATTCTGGATAAAATCATCAAATCCCATTTCAAAATGTAACTAACAAGTGGTTTGTTGAAAAATTCAGGCATATGTCTATGCGTCTCATTTATGAGAAATATTTTTGTCCATATGACTTGGCAGCTGCACGAAATACTGTGTTTTTATTGTAAAATAAAGACATGCACACAGAGAAGTGGCAAAAGGCAGTTTTACATTCAAATTTGAAAACATTTTAGGGCAACTGTACAATGGATCCGGGTAAGATAGTCCCTTTTTATTCTCCTACACAAGTAAAACATATCTAGAAGAGTCAAACCGCAGTTGTTGTTATACTCTAACGACTGCTATCTATAGGCCAAATCACATCAATAGAGAGGACTGAACGGATGGAAATGAGATCTGTCGTGACTGGACAGTTTTTAAGTAGCAGGAAGTACGTTTGAGCAGCCCCACTGCAATTGTGAATCGCCAATACAACCAGAGAGCGTTCATGGGACAGAGCTGCTTAGCAAGTCGTCTGTTTTAGCCGTCTTTTTTAAAGCTCATCAGCAGAACTGCTGTACATAATGAAAATTAAAACTTTATTTTTTTTTTCTTCTCTTAACATAAGTAGTGGTTAAAAAGTGCGTTTAAAATGAGTTATTATCGTTATGAAAGCTGAATGAATTGTGAACTTCATTGTGAAGAGTTTTGTTATTTTACTGTTCGTAGCTCAACACAATTGGGGAAGTAGTAGTAGCGCTCATTGGAGAAAGACCGCAGCTGTCAAGATTTATGTTAGTTGGGAGAAAACTAGTACAAGCAGCTGTAAATCTGGTTTCGGGATAGAGCTGTGTACGTGAACCATGAGAGTTTTGTGCTTTATTTGGTATTGGGGCTTAGACATTTAGCAATGAATCTATTTTTAGAGGGAAATATGACATATTAATTTTATTTTTATGGTATTTTAGAATATGAAGCTCTAAACTGTAGATTCTCATGTTGGCATATGTATGGAAAAGCACAGATATCATGGTGGTATACCTAACGTACCGGCCATGCTTGTTTATTTTCAGATTTTCATTTTTGTTTTTTCAAAACCGGACTTGTAACCGAAAAATCTGGTAAAGTGTAGTAGGAAACAAGCTTTTTAAGTTCATTTGTATTTAAGCTAAATTCATATTTCACTATGTTTTATCTCATGAAATACTTCAGTTCATTTCCTATATTTACAGGCACTTCAAAGAGGGTTTTTTTTCCCTCATAATAATTCATTTTTAACTCAGCTATTTTGATTTCATTTATCACATGTTAATTTACCCATCACTTTTAAACTGCAATACATGTACTACTTATGAATCCAATATTCTTAATTGAAGGTAAAGGTCAATGGTTCATTCTTTATAGATGACTTTGCAAGAGTGACATTTTTTTATTAATCACACTATTCTGCTCAAATTTCTCAGTTTTTTAGAATACAGTGTAATAAAACACTGTGACATTGTCATATACTGATAGAGTCATGGGGAAGTCAAAAACAAAAAACACAAAAACGTATACAAAAATTGAATGTCCATCCAAATTGTTTAATGCGGGCCATTTTTAATGACAAGAAACTGTTTTGATATTGTAAAAATTCCATGTTGTGGTTCTGTTAATTTGTGACTTAAAACTACTTCAATCTCAACCACTCAAAATTTTCATGCACAAGAAAATTTCTGGTTTTAGAGTGACTGGCTCCTTTAAACAAATGTTATTGACCAGCAGAATACTGAAATAGTACCACCATGACCAGCCGAATACTGAAGTAGTACCACCACATTTATAATAGTTGCCAGTGCTAAATGATGGGCTGGGAATTAGAAGTTTACTCCATGTACATGTTTGTTGACTATTTCAGGCAAGGGTTCATTTGTTGCTTTTTTAACTGTAATTGCAGACAGCATTTAAATTTTCCTACTTTTATCTTTCTTTTGGTGTAAAGTATGTTTTCTTCTTTTTGCTGTACAATGCATTTTTGGTATACATGTACACAAACATACACATATTATTTTCATCACTCAATGTGTAATGACATGCAAACTCTGACTAGAAAATTGACTACTCGTATATATCATATGCAATTAAAATACCTTGCTTGTATTTCACACTTAGACCACAGAGTACCGTAGACAAGCTGTATTTCCACCTGCACACAATGTATAAACAAGTTTGTTTGATTGCCGACAGTTTCATTCTCAGCTGGCGTTACAGCCCATGCGTTTTGAAAAGTCAAATTCCGATTCCTTTTTGTTGTTTGTACCATTATCACGTTATCTTAGGTTGAAGTGGCGACATAAGATTGATGTATGATGAGACATCATTTGGCTGATAATGGTCATTATTTTCGACCAGTTGTTGGACTGGATGAATTGCAAACTTATCACTCAATAGCTAGCTGTAGATTGTCTGAATATCTATGGGATTAAAAGCAGAAAAAGAAGAGAACAGGCACTTTGTATTTTTTTGTGGAAATATAGCTTGGTACCTACTTGAATTTTCTTGTCAACCAATGTATCCTGTAATTTTTTCATTCTTTTATTTTCTCTAATGGTCTTCTGTTTTTGTGTGTTTTGTCACGAGGATTAAATACTACTTGGGGGAAAAAATCACCTGAATTTGCCATCATTGTTTTGTTTGTGTCTTGTATTTACCAAAGTAGAAGTGTGTCAAGTGACTACTTCGTTCATATCCTGTTTTCTGTGTAATGTGAAACCATTTTGGCTTCACATTAAAAACATGGACTTTCGCTTCTTGCATTGAGGTATACAGAGAAATCTATAAGACTTCTCCTTACTCTGTGGATTACTTAGTGCTATAATGATGAAAGCTGTTTAAGGAATAATACTCAGTTAATAATCAGTTAATCCTTTCATGACCGGAATTATTCAAGGGCTAAATTGATCAAATTGGCAACAATATTTATCTTTTAACGTTACATGGTTCTAATAAAATGTATTACTTATATAAGGCATTTTAACTGTGCATTAAAAGCGCATATTTTTGTCCGCTTGATTTGCACATGCAATATGAGAGCATATTGCACAGAACACTGAATTCCCCATAGGCTACAGTACTAAACTTGCCGTGCAATATTATGCCGTATTTTGTCTAGTCTGTTTGCGTGCACGCAAATAATGCAACGCATACACGGTGAAACGGTGATATGCATAGCATGGGGCGGTATGCAAATGAGTGAACCGATGATGTCACACACTCACTTTTCCTTATGTATTTTATTATATGAAATTTCAAATATTTCCATTTGTATAGATGTGATAATAAAGAATCCCTTCCTTGTATGAAAATAAGTTACAATAATGATGATTTTACATGTTCCATATGGAGTTAAACCATGTTTTACATTATTGAAGCAAAAAAATGAAATATATATTTCATATAATAAAATACATAAGGAAAAGTGAGTGCATGACATCATCGGTTCACTCATTTGCATACCGCCCATGTTATGCATATCACTGTTTCATGAAATAATGCAAAACTTCAAATTGCCATAACCTTCTTATTTTACATCCGATTTCAGTGAAATTTTCACTGTTACGCTTGTTTAATTTTACTCTATTTATTCAAATCAACTTGATATTAGGGTGGACTTGGCCTTTAAGTTAAACTTGTGTGATCACAATGAAGTATGATGAGGGGCTCTATTAACTGAATGTGGTTGGTTAAATGATTTTTATTAAGTTCTAAATCATTTTCCTGTAGGGTATAGATAATAATAATTATATTGGATGGCTTTATTTCATGGAATACCAGAAAATATTCCACTCGTTAGGGCCAATATTGCACTCGTCTTCGATTCGTGCAATATTGGCCCTAACTCGTGGAATATTCTCTGGTATCCCACTGAGAGCCATCCAATATAATATAAATGTCTTTAAAAACAACATATGTACATGTACATGGTTAGGAACTTTGACAAAAAGTTGAAAAAATTGCCAATTTCGATAGAAAAATAATGATTTTGAACCTCTTTGTTGCCAATTTAAAGATTTAAGGCTTATTCTCCTTTTTGGAATTCCTGGCATCAAAAGCAATATAGTCATGCAACAAAAATGGACAGTGTGCGCAGAAATTTTTACTTCTTTCTAATCATGTATTTAATATATTTTTAAAGGCTCTGAATCAAGTTATTGATTTTTTTTTTTTTTTTTTTTTTTTTGGGGGGGGGGTCATTTACTCTTGGATCTAAGTTAGTGTCAAATCACTCTTTCCAGCTCAAGCAATACTTCTTATCTTTCAAGCTCACATGTTCATTGTTTACAAAATACTGGCCTTGTTGCTGAACAACCACCACCTGAACTTCACTTCTAATGCAATTTTCTCTCCCCCCCCCCCCCCCCCCTCTCTCTGTGCATTTCGTCTACATTCACTGTCTGTCATTGATTACCCGTCTGTCTCCCTTTACATCCAGTCTTCCATCCTTACTTAGGTAATCTTTGAAGTTCTTGCAACGAAACTGCATTTCAAAAAAAGTCTGGAAGCTATCCTCAACCAATCTCAATGTTCAATACATGTATAAATCTAAGTACATGTACGTGTATGATCACATGGGGATGTTTAAATCAGCACAATTTACACAATTTTCAAAACAAAGAGTACACACATGATGTGCTCTTACATAATCTGGGCCTCATCTGATTTTATTACAACTTAACTTGAAAGTGATACACCCTGTACCGACTACATGTACAACTGGGGGCAAAAGATAATTTCAATAGTACATGTAGGTGTATGTTGGAAGATTTACTATCAATTTGGATATACATGTATTGCATCTCTTTTTAAGACCGTGTTCTGATCTTTCATATTGCCAAGTTTTCACGGGCTTCATCCTAGAACAGTAGCAATGTACATTTTCCATCACATAACATTTTGCCATTATACTTTTTTTGGCTTGTCTGTGAGAGTTTTATCTTGTCATAACAGGGGAGCGTTTCATCAAGTGTTTTATCACTGATTTTTACTGACAAATTTGCTCTCAGCCAATCAGATGCAAGGATTTCAGTAGCTTATATCAGTTGTTGGTACAAAAATCACTGACAAAACCTGATAAAACACTCCCCTGGAACACCAAATCACCTCCAACTCTTTCTCCCATTCTCTCTCAATGTCATCCATTATTCAAAATTTTCCACTTTTTCTCGTACTGTGTAGGTACTACTTAATTATGATACTAACATTTTGAAGTGGTCATGAAAGTACATGTAGTAGAATTAGTTTATAAGTTGTTCTCAGAATGTATTAAGAAAAAAAAACATTAGCCGTGAGTTAGTAGAAAAGAATTGGTATCACTGTGTCGCAATCCCTAAAATCGGGGATACTATCCAGTCTATCTACAAAGTAGAGGAGTAAAATTTAAAGGTACCATTATTGATGTCAAAATACATTATAATCTGGCTTCATATAATATAACCTTTATTTGAACATGTTTTATTTGAACGTACCATTTATTGAAAATAGATCCTGAAAAATCAGTCCAAAACATGGGAAGCAAAATTATTTGGGTAGGATGATGAAATTACTCCACTAGATCATAAATATAATATCTGAGTTACACGTATATGGTGCAACGGGGCAAATAGAATTAAGATTGTTCTTATAAAAAAAAATCAACAATTTTTCTGTACGACGAGATGTTTATTTTTCTTAACATTTTGGGGGATGTTTTTAACGACCATGTCAAAATGTTACATAGTTCCTTTAAATTGTGCCTTTGAAACTTTTTAGTGTTTCAGTGATTTACATGTTATAACTAAGCCGAAAAATACTCTCTCCCAGCAAATTTTACTTCTTTCTCTCTTTCACATTACTTCAAGTAATTCACAGACAAAAATACTCCCCTGAATCCATGAAAACAGCAAAAAGAAACTAGGGACAGCAAGAAGTGATGTTTTGCCTTCACAGGCTGATGAAAGTTATTTTATTTCTTTCACTTTGTACATGTCCTAAAGGACAGCTGAATATGAGTGGTTCGCATTTCTCCAGCAATTTGAAGTTGAGCTGAAAGGCTGATGTGTTCAGTAGATGTTATGGGTGTGAAGCAATTCCAGTTCCGTTTGCTTGTGAGTGTGGTCGTAGGTCAGTCGTCTACTTGCTCTGGGACTGGCGGGCACTCTCGCGGAGAGATGCGGACCTCTTGCGCTTGAGTACTGCGTCCCTCTTTTCCTTCTGCCTTTGAGCGAGAAGCTTGGCATACTCTGCAGCTTCTAACTTGTTCCTGTCGGCACGGCGGCGCTTGATGGCAACGTTGTGACGCTTGCGTTGAAGACGTTCTGGAGTGATCAGGCGCTGGATCTTGGGGGCCTTGTACTTGGTCTGCTTCCTCCCTATGATTCAGAAATCGAGTCACATGCAAACCAATAAATAGTTAACATGAACCAAGAAAACGTGTACCAGTAACATAAAAGGTACATAATTTAACTAATGAGATGTGTTAACACATACATTATTCTGAATATTTATCCATAACATAAACTATTTGTGATTGGGTACTAGATATTCAATAATAATATATTTTTTTAAAAATATGTCTTGTTTACGCAAGGCAGTCTCATCAATACTAAATACCGTTCTCCCTGAGTGCCCTGCAATTTTATCACCCCTAGCTTTTATCTTTGTCATATTTATCCATCCAGAACATAATCCAGGCTTCCCGGGCCAAACCCTATTGTTCAAGTACAAAAACAATGGAAGATATCCTGGTCAGGTAGTGCTTGTTCAGGGCTTTGCCATTTCAACAAAGGTATTGTCCCCTGGAAGGTGTGAAGCAAGCGAGCTGTGCATCAATAAAGGCCAATATGAATACATAATAGAAGTTAAAAGAAAAATCCTGGGCAAAAAAGTTTAATATAAGTACTTAATCTCCCTTGAAGTAAAGGTTGTTGCTGTATCCTGTTTGTAAAGTTTTTATCTCAGATCAAAGAGATGCCAGTATCAATAATACCCAAAATGAACTATGCCATGAAGTCAATGATACAAGCAAAACATAATAACCAAGGAACATTAGTCTTGGAAAACTAATTTCTTGCACTCCACTCTCAGTATACTAACATGACTTTTTCCTTCCTTGTTAATGACTCTGTACAACATTTTTGAAAGTCTTGAATGGTGCATAAACTTCTCTATAAAATATGTAAAGGGACAATGAAAAAACTGTAGATGGAATTTTAAAATTTTCCCTTTTTGGTAACCCGTAACAAATATTACTTATGTCAAGATTTTTTTTCCATAGAAACTATGCTACGTCTGTAACGGTGGTTCGACACAAGCTCCGGCCACTATTGCTCCTCAGACAATATCCTACACTAACCGCAACATAAGTTCCAACTTTGGACCAAACACTGTACCTAACCCTAACCCTAAATCTCCCCTAAAACCCAACTGCAAACCTAACCCGCTATTGAAATTAAAGCCAGGAGCAATTGTCGTTGGAGCATATGACGGAGCACTGTCTCTAAGTGTACTACAGTGGAAACTCGGTATTAAGAGCTCTGATGTATAACGAGATTCCTGATATATTAAACAAGGTAATTTTGCTGGTCCAAAGTCTTTATGTTCTTTCTTTATTTTTTTTTACCCTGATATAAGGAGATTCCTGATATAACAAGGGTATTTTCATGGTCCCAATTTCCTAGTTATAGTGAGTTTCTACTGTACTCCAACGCATTGCAAATCTGTTGAAGTACATATGATCTTTTCGTGATCAACTCAAAGTATACACTTGGTTCCTTGGGTTTTCTGAGAAATAATGTGGAATGTTTGGCATTGCTTACCTTCCTTGGCTGGGAGTGGGCGACGGACAACGTACTGCCTGACATCATCCTCCTTGGTGAGGTTGAAGAGCTTGCGGATCTTGCCAGCACGCTTGGGTCCCAACCTTCTGGGGATAGACTTGTCAGTCAGGCCTGGGATCTCGCCTTCACCTGTAATGTACATACACAGTCATAGAATTAGAAATGAAATATATGTAAGAGAGACATATGGATAAAATGCCAAGCATAATTTCCTCCTTTCTCCGTCCAAACAAATATGTGAAATCACTTTTTCCTATTAGAGGATCGGAATGGGAAAATAGAGAGGATAGGGTAACACGTTATAGTTTTCATGGTCAAATTTACGAATACTGAGGTATTTGTTTTGAATTCATGGTGTGAAGAAAGAAGCTTCCCAACATTTACAACCAGAAATTTTAAATCAAGTTTAGCATTTATCAGGTTTCAAAATGTTCCCACTCATAAAATTGCTATGGCTATCAATCATAAAAACTAAGATATTAGAATGTCTGCTACTTACCCTTCTTGATGATGACCAGGTTGAGAACAGAAAGGTTAGCATCAACAATGCAACCTCTGACAGACTTGCGCTTGCGCTCTCCTTTTCTCCTTATACGGTAGCAGGAATGGCCCTTGCTGAGAAGCAGACGTACACGTCCGTTGGTCAGGATACCTTGCTTCATGGGGAAACCTTGCTTGTCGTTTCCTCCGCTGATGCGCACAACGTAGCCCTGCAAAAGAATATAATGCACAATGATAATCACACCGGTCAAAACCATTGTGCAGACAAATGGACAAGATAAACATTGTGACATGATACTACTAATCAAACTTGTTCAAACCAACCTCTTGACACAACTCATCAAACTTGTTCATGAAGATGAAAACAACACCCCTTTGTAAATAAGGTAATGAATGTCCATATTCAGCACCTAGTGAACACAGACAACTAATATTTTGCACCATACCCCAAGGACAAAATATTAGTGTGGAGCTCTGAATACAACTTAGTATACAATTTATCGGCCTTGGTTTATTGACGCTTGGTTCTGGGAAGTCATCCATACTGTGAAATAAGCTAGAATTCTAATTTGCATAGTCTGACTTATCTCTACACTGACAAATAATATGTGCTCTGAAATTAATAATGTGACAAAATGACTGCATTAATACGATATCAATGCATTTCTCTGTACAAGTGACTGACAAATTGGGTGACTGAGAAATAACAAGAGAAAAGGAGCCCACCTTCCACTCATCTCCGAGAGATTCGGCGGTCATCTCATGGGCCATGCGCTTGTCATAGAAGGCCCTCAGCTTGTGCTCATCATCGACCTCAATGAGCTTTTGGGTGCCCACAGCTGGATAACTTATATTCAGCTGAAAATAAATAGTTAAAAATAGTTAAGGTTAATAACATAAAGTGGGTAAATAGTGATCAACTCTTTTTCAATATCTATACAAAACAAAATGTTGCTAGCATGGAAATGATAACTGAGAACTTGGTGGGGTACATATAAGATCATTCCTAATTTATCTAAGTCAATAAATATTTTCCTTGGCATAAATCCCATGAAAACTTCTTCCTAGATCTACTTGTACAAATTACAAATGTGTGCGTGCGCACACACATGCACGTGGGAGTCTGATTAATGGACTTGTGTTCTTTTTTCTGCAAATTTCTTCCATTCATATCCTCAATAGACTCTAGACCTAGATCAAATTCCCGTATACACATGATATTGCATGTGTTTCAGTAATCGAAAAATTGAAAAAATAAGTTCTCTTTTATTCTTCAACAAGTGAAATTATCTCAGGACAACATAATTATGCAGGTTGTCTTTATCAGAAAACTGTCAGTTAATATTTAAGGACATTCTTGATTTTTAAAATAACCAATATCAACTTGCTAATTTTCATATCAGTGGAATTAAAACTTAACTTTTTGTTTTTTCTCCCTAGAAATTAAGAAAATTTGATTACCCTTCTAAAGGCCTTCTTAATTTGCTCGGTTAAAGTTTGAAACCTCTTGCTCTGTCAGAAAATGTCACAATTAGCCAGACAATCAAAACTGACTAGCAGTTCCACATGTCAACAAGTTCTAGTTGGTTCAGATGGTGGCAAACTTGACAAAATTGGTCTTGACACCCCCCCCCCCCCCCCAAAAATGCTTTCTTCTAGCAAACCCACTTTGCACGCAACAGTGTAACTGTAAGCACGGTTAGGGTTCAAACTGAATTCCTGTTGGATATGGACAAATCTTTCTTGTTCGACTTCCAAGACAATCTACAGTCACAGACACGGCCTGGGCTTTCTCATAACCACTCATTCACTGTGCACACATCCCAACTGAACTCGACCACAGGAATGGCATATACAGTATATCGCACTGCATCTGCGTTGACCAAAAGGCAAAGCCAAGGGCAAGGGCAAGGCGACAGTCATGAAAGTCCAGGTCTCAGCAGTGGAGGGGCACAGCCTAGTATAGGCCTACATGCTATATTGGAGACTGTCCATGAGACTCTCTATTGTCAGAGACTTTTGTTTACATTTTTGGTAGCCTATATTGGAGACAGTCTCCCATTTAGCCTTTAGGAGACCAATTTCCAGTTTACATTTGCTGCAAAGGGATTACCCTACCTCGCCTCAAAATGAAAATGAGATAAGCATCATTTATTTAAGCAGATTCCTCATGAAAATTACCCATTTTTGACCATCGTAACATTACTTTAAAAATTCACAACTTTTGTTTTCATTAACATTTTTTATGTTCTACATACAATGGGCTTCTGACCTCAGTGAGGCAAAAATTTGGCAGAAACTGCCTTGATGTTGCTTCTTTTGATCTTTTGTAAGCCAAGTCTCCAATATCGGCCGCGCGCCTCTAGGCCTACTTCTCAGCTGTCACTGCAGAGTGTAAATAATGGCCGTGTCACCCCTGTGACTGTGCGCAGTGAAACTGAATGGGTGGTGACCACATTAATACCACTTTTTACCAGTTCTACAAACGCCTATGGAAATCGTTTTCCACATCCCAAACCTACAAATGCGCATTTTCTTTACTTCTTACACATAGATTCAATGTGATATGATCTCAATTCTTCTACATCAACAAAACTTAACGTATGCAATCGACGTGAAATACCCATGCTAAAGTCTACATTGATACAAATTCGCCACGACAATTCTACACGTCCACTATGTGGCGAAAGGATATAAAATCCATTTCATCGACGTACTTCTGGCTAACATTCACAATTCTACTTCATTTACATGGAAACTACTAGGATGTAAGTTTGTGTTGCTGGAAATATTTTTCATATTAGTGAAATGATATGAATTTTAAGGGCATTTTAGATACCTTCATCCTGACGGTGGCCTACAGCGGCGTAGACATAACATGAAAAAGGATGTATGGAAATAGTCTCAATACCATGCTGAATGTATAATCATTTTCAACGCGCGTCAGATCAGGTTAGCCTACCTTTCAGGCGAAAAGCAACAATTATTAAAATTTCATCCAGAATTTGTTGTCATTTTTTCACAACTGTAAAAGGGGACCAAAATAAGGAAGAAATGAGACTCGAAGTATAAGGAAGGGATGCCCCCAACCCTGTCCCGATAGTCGGTTCCCATTCAGTTCCCGCTACCGCCCCCCCCCCCCCCCCAAGTAAGCTCAAGCTCTGCAAAACATGGAGGGGTGTTTGTCCATTAATTTTTATGATTTGACTAACAGATGCTGATCCAGGATTCCTTTACATACAGGGAGTGGCCAGGGTGGGGAGGCGGGGAGAGGAGTAAAATAAAAAAAAATGTCCAAAAGAGTTTTTTACAGACCAAAAAAAAAAAGGTTCACATACCATAAAAATGGTTCACACTGACCTATGACATCCAGCTAATTTCAAGCTATTAATGTTGCTTTCTATATAACTGTATGTATTGTTCACCCAGGTCCTTGACCACACAGGCCCCTCACCCCATAAAGTACATGTTGACACACCTTATATTGTTAACTGTTCATGTTATTTAATATTATGTAATCTGAAAGTATATCACCGACTCTTTTGTAAAAAATAAAATCAGGCTGATGATGAAGTATGACTCGGAAACATGTTCCGCTTTAAGACTTATGTCTTCTTTGTCGTTTTTATTTTTAAATTACTATCGTGTCGTTCTTTTGGTAATATCCATTTATTCTAATTTCAGGTTCGTTTCTAATAAATACTTCCGGTATATTTCTTTCTCAGCCAGCAGGCAGATTCTCTTGATCAGGCCCCAAAACTTAATTGTATTTTCTCAAAATAACAAGCCCATATCCATAAAACAATTATAATCAGCTCAATTGTATATATGAAAAATACTCAATCTGAATTTGTGGGTTGATCGTAACGCGATCCCGTCATATTTCAGTGCATCATTTATAGTAACTTGTTTTTGCTTGAGTAAAACAGATTACAGAGCAAATGATTTTCCGTAGATTATGAAAATATTACATTTTAAATAAAATATTCTAAAAATGAGTGATTATGAATATGTAATATTTCGAAAACAATCTCAATATTTTTCAGTTAATGAAATATTTTTGCAAAAATATATTATTATAGATATAACTTGGTTCAAGTTATGTGGAAATCATATTTTTCCGGACTAAAATTGAGAATTTTTACTTTCAATATACTAGTAATATAATTGCGGAGATGTAAGCCTATGACGTCACAAACTCATCAGACCGATTTTCCAAATTGTCCATTGATTTTTATTGTTTTTCTCAGTTTTTTATGTCACTAAAAATTTCATAAGTTTCTTATCATTAATGTCCGATTTACCTCAAACTTGTCATCTGTTTGTCTGATTTTTCTGCTTCTGTTAAAACTAAGTAATTCTTAGACCAGATTTCCGCTTTAAAGGGAAGTCCACCCTGGTATTTAGTTGATTTGAATAAATGAAGAAAAATGAGAAAAACAGCATAGTCATAGTTTGAGCAATATCCGATAAGACACAACTAAGAAAGTTATGAATTTTTGAAGTTGTAATCAATCAAACACAAACTCCGTAACGTATTTTGCGAGCTTTTAGCTATAATAGGCCAAGTAAAAAAATATATACATGTTTAGCGTCCCCGCCCGCTTCCTTTTTGGAGGCCGCCTGTTTTTTTTTTTTTTTTTTTTGTAAAACCCCCCAAAAGTGTAAATTTCATGATTTTTTTCCTGGAAAATGATTTTTAAAAAGTCGTAGATTTTATATACCCAGTCGTCACTGTATTTTAAAAGGCTGTGGAATTGTGATTTTAAAAAAAAATGGCGGCCATTTTGGAAAAATAGCCCGGCTGGTTGTTAAATGGGACGGTCGGCCATGTTGAAAAAAAAAGAAAAAGAAAGGGCCTCCTCCTTCCTTTTTTTCAAAAAGGCAGGACGCTAAACATGTATATTTTTTTACTTGGCCCTATAGTCTCCTTGTTTGATCACGGTAGAGAAAATTTCATAAATTTTCATTTTCATAGTTTCTGATGAAGGAATAAATTTGTTTCATACAGGTTTTGTGTGAATAAGGTGCATATTATTTATTATTTTTACTTTTTGTAGAGAAAATGAAAATTAACGATTTTTGGGGAACAGGTACAGGTAGAGGCAGATGCATCGCTAGAGGGGGGGGGGGGGTGTTACACCCCACTCAAAATTGCTGCCGGAAAATGAGCTACCTCTGTCGGCAAAGAAAAGAGGAGGAGGAAAAAAGGGAGAGGGAGGAGAAAAGGGAATGGAGAAGGAAAAAATGAAAGAAAAAAGAAAGGGAAAGGAAAGGAAATCAACAACAAGAAAAAGAAGGAAAGGAAAAAGGAAGGAATGATAAAGCAGGAAAACCTGGCCATTTGTTTTCCTCGCTCGCAAAACACTAGTAAGTTAATATTCACGCAAAAGGAATCCCCCTTCGGCAATGGGCTGCAGCCCCCCGCCCCCGAAAATTGTCAAAGTTCTGATATTCGGGCAACCACGGCACTTCATATTCAGGCAGAAAAGTGCCAGAATATCCACATAATTTGGGCAGCGAGGTTCCCGGATAATTATATAATATCTGTATGTACTCCGGAGCTCCGGTCCATTTTCGCTAAGAAAAGCTTTTATAAAATATCTCGCTTGCCGCTTCGCTCACTCGCCAAAATTTAGAAATTAAAAATTTGATATTCAGGCAAAAGGTGTCAGCCCCCCTGCAAAAATGGATCCTTATGGTCTGTGGGGGGGGGGGGGGGGACTCGGAGCATTTTTGTCGGCAAATTGGGGGTCACACAGTCTAAAAATTTGTCAGCACATCACTGTGTTACACGCCCCCCCCCCCCCCTCATTCAAAATGTTTTAGCGACGCCCCTGGGGAGAGGAGCTCGCAAGATACGTCACGGAGTTGCCAACTTGCGTGATAGATTAACTTTAAAAATTCATAACTTTCTTATTTCTTATCATATTTGTTTCTGATCTGTTTCTTTACTTTGTCTGCTTCTAATTTTAACCAACTTGTAATAAGTGTGGGCTTTCCCTTTCAAGGAGGGAGATGTATCGTGACGGTGAGCAAGTAACGCACTGGGGAAAAAAGAAGAAGCTATGTATGATATTGTTCTTCAAATTAAGTAATGATGCTTATCTTTTGTATGCATCACCTATACTTGCAGCTGCCCAACCATGACTAAAATGACTGGGGAAAAATATCATCTACCCCAGTGTGTAATATCATGTGCATTATCATGTTTAAAATAGACCGTCAAAACCGTTTGCTTATAATCTATCCTCACCTATAGATATTTTACTTCAAGATCTCACGTGACAAATGAGCTTGTATTTTGTTGTAAGCCTGTCTGAGAAAGAACTCAATTTCTTTGCCCCCATTTCCCCCTATTCAATAACGATCATAAATTAACGTTAACTCTGTTGGGAGTCATGACTAGGAGGGGGGGGGGGGGCGAATTTATCTCAACCTTTTTCACCGTTAAGCGCGGGATCGCACTCAGCAAGCAAGTATAGAACATTAAAATAATGTACATGATCCACGGACGAGATTTAAGAGCAAATTTTATGATTATGTTGCTTATTTCCTTCTTTGACTGAAGGGACAGGGGTCGGTTTTTATTATTATGATTTTCTTTCTTGGTTGGGTGTCGGAGCGCGAGCGGGCGCGGGGCCAAATTTTGGCCCCAATGCCATGCAATTATCGGGTCATGCATTATAGGCGAATAGACCTGAACAGGAAACCTCGCCTCAAATATATCTTAGTGGCAGCTTAGAACTGGCATATGTTATTCTTTTGGATTGACCTTTTTCTTTTAACAATAACATAACATGAAAGAAATATCCAGTGAAGTAGACCCAGCACCGCCTAGCCAAGGCCTATGGAGATCGATGTATAGGCCCTACGTACCGTGAAACAAAGAAAATCCGCACATTGACATTACCAAGCAAAAGATAAACTACTAGTAGTGTAATTAGACAGCGCCCTCAGCGTTATATGAATTTAACAATTCTCCGCCATCTTCACGAAGGTCAGTGCGATTCAATGGGAACTTTTGTTTAGGTCGTCGCTTTAATTCGCACACAGAGAAAAGGAAGATCAAGTTCAGCTGCTACAAATGATCGAGACTGTGATTTGACGTCGTCGTAGCAGCTCTTGAAAGCTTCAAAATGTCGTGTGTTGCCTCTCTCAAACGAGAACTCAAGCTTTTAGAGACACATTTCCCTAAAGAAAATGAGAGGTTTCAACTCCTATCGGCGAATATGGATGAATTGACTTGCAAATTTATCGGTTCAAGTGACGAGGTCTTTATCATACATTGCAATTTCACAGTAAGTTGGATCGAAACACTCCTTTAAATTTAATATTTAGTGAAATTTGCATGTGTACGGTACGGTTATATATTAGTTGGGGATTTAACATGATTTATCTATTTCAACATTGCTCAGTCGTGTCAGTCAGTCGGTCAGTAGCTGTTTTTTGTGTTTGTTTGACTAAGTTTGAGTAGGGAGTTCGGTGACTTTTAGATTTTTTTTCAACATCCCTACAAATTTGGTATCATTGGAAAGGTCTTGCTAAGAGAAAAACAGGCAAACTCGGAGAATAGGGGCCGGTCTGCGCGCGCGTGCCATGTTTTACAGTGCGGATCGGCAGAGACAGCCAAAATTGAACACGTGTAACAAGTTCATAATCAAGTTCAAAACAACTTCCAAATATATTTTAAATCAAGTAATTAATGCTGTGATATATCATATTGTCCTCTTGGCTTTCAGATTTCTAGTTGTTTGATGAAAATCATAACGATTTTGGCCAGAAATGTTTCATCGCTGAATCTGGTGCAAGATCGTCGCCGCCGCCGCTGGGCTACATTTGCTTGCACACAAATGAATACAGCACGCGCAGACCGGCCCCAATTCTCCGGGTTTGCCGAAAAACAATGGTGGTAAAATCAGCTAAATCCATTAAAAATTGGAGAAGTTACATGCGATTTTCTGTTTTTCCCACCCGATTCATGTCTGCCATTTTTCATTATTTTATGGCGTGGAAAAAACAGTTTGCAAATTTTCATCCTTAAAAAAATATTATTGCAATTTTAAACTACCATTTTTGTCATACTATCAGGTAACAAAAATGAAGAAAGAAATCAGAAGTACCCTAATAGTGCAGATCACTCTTTTTGCAATCCTCTCAAAAAAGTTACCCATTAGCAGGGGCGTATCCAGGGGGGGGGGCGCAACAGGCGCGCGCCCCCCTATTGGCCGTCGTAAAAAAAAAATAAACTAGCAAAAAAAAAAATCCTGATACCAATTGAAAATATTGTTCATTAAATAGGCTTCAAAATTGGTCACATATAGCACTATTTTGCATCTCAGCCCTTCTTCAGAAGCAAAAATTTTCCAAAGACCCCTCCCCCATGACGGCGATCAATAATTCCTGGTGCCCCCGCTATTGAGAAATCCTGGATACGCCACTGCATTAGAGTGTTAGAGCGGCACATCCCCGTATGCCTTACTGTGTAAGAACCCCCCACCCATTAGGAATGGTGGGCCAATAACCTGATTATGACAAACGAAATAAAATAAATAAAAGGGGCCTATGTATGCATGTCATTGTGTATGTACTATATACTATATATATATAAAACACTGTAATTGTCTAAACACTGAGGACCCGATCGAGGCACGGGTAGAAAATTTTGTTAAGGAAAAATGAACAGTTGGATACGTATGGCGAACCACTTGATTGTTTTCAAGTTCTTTCTTCTTCTTGTTCTTATTATCCAACACGTGGAACTTTTTAATATGGATAAAGATATTTATTTATATATATATTATATTAATATACATGTACACGTATATATATATATATATATATTATATAACTCTAAAGGCTACATTAGGTGTAGTTTTTTGCCTTATTTCTATGCTCAACTGTCCACCTAATGTTCCAATTGTCCACCTAATTTAGGGGGGCGTTATTATGACGAAATAAACCGCATTGCCATTGTTGTGTATCCACCTAATGTACCCTTTAGTAATATATTGTAAGAATTTTATTTTGTCATCAATTACTTTGCTCTAAATGTTTGTCTACTCTCCTTTTGTTGTTCGTCTGGAGCTTGAATTAATTTACATTAGTTTTCTTTTCAGCACTGCCTTGCAATCTGGAATTAATTCAGTTTAGTTAATGATATTCAGTTACCACCACCACCATCGCTCTAGATACCTTTCCTCTTGTTCTGTTTTGTCACCTTCATTCCTTCCCTATTCAGGTGCGTTCATTCATTCCATCCCACACCTGATTCCTAAGTTGAGCTCAGACAGCTCCCATTCTTATGTGATCATCCCAACCTACTTTATACCACCTCACTTCCTTTCTTTCCCTATTGGTTCATTTATTGAATTGGATTTCCCCATTTTTGTTAGACTCCTCCATATTGGTATTGTAGATATATCATTTGAATTTAAATATACATTATGTAAATTATGTTCTTTAGATTTTGGCAAAGGATGCCCCAAGTGAAGTCAATAAAATCAGAGCACTACCATCTTCCTGATCAGTTCGTCTTTCTTGTGTCTCCTGAGTTCTCTCTACATTAAGTTATCTCCTATCTTCATACGATTCTTAAGTTTGAGGAAAGATTATTTTCTAAGTTTAAACACCGTTTATTTTATAGCGCTACAATATATATACATGTATACACCGGTATAAATATATTACTCTATTCGCAGCCAAAGGGGATTCCTTTTATCTAGCCTATTGTTATCATTCCCCTTAACTATTGTGACGGAATAAACCGCATTGTTAGGATTCCCCCTATGATCGGAAATAGGGATATATCTCCATATGTTTTGTACACAAAATTTCAGATTTTCTCCATTATCTCTCAAGGTACAGCTTGTCTCTTTTTTAGCTCTATGTATATCATGGTAAAATGTATTTTACACAACATATGTTGAGGTCACAAAGAGACAAGTAGCATCTTTAGAGATAATGGAGAAAATATGAAATTTTGTGTACAAAACATATGGAGAGTTGTCCACAAAAACCTGCCACATTGAAGCAAATAGCCAATTTGAGGATCGCCATAGAAAGTAAATCAAGACTTTTCAAACTTTCACAACTTTTTCATTTCTTAACCGATTTTGATGGAACTTTTTTTAAATTGCTTCTCTCTTTACTATCTTTTCATTAAAATGGATATTTCCCCAGGGTTTCATTCTGGTTCCATGTCACTATGCCAAGGTATTCAAAATATTAGCTTCAAATGTTAATGCTATTTTAAAGACTCATTGTATATTGCAAGTAAAAATACACTTCAATAAACAATATGTAGCGAGGCTAGTTGATGCACCTGTATGCGCTCGCATACATGTACATGTAGAATAATGGCCCGTACATGTATATTGGATCCATAGTCATAGATGTATAATTTCTTTATTTGACGATGTAGGCAGGGATACCAGAAAGCACCATCAGATCATTATTTAATGGTTATATCAAGAGATTCTTCATTTTTGGATGTACAGGTGTAACATGTTGAAAAAATCATGTCGCACCAGACAGATTGCACGGAATCGCTCAGATCTTAGTTAATTCTTGACCTGTCTGAAAGCAAAAATGAGTTACATGTATGTCTGAATATGGTTTAATTATTCTTACATTTGCATGTATGTCAATTATGTTTCTGAGTGGAATGCCAAAATATTGACATGCCATGGGTCTGTATTCCGAAATTGAAACCTAACGTTGTGTACATGTACTTGAGAAACTTCAAGCTCAGTCCAAAGTCATGTTCAACTAAAGGAAGTTAGACGGAGGTTAACAACATAAATTGGTTTTTGGTTAACAGCGTAAATTAGTAGAATACGGGCTATAGACTAAAGAGTTCAACATACAGTGTACCATTCAAATTTGTCTCTGAAACATCACCATTCCATGTATCATCTAGTGAGTAAGATACGGTAGTCCTCAGTTCTGTAGTGGTTTCTTGGTTGTGCAGTCTCTAGTTGATGGTAATCCAGTGTTTTCGTCCTTTTACCTCACTCATGCGCAAGAGATCGAAATGGTTTCGATTGTTAGAGATTAATGCATGCAGTCACATCAGTATTTATCCAATTTTACCTTTGAGGAGTTGAATTTGTAACTTCTTGAGGAAGATTAAAGATTGTTCCAGCCTGAACCCTCTTTTTACCTGAAGAAGCATGTGTCTTCCTGCTACCTCTCCTTGAATGTCTTTTTTAGGGAAAGTTACTTGATAGACTGAAGAGTGGCTTGGATCCAATGTTAACACGCCCTTCGCGATTTTAAAGATTGTGGTGACATCTTGTCTGCTCCTGTAGCACAAGTACACGTAGGAGTGTACACTGTAGATCCAGGTGTAGAGCTGTACATTTGCTTCAAAAAAAGGTTGACAAGTTGCCACTCAACACAACAGCCCATGTAAATTGCCAAATCCTTGTATAGTGTTGTGGATTCTTCCTGGTTAAGTACTGCTACATGTATGTACAGTTTTGTATTACAAACATATATCTGCAAAGAGTAGAATGTTGGAGGCAACTTCCTGAAGGTACATGTACATGTAAGCCATTTTAAAAAATGACAAAACAGAATGGGTTCCAGGATGCCCCCTTGAGGAATTCCGCTTTGCACTTGTTTCAGTAATGAGGTCACTCCATTCATGGATGCTCTCTGCTTTCTACCTTTGAGGAAGGTTACGATCCAATCATCTAACATATTTGAGGATTTGTAATCCAATAAGCTTCTAACTTCTCTAATGTAGCAGATCATGTCGGACAGCGTCAAATGCCTCGCTGAATCGTAAGTATATGTACATGATGAAGGGTTGGTTGTCATCAAGTACCAATTATCCATTTACAAAGCTATGTCGGCTTTCAGAGAGTCATCCCAAACCCGAACCCATGTGATTCCGCAAGACCATATTTCATTCAATTTGGAACAAGGGTAAACAGTGTCCTTATTAAGAGAAGCCTACCCGTAGTCCAACTCTACAAGCTCATTTATGTGATCTGTCTTTGTTTCTCTGCAGGATTCCTACCCAATGTCACCCCCTGTCTGGTTCTCAGAAGCAGATGATGCAGTTATCTCAACAGTGATAGAGCAACTAGGTGATGTGACAGGTTCAGAATGCTTGGTGAGTAAGATGAATGGCTAATATTTTGTTCCTACTTTTCTTTGAAACTTTCCAAGTCTTTTTCAACATTTAAGAATAGTGCAATTGAACCAACAGGACAACTTTTTTATTATTATTATTATTTATTATTATTTTTGTTTGTGTTGCTGCTGTTATCTGATGGCTTTAATTGTTTTTGTTCGTTTGTGGTTTTACTGGGCTTTGGTCCTTGTTTCATGCATTTATTTATTTTTGTGGGGAGGGGTAGAGTAAATGAGTAGTCTTCCCAACTATTTTTGACTACTGCATTTTTATTGCAAAAGAGTTAAATAATATAAATAGAATGTCAGACTGAATGTTTAATTTTTAAAAATCTACTTAACCCCTTCCATGCCACCAGATTTTTGAGGAATTTTTAAAAACGAACTTTAAAGAGTTAAATATTAACTTTTAATGTGATTTCTCTTGAGCAAACTGGACAAAGATATATTGCATAGGAATAAACATTATATTGACGGCACAGGTTTCTGTATGAGGAAGGATTTTTCAAGCCATTCTGAGCCTAAACAAATGTTTAACACTCAAATTTTTGGGGTTAATCAAGCCTAATTTCTGCCCTAAAATACATGTACAGTATGTACTGTATGAAGAAGAAAATCTAAATCTAATACCTGTTTGGAAAGAATACAATTTTTTAACATGAAGTATATTTCCATACAATGTACATGGAGTATATTTTTATCATATTGATATTATTTAACTTGATAATTTCTTTTTGTTTGACTCTCTGTTACAGTTGTTGCGGCATGTAAAACATTTAGTGTGTGAACTGTGTAAGCTACATGACGTAAATCTACCACTTAGTCTGCCACATCTTGAGAAGCATTTACCACCAGAGGTAAGCTACTAGAGTGCTACAAGATTTCAAGCTTTCGCTCACGTTTAACCTTTTGGGCAAATTGTGGTGTGGGCCTGGGGGGAGGGGGGCAGTCAAATATATTGCTGTACACACGCATGACCACAGGTTTTCAAAAACCCCCCCTAAACAAGTTTAATCCATTGGTCAAAATCACACCCTTTTCTAGTTTTTTGCACTTTTTCTCGAAAAATTTACCCCTAAGGATGGGAAAACGGTACCCTGAATGCAAACAAACTAAATAAAACATAACATTTTTTCCTGATTTTTGGCCTATTTGACATCCTAAATGCGTCAAGCGCCTTCACCAGCAAAAACTACACTTTCCACACGTTTTGGGGGTCGGGCATGTGGACAGCAATATTGTTGACTGCCCCCCCCCCCCCCCCCCCTCTCAGGGGTGTGGGGGATGTCATTGCCTACGGGAACTGGGTGGTCCATTTAGTAAGCATATGGGAATAAGAGAATTCAGCTCTTGTTAGGTTAAAGTGGATGAAATGCAAGTGCAGGGCAGCATACATGTGGTCTAGATGGTCTGGTAGAGGTTAAGTATTACTGTATCCCCGGCAGTATGCCGGAGGATACTTTGGATTCAGCAGCGTTTCGCCGCCGCCGCGTCACATTCTTGTGTGCGCTCTAGCGGTCACATTTCTCGACGAATTTTTTTCAGACTTCCTGTGGACGTGTATCTTGGTAAAATCTGGACCCGTATAGTTTCTGGTGATGCTGCCCCCAGTGTTCCGTCTTTTATAGGGTAAAAGGCCATATTTTTGGGGATAGTTTGTGTGCGCTCTAGCGGTCACATTTCTCAACGGATTTTGTTCAAATTTTGTATGAAGGTGTCTCTTGGTAAAATCTGGAACCCTATAGATTTTGGTGATGCTGCCCCCAGTGTTCCGTCTTTTATAGGGTCAAAGGTCATATTTTGATAGATGTCTTGTGTGTACTCTTGTGTGCGCTCTGGCGGTCACATTTCTCAACGGATTTCGTTCAAATTTTGCATGAAGGTGTCTCTTGGTGTAATTTAAAAACCTATAGTGTTTGGTGATGCTGCCACCAGTGTTCCGTCTTTTATAGGGTCAAAGGTCATACTTCAGGGCATGGCGTGATTGCACTCTGCAGGCCACATTTCTCAACGGATTTTGTTCAAATTTTGTATGGAGATGTATCTTGGTATAATGTACACATGTTTAATTTTTGGTGATGCTGCCCTCATTGTTCCGTCCTTTATAGGGTCAAAGGTCATTTTTCCATTTCTTGCACTCTTACTTCTGCATTTCTCGACGGATTTCGTTCAAATTTTGCATGAAGGTGTCCCTTGGTGTAATCTAAAAATCTGTACTTTTTGGTGATGCTGCCACCAGTGTCCCGTCTTTTATAGGGTCAAAGGTCATACTTCAAGGGATGGCATGAGTTCACTCTGCAGGCCACATTTCTTGATGGATTTCTTTCAAATTTTGTATGGAGATGTATCTTGGTATAATCTACACATCTTTACTGTTTGGTGGTGCTGCCCTCATTGTTCCGTCCTTTATAGGGTCAAAGCTCATTTGTCCCTTTTGTGCACTCTTACTTCTGCATTTCTTGACGGATTTCATTCAAATTTTGTATGGAGATGTATCTTGGTATAATCTACACATATTTAATTTTTGGTGATTCTGCCCTCATTGTTCCGTCCTTTATAGGGTCAAAGGTCATTTTTCCATTTCTTGCACTCTTACTTCTGCATTTCTTGACGGATTTCGTTCAAATTTCGCATGAAGGTGTTTCTTGGTGTAATCTAAAAACCTATAGTTTTTGGTGATACTGCCACCAGTGTTCCGTCTTTTATAGGGTCAAAGGTCATACTTCAGGGAATGGCGTGAGTGCACTCTGCAGGCCACATTTCTTGATGGATTTCTTTCAAATTCTGTATGGAGATGTATCTTGGTATAATCTACACATCTTTCTGTTTGGTGATGCTGCCCTCATTGTTCCGTCCTTTATAGGGTCAAAGCTCATTTGTCCCTTTTGTGCACTCTTACTTCTGCATTTCTTGACGGATTTCATTCAAATTTTGTATGGAGATGTATCTTGGTATAATCTACACATATTTAATTTTTGGTGATGCTGCCCTCATTGTTACGTCCTTTATAGGGTCAAAGGTCATTTTTCCATTTCTTGCACTCTTACTTCTGCATTTCTTGACGGATTTCGTTCAAATTTTGCATGAAGGTGTCTCTTGGTGTAATCTAAAAACCTATAGATTTTGGTGATGCTGCCACCAGTGTTCCGTCTTTTATAGGGTCAAAGGTCATACTTCAGGGCATGGTGTGAGTGCACTCTGCAGGCCACATTTCTTGATGGATTTCTTTCAAATTTTGTATGGAGATGTGTCTTAGTGAAACCTTCACATCTAATTTCTACACCATCCTTTTGTTTGAGGGAGGGGATGGGGGAGGGTCTTTGTCCTTCCTTCAAATCGCTGCCAGTGCCGGGGGATACATTTAGCATTGCGCGGCCCCAGCAATGCACATTTCTAGTTATACTATGGATTTGGCATCGTCGCGCCTCGTCCGCGTCCGCCGCAGAGATTTTCTTGTTGAGCACTCTACTGGCTGCAGTTTTTGTCGTATCACCTTCAAATTTCACATGGAGGTGCATTATGGTTAGATGAAGAAGCCTATTGTTTTTGGAGTGGGCGGAGTCATCGTTGCCATGGTAACCATATTTTTTAAAGAAATGGTAAAGACTTTCTTGTGAGCGTTCTACCGACTGTAGTTCTTGTCGGATCATCTTCATATTTCGCATGGAGGTGCATTATGGTAAGATGAAGACGCCTATTGTTTTTGGTGTGGGTGGAGTCATCGTTGCCATGGTAACCATAGTTTTTAAAGAAATAGTAAAGACTTTCTTGTGAGCGCTCTACCGGCTGCAGTTTTTGTCGGATCACCTTCAATTTCAAAACAACTAAAAAATGACAAAAGTACAAAAAGGTCATTTTTGTCAGCAGTGATACCCGAGGTCCCAAATTTCCACTTTATCCATTTCAGTCACAACATTGATTCAAATGGGGGATGGGTGATGGGTTCGGGGGATACATGTACTTGGACTGGTCCCCCCTCCTAGTGCTCTAGTTTTCTTCTCATCTTTTTTTTCTCTCTCTATTCTCTTTCTCTTCCATTTGTTCACAGAGAATGTTCAGAACCTAAGATAATGTATCTTTCATTGTTGCAATGTACTTAGGCAGGCCAGTCAGTTTAGGGTATAATTCTGGACAAAGCAACTTTAGATATGTGTGTAGCGAAGTGTAGTAGCAGTATCTGTCATTTTCATTCTATCCCCTGCAGAATGCCGGAGGATACTTTGGATTCAGCAGCGTTACGCCGCCGCAGCCGCCGCCGCGTCACATTCTTGTGTGCGCTCTAGCAGTATTTCCTTGACCCATTTCTTTCAGATTTTTTCTGGAGGTGTATCTTTGTATAATCTACGCAGTACACACCTATAATTTCTGGTGATGCTGCCCCCAGTGTTCCGTCTACTATAGGGTAAAAGGCCATATTTTTGTGGACAGTTTGTGTGCGCTCTAGCGGTCACATTTCTCAACAGAGTTTGTTCAAATTTTGCATGAAGGTGTCTCATAGTATAATCTAGAAGCCTATAGATTTTGGTGATGCTGCCCCCAGTGTTCTGTCTTTTATAGTGTCAAAGGTCATTTTGATAGATGTCTTGTGCGCACTATTGTGTGCACTCTGGCGGTCACATTTCTCAACAGATTTTGTTCAAATTTTGCATGAAGGTGTCTCTTAGTAGGATCTAGAAACCTATAGCTTTTGGTGATGCTGTCACCAGTGTCCTGTCTTTTATAGGGACAAAGGTTATACTTTGGAGGATGGCGTGAGTGCACTCTGCAGGCCATATTTCTTGATATATTTCTTTCAAATTTTGTATGGAGATGTATCTTGGTACAATCTACACATCTTTTCCTTTTGGTGATGCTGCCCTCATTGTTCCGTCCTTTATAGGGTCAAAGGTCATTTATCCATTTCGTGCGCTCTTCTGCATTTGACGGATTTCTTTCAAATTTTGTATGGAGATGTATCTTGGTCAATTCTACACATCTTTAGTTTTTGGTGATGCTGCCACCAGTGTTCTGTCTTTTATAAGGTCAAATGTCATATTTTGGTTGCATGCATTCTGGAGGACACATTTGTCGATTGATTTCTTTCAGATTTTGTATGGAGGTCCATCATAGATTACTCTAGACCTCTACAGTTTTTGGTGATGCTGCCCCCAGTGTTCCCTCTTTTATAGGGTCAAAGGTCATATTTTAGTGGATATCTTGTGTGCGCTCTGCAAGTCACATTTCTTGACAATTTTCTATAGAGATGCATTATACTCTTTTGTTTGGGGGAGGGGAGGGGGGAGGTTCTTTGTCCCTCCTTCGAATAGCTGCCAGTGCCGGGGGATACATTCGCATTGCGCGGCAATGGACATTTCTAATTAATTTGATATTTTTGATGTTTTTTAACCAGAGAAATGATGAAGAGATGGTGAGTGCAGATGAAGATGAAGTACCAGATGATGATGAGGAAGAGGAGGAGGTCCATGAGGTTGATGACTGCTTAGACCATTATGAAATGGAAGATGAGCCAAGGTATGTCTTCAATGAGATATATTTCCATGAGGGCTATCTATATTTAGTGTAGAAGCAAATGCTCTCAATTATAAGACATAGATCTTATTCACAATGACAAGGTGAACCACCAAAAATGCTATGGCCAAACAAAAGCATTTTACATGTAGATGAAAGGCAATTAAGGACCCTTAAAGATATAGAGAGAGCTGAGTTCTGGTCATGCAAGTACATGTACATTGTGTATGAAACTTTCTCAAAGCAATTTGCAAAGGTTGATCACATACACATAAGAATTTGTGTATACCTGTGAGGTTTTGGAATCATCAATGGTAAAATATTGACCCAATCTCATCAAAAAGCATGTGCACTGCACTCAGAAATACATGTAGGTATGTGGGACTGCACACACTTTGTGTATACCTGTGAGGTTTTGGAATCATCAATGGTAAAATATTGACCCAATCTCATCAAAAAGCATGTGCACTGCACTCAGAAATACATGTAGGTATGTGGGACTGCACACACTTGTTTCATGAATGTTCGGCCTGAACTCTTCAGCTATTTCTCATCATACTTTGAATATGTGGGCATTCGAGGAGCAATCCTTTCTGGTATGATGTTCTTACAAACTGACATAAAACAATCAAAAAGCTCACTTCTTTTTCTTCATCTTTCCCAGAACTCAACCTTCTCTTTAAGTGTACTAATGTACTATGTGTACTTACAGTGCAGGAATGGCAATGTCAAAGACACTGCTTATGTCATTTTCTTTTGTCATGGGGATTTTTATTGAGGGAGTTTACTGCATCATGTGGGAACAAGGTTTTATTGTGAAGAGACAGGATCATGGAAAGGTGTCTGAATCAACTCTGTTTAGCATATATATATGTCTGTTTGGAGGCAGAAGGACGTTAACTCTGTACAAAGGATGGGACTTAAGGCCCTTCTGGCTCCAAACAGACGATACTCTACCAGAGAGCATCGTGTGGCTGGCAGAAAGGCGTAGGCGCATTGCACTTTTCTGCTAAACGCGGACGTGCACTACTACGTTAAACGTTAGCATTGAAATATCCATAACTTTAAAAAATAAGTGCTTTCTTGATAAAACTAATACAATTAGGTAGTCACCATCAATGTTTTATTAGTTGATGAAGAGAGAAATCCTTGGCATGTTTAAAAAAATAGTATAACATGTATGGAGCAATCAAAATCTTTGAATCGCGTTGCAGTAACCAGAAATTTGCTTTATGTCATGCGCGTGTGCTAACGTCCTTCTGCCAGCCACTCAACAAGATTTCTTGTCTGAATCCCCCACATTCCTTCTACTGATTGAGATAATCATGATAAATGTCTTTGCAAAAACCCAGCAAAGAACAAATAACAGGGATGTCAGAAATGCAGTTGAGGTATTGCACTCTCATAGCGCGAATACAACCAGAAGATATTGCATTTACGCTAGTAATAAAAATATGAATGTGAAATCTCCCACGGACAGTAGACATATGAACATTAAAGAGAAAGTTGATTTCTGTGAAAAGTGAAAAATAATTTGTGAGCTTTATCATTCCTGTTATGTTAGTTTGGAAGAACATCATAGTAGAAATATCCTCTGAAGAGGATTGCTCTTCAAATGCCCTCATATTAGAAATATGACAAGAAATAGCTGAAGTGTTTGGGCCGAACATTCATGCCATATGTGTGTGCAGTCCCATATACCCATTTATGTGTGCAGTGCCTGTGCTTTTCAGTGAGATTGGGTCAATTTCTTATCAGTTTGATGATCCCAAAACCTCACAGTATACACCAATTCTTATGTAGACAGATCAACCTTTCCCAATTGGCTTTGAGACAGTTTCTTTCACAATGTAATCGCATAACCAGAATTCAACCTTATCCTTAAACTATTAAAATTAGGGTTACATGTATTGTAGATTGTTAAATTGAAAAAAAGGTACAAGGTTTTCTGAATAGAGGCAATGCCAGACCATTACATAGCTCTCAATCATGAGAAACTGAATGAATTTCTATGAAGAGTCGAGGAAAGCATGTAATCAGATACACTTAAGATGTAAGATATAAAATGCACATGTTGTTGTCGTTACTTATCTTTAATGTCCCTGATTTTTCCAGCAAAATGGAGAAGGACAATGATGAGAAGGAAATAGATGCAGAAAACTTTGCAGTGCTAGCAAGACTGAAATCAAATCAAAGGAAAGATTACCTAAAGGTATGTTATGAGTGACAATTTTTGCATCCATGGGTTTTATTTTATAAAGTGACATTTGTAGGGTTGGTCAGATTTAAATCGCGATTTATCATTGCTTCAATTTTATTAAATCACCAATTTAGATCTAAAACAAAGAAATACATTAGATTTTTTTTTTTCATGCGACAAAAATATCACTCAAATATCATTGTTTGATTTTTTTTAAACTTAGGGCAATAAATTAAAAGATATCAAATAAATTGATTTAAATTTCTAAAAAGCACAATTTAAATCAAATAATTTTTTTTTTTCATTTTAAAATCATGATTTTTTTTTCTCCAAAGCCCATGTAAACACAGGAAAGTATTTCATTACATATCTTTGATTAAGGTGAACCCAAAATTTCTGAAGTGACGGGTCATTTGCTCTTTTTCTGTAGTGGAGTATTGAGCAAATAGAAAGCAAAGAAAAGTAATTTATAAATTCTTGGCTATGATTTAAATTACCCTCCCTTTTTAAATGTCCAAGTTGGATTTTAGCTGTGGATATCAAAATAAAAGGGGAAATTTATTATGCTTTATTCTCTTAATACTCTGACACTTGCCAGTATGACTTTCTAGAACACTTCAAGTTCAGCAGATGACATCATCGGGAAGCCTTGCCATGTGAATGGTTTATCAGAATATTGTGCATAATAAGTACTGTGAATCATTCTCATGGCATTTAATTATCATTTAATCCTTTCGTGTATCCTGCGTAATGTTTTATAGAATTCGAATTTTGTTTCAATATAGGGCTCTGTTTCCGGGTCAGTAGGAGCTACCGATAGACTGATGAAAGAACTAAGGGATATCTACAGATCAGACAGCTTCAAGAAGAAAAAGATGTATTCAGTAGACCTGGTCAATGACAGCTTATATGACTGGAATGTCAAGATATACACGTAAGTTTGCTACCCTAGCTGTCAGTCATTTAACGCCGCCGCAGATGAAGTTGGTGATGGTGGCATTGTGTTAACCCAAAAGAACCCGACTATTCTTTTGGAAATACCAGCTAGGAAGACAGAGGGGAATTCCCCTCATCCATGACCAGGGTCCTGTTTCATAAAACTTGTTATCAATAATAAGTTACATTAGCTGTTATAAGCTACTGAAATCCTTGCATCTGATTGGCTGAGACCAAATCTGTCGTAGAAATGTGGCAGTTGTTACTGATAACAAGTTTTATGAAACGGCCCAGATTTCTCCCACTCTTTGACGAAACAGTGTGCATCTTGTTATGTAAATGAAGCACCAGGAATATCTACATTTATTCTCATTACAATTCCTCAAGGGCTTATTCAGTCATTGCAATTGCTTCTTCATATATATTCAAGCATGATCATTCTACATAGTGTGCGATGAAATTTGTCTCGGCACGTAAACCGTCATAGGGTTTCAACACGACTGAAGGCTAAAGTGTATGAAGCTAAGTTGGAGGTGAAAATGCCAAACATATCATTGGAAGAAAATCATATTCCTGAAAGAAATATGAGATGTGACAAATGACGTAGCTTGGCTTAAGGTAATCATTACTGTTGAATATATACCAATATGGGATTTTTAGTCAGGTTTAAAATTGCAATTTGTTGTTTGAAATTTTTCCCCTTTTTTTATACCCTTTATACTTAATTGAAAAAATAAGATGCCGTGTTGCAGTGACTGTCATATTTATCGACTTTACTACTTCCTATTCACAGGGTCGATTCAGACAGTCCTCTCCATGCAGACCTATGTCAACTGAAGGAGAAAGAAGGCAAGGATCATATACTCCTCAATATGACCTTCAAGGTGAGAAAATTGGTTGTCTAACCATTGGTGCGCTTGATTATCCGAAGCAGATTCCATCAACCTGGTGTTATCATTGATGGGATGCTACATGTAGATGTATAAGAAATGATGTTGTATGAAATTTAAGTAAAATTATACTGTTTGTTAAACTTTTTGTGTCTGTCTCTCTATCTTTCTATCTTCTGACTCTTTGTACCACTGTGTTTCTCTGTGTTTCTCTATCTCTCTGTCACTCTATATCCCCTGTTTCTCTCTGAGCAGGAGCACTACCCCTACGACCCTCCCTTCGTGCGGGTGGTATGGCCCATCCTAACCGGTGGCTACGTTCTAGGGGGTGGTGCAATCTGTATGGAGCTGCTGACTAAGCAGGGTTGGAGCAGTGCCTATACCATTGAGGCTGTTATCCTTCAGATCGCTGCTACGCTAGTCAAAGGCAAGGCCAGGATACAATTTGGTGCTGGCAAGGTGAGGTGATAGGCCAAATGTGAACACAAGTAGAATTTTTTTTTCACCATCTAGTCGTAAAATGATATTTAACTCTTATACCTTGTTCACACACGATGTAGTGACCCACCTCAAAGAACTACTGCAGCAAAATATAACCCATTTTATGTGTGAATGAATAGTAAGTGGCAGGGATAAGAGTAGCTGTGCGCAACAGAGGCCCCAAAGCTACTCACTTTTCTGTGTGTTAAAGGGAGCGACAAGTCGCAATCTATGGGCGGTTTTACAGTTGGCTGCTCCTTTCTCTGGATCAAAGTTCAAAGCGACTTCAATTTATCGCGCGCAGCTAATAAAAGTTCGCACATTGACCCAAATTTGAGTAAACAAGATCGCGCGTTCTATAGGAAACTTCCAGTATTTGAATCTCATTGGTCGGTTACGTATGTAGGGATTCGAGTTAACGATCACACGAGTAATTCGGCAATATCATTCCTTCGGTAGCGCACGATTGGACCTGATTGTATCCGAATTTCCCCGACTCAGGCCAACTGGTCAGGCCCATGGATTACGACTTGCCACTCCCTTTTATAAACGATACAAAAACGCACTATACCCTTTGCCGTCATATTTTGCTGCAGAGTTTTTTTGGGTTTCTTATAAAGTTTATTGCGTCATGTGTGGAAAAGGCTTTATGGTAAACAGTGAGATGTGAAAAATTGAAAAAAAATAAAGCATTTGAGTGTTTCATATTTAGTTGTTCTACATGTATAGGCTTAAAGCTCTCAAGAAATAACTGTTTTTCATTAAAATTGTATTTTAAAAGGGTAATGAAGTTATATTTGGATATCTGGCTGTCTTAGAAGTCCAAAAGTGTATAGTTTTTAATAGGCACTATGAACACTATGACAAAGAGAGCGGACAAAATATAAGCTCCTCATTGTACCCGCCACAATTGCTCTGGTAGACAAAAGAACATCCCTTAACCCTCAATAGCCCGGGGGGGGGGCTAATTTAGCCCCCCCCTCAACATTTTTGGCAATAATTTTTTAACGCGAAATGATCTCGTGCTGAAATTTCATGACTTTTTTCTTTCACATCTTGCGCACATTTTAAGACCCTATTTGTGAAAATCGGGGGTACGGTTGCGGAGATATAGCACATATTCATGACCAATGTCACAAAAAATGGCGGTTTCCAATAATTTAAAAATTAGCTTATTTGCATAATTAATCTAATTATGAATATGAAATTTCAATACACATAGTCAAATTCACTTAGCTATCTTTTAGATTATATGACAAGCTACAAAAATGCCAAATTTGAATGCATTTTCTCCATAAATGGGGGGAAAACTGAAAAAAATGAGAATTCCTTGAAAAAATTTGCATATTTGCATAATTAAATAAGAAAAACAATGTATATCATAAATTTGACTATGCATTCTTGCACAAAACATGATGAGACATGAACACGCCAAGTTTGGTCGCAATCGGTGTATAAATGGCCGAGATCTGAGGGGGGGCCAAATTAGCCCCCCCTCGGGCTATGCAGTTTCAAAATAGCCCGGGCTATATAGGGTTAATTGTTATTATGTAAAATAAGTGGAACAGGTGAATATGCATGTGACACCTGTTCTACATACTTTTACATAATAGCTGTCAAGGGATGTTCTTTTGTCTACTAGAGCAATTGTGGAAGGTACAATGAGGAGCTTATATTTTGTCCGCTCTCTTTGTCATAGTGTTCATAGTGCCTATTAAAAACTATACACTTTTGGACTTCTAAGACAGCCAGATATCCAAATATAACTTCACCATGTTCATAGTGAGGGTAGCTTGTATTTCACTAGGGTGTACATAAACATAAAACCCAACTCCCTTGAACTCCACCTTGTGTTATTGATAACAATATTGCTATTGGAAACTTACAGGCTGTTGAATATTTGTCAATATCTACAGCATTATTCTTTCAAGGTAAAACATTACACTGTGGCATTAAGTGGTCATTTTATTTCATTAAATCTATGCTGTTCATTAGGAAACCAGATGCTGGCACCCTGCCGTTCCCAGATTGGAATGGATTTGCCAACATTACACATTTACCAAAGAGAAGAAAAAAGCAGTGCAGGGCCCTCTTGCATAAAAAGTTGCATTTTATCGCAACTCAAAAGGAAAATTAAACGCAACTGTATTTTTAGCCAATTTTTAGCGATTTAAAGGCCAAGTCCACCCTAACAAAAAGTTGATTTGAATAACTAGATTAATTTCGCAAAACAGTTGTATGCACATCCTGCTCAGTATGCAAATGAGGGAACCAGTGACGTCACCCACTCACTATTTCTTTTGTATTTTATTACATGAAATACGAAATATTTTAATTCTTCCTTGTTATAATGTGAAACAAGGTTTGATTCCTCGCTGAACATGTGTAATTTCCATTGTTGCAACCCATACACAATTCAATGAGAGCTTCCTAATTGTGAAATCTGCAGAAATTAAAATATTCTATATTTCACATAATAAAATACAAAAAGAAATAGTGAGTGGGTGACGTCACTGGTTCCTTCATTTCAATACTGAGCAGGATGTGCATATAACTGTTTTGCGAAATTAAGCGAAACTTTAAAATACCATAACTTTCTTATTTTACATCCTATTTTGATGAAATTTTCAGTGTTATGCTTGTTGGATTTTTCTCTATTTATTCAAATCAACTTTTTGTTAGGGTGGACTTGGCCTTTAACGCAACTGAGGGCCCTGGGCACAGAAGGCACCTGAATTTTAATAACAGAAATCATTGTAAACTTTATTCTTCAATTCTTTATATTGGTTATATCTGCCTCATTTCTTAAAACAAGTGCATTTTCTTTATCTTGACAGAGCCAATATAGTCTTGTGAGGGCGCAACAGTCTTTCAGGTCATTAGTCCAAATTCATGAAAAGAATGGTAAGATACAACTCTCGTTTGAATTTTGTATTTCATGATTGCTCTGCTGTCATTTTCTAACACTAACCAAATTCATACCTTCAACCCTGGAGTATAGTTATTTGTAAACCTAAACCTAACCCTAATCTAAAACCCAATCGTAACTGAAGTCGTAACCCCATATTCTTAAAGAGAAGGTTGAGTTCTGGGAGAGGTGAAAAATAATTTGTGAGCTTTCTCATTCCTTTCATGTCAATCAGGAAGAACATCATAGTAGAAGTGTCCCCTGAATAGGATTTCTCTTCAAATGCCCTTATATTCGAAATATGATGAAAAGTAGCTGAAGTATTCTGGCCGAACATTCATGCCACATGTGTGTGCAGTCCCATATAGACATTTCTGTGTGCTGTGCATGTGCTTTTAAGCGAGTTTGGGTTTATTTCTTACCATTTTGATGATTCCCAAACCTCACAGTATACACCAATCCTAATTTAGACATGATCACCCTTTCCCAATTGCTTCCAAACAGTTTCTTTCGGAATGTACATGTAATCGCGTGACCAGAACTCAACTTTATCTTTAAGGAAATAAAGCCTGAATCACATTTCTTTAACTCTTTCAGTGCCGATGGCACGTATATGTGACAGATAGACTTGTCATTTTCATTTACCAATTGCGCGACCACAGGAAAGGTATGTGGTGGTCAATGTATATCAACACTTTGAGCATAAATCAAGCATTCTAAATATATGATTATAATTATATGCTACCATAGAAAATTTCATAAAAAATTGCAGATTTTTAAAAAGATATTACCTTATTTCAACATTAAACAATAGTAAACAAATGAGAAACCAAAATATAATGGACAAAAAAGAAACTCAAATGTGATATCAATAATTCTTATGCATAAAGTTGGGTAAAGTAATAATGTTTGGCATCATAAAAAATGGTAATAAATTTCCTACAAGTTTTGTACACAATATTTTGTGAAATAATAGATGGTTAATGAAGTGCAGACATTTGAAAAGTAAGCATTGATCACATTTTGGTAACATTTTGAAGAGAGCTAAACCCCTTGGCACAGTAAGAGTTAAAGCTAATGGCAGGTCAACCTTTAATAATGAGCTCAATCATATGTAAACTCAGCTTAAAGGGCTGGTTACATTTGTCCGATAATGATAATGTATGCACATGTAAAATCTACCTATAATATGATGATGATAAAAGTGGTCACAACTAACAGATAAAATCGGTGGGGCTCTATCAATCAAGCACAACAAACACTGCCCACATGATTTTTCTGAACTAACGTCACCTCGAAGGAGCGAAAGGGATTGGCTCTCAGAAATAGTTGTGAGCTCAGTCCCTCTGTTATTCCACTTAGACGATAAAACAGGTGAGAGAAGCTCATCACCATATATCAGAAGTCTGACCTACCACAGAGAATTCTATTTATTTTCCACATAAACAATGCTTGGGCGATTTGGCAACAATTTATCATTATCATTATCGTTGTTATTATTATCTTTAATACAAATGTAATCAGCCCTTTAGTCAAGTACATGGACATTGAGAAAATGCTCCTTCTTTTTGGTACATCTACAATACAAATAGAAAGAAACTTGGCATTCGGGATCGAGAATCACGATAGAAAATGTGCGTGATGGAGTAGCGGGAATTTTGCAGGGAACGTATCGGGATTTGCATTTTACAGAAGTAAAACTCTATCGGGATTCAGAGTGATATCACGATGCACATGCGGTATCACGATGCTCTTGTGACCGCGACTGCGAGTTGCGTCTCGTCAATGCACGAATCAGGCACGCTGACGTAACATACATTCTCGGTAGGAACTACAGTAAATATGTGTGCAATCACCCCATTCATCGAAATGACGATAATTTAACAACATATAAATCACAAAAACTTGATTATGAGTGTACGAGTACCACCTCTACACGCACGCATTCGGCTGTGCACGTGCATGTAAGGATTGCAACTTTTTGTAGATTTGATTGCCAATTGTAGTTTTGTGATTATTCTGACGGTAATCAAGAAGAAAAATCTATAAAACAATTAATTTCCTGACGGAAAAAATATTTATATTTATATATTATATTTTATTGCTAATATTTTATGATTAAAAACTTACCGTATGCATAATATCTAAAAGAAAAAATAAGTCTCAGATTTCGAGACTTTATCATCGATCTCTACCACGGTCTATTATAGACTATCATGCGCTGAAATTAGGAACACATTGCAGTGATTGTTTACATTATCCACATCCACAATCATCTACGTGTCCATATTCGCATCGCCATCGTACAATCGAGATAGAACATGGTCCTAGTAATATTCGATTTTAACCATGAAATAATCCGCTTAGCAGATAGTGATAGCCCCCTTTTTTTCGAATCTGCACAGTGCTCCACGGAATTCTGATAATGATTTTTCGTTGGTATGTTTCTTCATATTCTCGGTAGTTCTGCAGGCACGAACTTGCTGACGAATATGAGCACGCACTTGGTCGTTTTTTGGTTATTGCTTCTGTCACATCAATATAATTTTTCGTTCGACCAGACAAGCTCCGAGCTCGGTGTCCGCTTATCGTGGAAAGTAATGTTCATAATCATTATTTACTCTTTGGCACAACCAATAAACAACAAAACAAGAAATGCATTTACACCAAAGTCTTGTAGGTAAATTTTGTTATGACAATACTTGAACAATTTATTAATTCATTCTTTTTCTTACACATGTCTACTCTGATATGGCGTTCGTGACGCTAGCTTACGTCTACTTCTTTTACCCCCTTTCTTAGCCTATTTTATTGACTTTTATTTCATATCCTGTTCATGTATTGCGAAGAAATCCCTCAGCTAGAGATAGATTCTTAAGATTTTTTTGTTGTCGATTTGCGGGCCAATTTGTGTTGGTTCTTCGTTTTTTTAAAACATCTCATTGATCGGCCCTCTCCTACAGTCGGATGATTCAGAGAGACTCGATTAGCGAAAAAGATAGAGTAGGACAATGTCATTTGAAATAATTACATCAGTAATGTATGAACATTTTATTTCGAATTCATGATGGTCATTATACTTCCACTGCGTGGTACCAACATAACGGGTACAGAAGAGGACATCGCAAAATGAGAGCACGAGCATGATCAACGGATGACAAAAAGGTGCGCCCTGATAATAATTATAAAGAGTCAAAGTCATTCGGGCGCGTGTATTATGGTGTGTTATTGTTACGTCACAAAGGGCGCGCAACGGTACGCGTGACATCGGGCGCTAGCGATATTTGTTGGAGTGGATATGCGGGTATCACGCATCGTAGCGGGACGTGATTACACTCATTTAAGAGAGAAATATATCAATGTTTATGCGATATTGCATCGGGAAAATGCAGGTCACGCAAATTACGTATTGTACATGTATACGACAGTGAGTTATTTTGATATTTTTTTTGTTTAAATACAAACAACAGTTCTATTACTTTAAATAATCCCAAGGTGTCTTGGTGGATCAATAAATATTCCTTTGCAATGAAACATTCTCTTGAAAAGTTATTGTTTTATTTTATCTTGTCTGTCCATTAGGATGGTTCACACCACCGAAGGAGGATGGCTAGGACACTGCAAAGCAGTTTATCTACAAAGAAAACTGAACTTCTCCCAAATTCTTGGACTACTCTATGTGTACTGCCTTTTTGGCATGTTGTGACTTTGAATGATAAACTTTGAACATAGATATTACACTACTTATGAAATCATACAGCCTTTTGTAAAGATTCATCATCGTCGTCATCGTCATCATCATCTCACGGAAAGTTGCATTGAGCGCTTCCAGCAACAAGATTGCCAACCCTAGAGGCAACGTAGAGCGCAGTCTGTCTTTGCACATGCAGCATTTATGTTTGGATCTCCAGCAGAACTCGGACAAATAGAGACATGTATGTAATTATGCCAGCTGTCCGCAGAGGGGAGCATTGTGACGACAATTGGAGATTTGTGAACTATTATTTTTGTAATTTGTTGGTAAGTTCATCAGCTGGCTTTTTGGACTTGTACCAAGAGGAAAGGATTGATGTGATCATGTTACCCATATATTTGGAGGAGTATGTGGAATGATTACACTACACTGAATCACAGGTGACTTTTCCATGTCACTCCGCAGATTTCTGTATTTTTCTTTTCCATTTGATTTTATACGATGATTACACTCTACGTTCATGTTTGGAAGTATATTGTGAACACGCTCAATCTTATAATGTCATAGCCTTCCAGTGTAATCATGATTCTGCAATGTGTGATTGATGCATCTAGAAAGCCTTCAAACCCCTCATAGGATTTATCCCATAGACTACGGGAACCGGGTGGCTCCTGTATTAAGCCTATGGGAGTTGAAGAAATTCAGTCGTCAACGGGTTAATGATGCATCTCATAAATCACTTGGAGAGGTACATCTGTTTTAGTGATGTCGTTGAGAAAAAGTTCTGTTTCCACAGCCAGTAACAATTTACCTGTCTTGGGTAAGCTTTCGCTTGCTGTGCAGCAAGCTTCTTCAGACCTTTGTCATAGCTGGTGCTGCTGCTGATGCAGCACGACGATGTGGTAGAATGGGTTTGTACGTTTGTAAGAAAGAGTGCATTGGTCTGTATGCACCGGACAGGACACATCCATGAACAGAGACATATCCATGAACAGAGACTTAAGCCAATACACTCTTTCTTCAACGTATGATTCCATTCTACCACATCATCGTGTGCTGTATCAGCAATAACATCAGCTACGACAATGTCTGAAGAAGTTTGCAGCGTAGCAAGCGAAAGCTGACCAATAAACAAGTAATTTTTTACTGCTTGTGGAAAGAGAACTTTTTTTCTCAATGCATCTCATAGTTGTCCATTGCTATTGGGATTGGTTGCATTGTTATCTACCAGCAATGTTTAATATGGTAATCATTCATGTATTTTTTTACCATTTCCCTTTCGCACATAGGAAGAAAATGGAGTTTTGTATGTGATTCCTGTGTATTTTATATTGGTCATGAGTATCGTGGACAGAAGTTTACAATCAGTTACACTTAAGTTTAGATGCCTACTTCAAACCTGTATGACACAAAAGTGTACAAGTTACATTAGGTTCAGTTTTTTCTGAAGAAAAAGAAGTCATTACTGATTGGTTTGTAGGTTATTGACCACCAGCAAATCAAATTCATATGCATCAGACAACAGTTGAATAACTCATTCATTGTGTTCTTGCGACTCGAGGTCCCTCCAAGTTGCCCCCTCTTTCCTTTCTCACTTGTGTCTCGAAAGACATTTTAGCATGACTTTAATAAACTGGTTTTGGATTCTGTAGTGTATATTGATGTCAGGAACATTTAATGGCAATAAAGCCCACAATGCATCAGTGGAATATGACTTCCCAAGTTATAAAGGGGGGGGGGGGGGAATTTTCATCTGGAACTCCTCTCCATTCATTTGTCAAATGTCAGATGTAACATAATGTAAACAAAAGCATCATCATAGATTACGTTTAGATTAGGAGTACGAAAGGAAATTACTGTTGTTCCATTTTATATCATGCCTCCATCAATTTAAATGTAGGTGTAGGCTGTACTTCTGTCTTAAATATCTCATATTTTTACAAAGTATTCTCACATGTCATCATTGCAATGAGAAATTAGATTTAAACCCATTTTGTAGACATTCTTAGGTTTAGTTTAATTTACATAGTCACATGCCGCACATTTGTTTCTCTATTCTCTCATATTTTGGCATATACACTTGGGTCAATCCACGTAAAATCAACCAATTTTTTGACAATTTGTCACCCGACCCCCTTCAATTTTTTTAAACTCGCACCAAATGTTCCTCGGAGTGTCTGACAGAAAACCCCAAAATATTTTGCCCCAAGGTCAAGTGGTTGCTAAGATACAGCCTCGCATAGCAACCAATGCATGTTCCAAGAAATGAGTTTTAGGAAAATTATGGTTTTTTAATTGACCATTGAAGCCAGAATTTTTATCCAGTACAGTTCATTATCTGTAAATTGGAAGAACTTTATGCTCTTTAAAAGAAAAATAATTGTGACGCAAAACTGACCTTTCATTTCTGCGTACGAGGTCACCGAACATGGTGTCGAATTTCATTTTTGAAATTTTGGATGCATGTTTAGAGCCTCATATCTCTAATAATGTATGAGATCAGGAACTAGAATTTGTATATTTAATACAATACAATAAGCATTTAGTACGCCCTTCCCATAAGGCTCGGAGCGTTTACAAAATATTTAAATTATAGAACACATTATAATTTGTATTTGTATATAAACACAAATCATAGGGAGACAAAATGTAATGAATGTATCTGTTACAAAGTTTGATAGCGGATTTAAAATAAATATGATTTTACAGCTTTTTTAAAGGTCTTTATGGATGCTGACTGTCTGATGGTCAAGGGGAGATTATTCCATAGCCTAGATGCAGTAACTGTGAAAGTCCTATCACCTGACAAATTTTACTTAAAGACTTTGACTTGGGCAATAATCCAACAAAAAATCAGCGGAATTGGGCGAGCCGTTTTTGTGAAGGGCGCCCTCAAAGTTGGAAAAAATGAAAAATGTTCCAAGTTCAAGGTCACAGATGACCCTTCGTCCCATCTAGGAATACCATGAAAATTTTCTGTATTAATAGACATTTACCAATATTATCGGAGGTTACCAAAGAAAATTTGGTACCGAAAGGTTTAACGGCTAATTTTCACCACCAGAAGTGGTCGTAAACGATGAAAATGGGATTCGGGGGACGTTTCACATGACTACAGTTTCAAAATGGAGAGCCCCAGCCCTGTCATATTTGCTGTAGTAATAGTCTGTAATACATATTTTAATAAAATATACCACAAGACTGCCTATTTGCAATATTTTGGCCTTGAAATATGATCCAAAATGTGATAAAAACAGTTGTTTTGCCATTTCCTGTGTGTCTTTGTGTGTATTGATTTCTTGATTTTTTTTTTTACAAAAACGAAGCTCTTTAAGGTGTAACTTTGCATATTGGATGTCTTTAATATGTACTTTGATAATATGTAACATTCATATCGTTTCTCTCAACAATGACCTTGAACCAATGACCATGAAAATCATGATAAACACTATACCTGACTATATCCTACCCATATACCTGAAAAACGATGCTTTAAGACCTAATTAATACTGGACCTTTTTTCATACATGCAAAAGTTTTTCTTGATGCAACTTTATATATTGATAGTATTCAATGAGTACTTGGGAGATATATGAAAATTACTTGCTCTCAAGGAACAGTGACCTTGAACTTTTGACCTTCAAAATCATAACACCTAATTTTGCCTAAATGACGTTTGAAGGCATGATTACTCCTGGATTTTTCATAAATGCAATTTTTTTTTTTTATGTAGCTTTATTATATTCGTAGTATTTAATAAGTTCTTGGGAGATACATGAAAATTACTTGCTCTCTATGAACAGTGACCTTGAACTTTTGACCTTCAAAATCATGATTACACCTAATTTTGCCTAAACGATGACGTTTGAAGGCATGATTAATCCTGGATTTTTCATAAATGCAAAGGTTTTTCTTGGTGTTACTTTATACAGTATATTGGTAGTATCGAATAAGTTCTTGGGAGATATGCAAAAATTACTTGCTCTCTATGAGCAGTGACCTTGAACTTTAGACCTTCAAAATCACTATAACACCTAATTTTGCCTAAACAACAATGTTTGAAGGCATGATTACTCCTGGATTTTTCATAAATGCAAAGGTGTTTCTTGGTGTTACTATATTATAATCATAGTATTCAAAAAGTTCTTGGGAGATATATGAAAATTACTTGCTCCCTATGAGCAGTGACCTTGAACTTTAGACCTTCAAAATCACTATAACACCTAATTTTGCCTAAACGACAATGTTTGAAGGCATGATTACTCCTGGATTTTTCATAAATGCAAAGGTGTTTCTTGGTGTTACTATATTATATCCGTAGTATTCAAAAGGTTCTTGGGAGATATATGAAAATTACTTGCTCTCTATATGAGTCTTTTAGGTAGAAACATGGGTCGATCTGAATGCTTACTTTGATTCAATTTTTGCGACACTGTTTTCATTTGCAGTAATTAAACCCAAATTTTCAGGTGCCTCACGAGACTTACATCATCATTTTCATTAACATTTGGAAAAAACTGGTCAAATTCATTTTCATTCATGGATGAATCGTATTCACTGTAGTTAAATTCTCGTTCACAATACACAAAGACACACGGGAAATGGCAAGACAACTGTTTTTATCACATTTTAAATTTCAAGGCCAAAAGTCTTGTGGTATATTTTATTAAAATATGTATTACAGACTATTACTACAGCAAATATGACAGGGCTGGGGCTCTCCATTTTGAAACTGTCGTCATGTGAAACGTCCCCCGAATCCCATTTTCATCGTTTACGACCACTTTTGGTGGTGAAAATTAGCCGTTAAACCTTTCGGTACCAAAATTTCTTTGGTAACCCCCGATAATATTGGTAAATGTCTATTAATACAGAAAATTTCATGGTATTCCTAGATGGGACGAAGGGTCATCTGTGACCTTGAACTTGGAACATTTTTCATTTTTTCCAACTTTGAAGGCGCCCTTCACAAAAACGGCTCACCCAATTCCGCTGATTCTTTGTTGGATTATTGCCCAAGTCAAAGTCTTTAACTGTACAAAATTCCAGTTCCTGATCTCATACAGTATTAGAGATATGAGGCTCTAAACATACATCCAAAATTTCAAAAATGAAATTCGACACCATGTTCGGTGACCTCGTACGCAGAAATGAAAGGTCATTTTTGCGTCACAATTGATTTTTCTTTTAAAGAGCATAAAGTTCTTCCAATTTACAGATAATGAATGAGCTGTACTGGATAGAAATTCTGGGTTCAATGGTCAATTAAAAAACCATAATTTTCATAAAACTCATTTCTTGGAACGCGCATTAGTTGCTATGCGAGGTTGTATCTTAGCAACCACTTGACCTTGGGCAAAATATTTTGGGGTTCTCCGTCAGACACTCGAGGAACATTTGGTGCGAGTTTAAAGAAAATCGAAGGGGGTCGGGTGACAAGCATTGGTTGATTTGACGTGGATTGACCCATATGCCATAATGTAAGGCCATCTGCAGTAATTCCTGCCTACATGTAACTTGTAGTCTAAATGATCCAGTGATTCTTTAAAGGCCTCTGTGAAAAATCTCCAGCGAGTTTCCTGCTTGTCCATCCGTTCAATGTGAGCATTTCCTTTATCACAAAGATATTAGAATCCATTGAAATTGTTGACAAGTCTTGATTCAAGTACAGTACATGTACTTGAATCAAGATTTGTCAAAAATTGGTATGTGGGTATGCATTGGAAGTATGTGCAGATGATGTCACAATACCATAGTCCATAAGGTCAAAGGTCACATGTTACAAAAGTTAAAGATGTTCCCATGATAACTTTAGATGCCGTGTCAGTTTGCCAGTATACATGCCATTGTGAATGTTCGATGATGGGGTGCCCTATTTCTGCCACCTTAAAGATTTCTACTGAAAATGAACAAGGAAGAATTTGGTATTCTTGTAGTGGCTTCTTTCATAGTATTGATGATGTCCCAACGAGTATGTGTCAAAAATCTCATCAAAATTTGAGCAAGATCATTGTCATTTTCAGAAGAGGAGATGGCCAGACAGTTTTTTGCCTCTAAATGCATTCATTTTACTTGCAGTTCAGGATTTGGGGGCATGATAGATGATATAAAAGAACGTGGAAGGAAATTTGCCACATTCTTCATTAAGATCATCTCGTTTTCCATATCAGTATGAATGTGTTGTTTCATGCATAAATGTACAAATGTGGTTTTCATATGGCCCTAGTTATTACATATGTACATGTACAACGATTTACATTTGTACATGCATGTGGTTTATGTGAGCAGAATTGTCAGCTGCCAGATTACCAGCCGACTAAAATGCATATGCTCTTTGTAACCAAACAAAATAGGTGACTGTTCATCATGTTGTTACACATGACCGGTAATAAAGGCTGAAAAACTGCTATGCTGCTGTCATTGAGGGGAATAACAAAACGGTCATCGTCCAAAAATGAACTGCCCTGGTTCTTAAATAATTTCCCATGGGCCACAAGTGGCCTGTGAGATACATAATAAAAACAAAAAACTTCATTTGTTTAGTTCTTTTTATGCTATAAGTGGTGATATAATGACCAATCACTGTCTACTGACATGAGTACACTTTATTAAAGGGAAATAACAGGCAAAATGCTCTTTTATGGCATACTAAGCTGATAATTTTACTTAAAACATAATGACTGCATATTTATGTACAATGACATTGCTGAGGAGACTTTTTAAAATGTTTAGTTTTGCATAATTGAATTATCAGCTTTAATTCCTTTTTTACATGTTACTGCCATAAAGTCATGCTGTGTAAGAAAGGAATAAAACACAGCTCATGTTTCTAATTATTTCAGACACAAGAAAATTTGTAGGATAATAGTAAACATTAAGAAAGTAATCTGAGAAGAACAAGGAGAAATACATGTACTTACCGGTATATGTATGGGGTTATAATCCTATACAGAGGCACACATTCCCTCACTTTAACCCCTGAGCCCGAGTTCGGTTAAGAAAAAAAAATGGTCTTGTTAAGTTGTTCTTTCTCTTTAATAGAAAGTTTGATATACAGTGTGAGTCAATAAAAAAGGCCACCCAGATTCAACCCTGAATATCGTTGCAATCATTACGTACAGATTTAATCAAAGATACTCACATTTTAGCCTATCAATCATGTTTCCTTTCATTTGACACCTTGATCAATAAAATCCAACTGTGGACAGCTGAACAGCAACATTTTTTTCTGATTCATGTCAAATTTGCCTCTGCCCAAGTTTTGTATGAAATGGATGGTCAGCCCAAGATTGGTTGAATGGTCTCCATGCCAGTTGAATGCACATGCAAATAATGACAGTGACTCCTGAACGCCGATAACCCTGAACTTGGGCAAAGGCAATTTTGACATGATTTTTAAAAATGGCCAGTGCTCAATCATCCATGATCACATTTTTGTGAGCCGCCTATCAAATTAAAAGGTACGTTATCAACTACTAGTATAATACCATTGAAATGCATTTCAGTGATATCATTTAGTTTTTAAGATATTAGAACTTGAATATGGGTTTCATTTGTATTGGCTCACTGTATAATGCGGTAAGCACTATATAGGCACCAATGGTTCCTGCAGCTGAGCTCATGAATATTCATATCAGAAACCCCTTTTTGAATACTTTGAAAGATACTAAAAGTTTCGGACTTGTATTTTCTTACTCAGTCACCTTATTTTTAAATCAGCAAAAGAAAATTCGTAATATAAACCTCTGCCGAGGTTCGAACTCGTGTTCCTTTCACCAAGAGAGGACTGGATTATTCCGATTGCGCCACACAGAACAGCTGCTCGATGCCCTTGCTCGTTTTTATTCGCTACAATTCGTTTTCATGAATATTCATGCTGACTAGTTTTGACGGAATAAACCGTATTATGAGCAATCTGACGCGTTATGAATATTCATGAGCTCAGCTGCAGGATTGGTTATAGTGAGACTTTATGAGAGATGCTATACTGCCCTCTGTGGTGATTTTTTGGCACAACTCTAATAGAATTTCTATACAATATGCCATTTCAAAGGCCAAATCCATGTATTTTTTTTAGCCACATGGGGTATGGTTTTAGCTCATAATTTATGCCAGTGGCAATTAATTAGAGACCTTTTGATATATTTATGTATTCTCAGTGAAAGTAATACCCCACCCCCTTGTAAAGTTTTGGAAATAGATGTAGAAACAGCCAATTTGATTTTTCTCTCAAATAAGTTCCATTAATCTGAGGAGTGATTACAATTTTATGAACTGAGCACTTCATCTCGTTTATGACATTAAATGATCTGAGCTTTAATTCGTTCTGGCTCATTGTTTACCTCAGAAATCATCATATGATTGCAAAATGGCTTCAGTTAACAGGTTCTATGGACATTATGGAAATGATTTTTCTATTACCAGTTTATCATGTAGAGCATTTAAACTAATTATAATATATCTGTCATTATGTTTGGTTATGTGATGTGGGAGATTGGTACATCTCAAGTTGGTATTGTTAACCAGTTAATATATCACAATTGTAGAGTAATCTGTGGTACTTTGTCTACATGGGGGATATGGCCAGTTTGAAATAGACTTACCACTTTGGTGAAACAGACCATAACCCTGTGTGGTGTATCTTTGTTGTTAATATACTCCCGTAAATTGTTTGAAATCTGATGATGATATGAGGCAATCCTTTCACAATGCCATTTGCGCAGGGATCTTCATCAAAATATATACATGTATTTGCTTTTCGGATAGTGTGAATATGGAACAAGGAGTGAGCATATACCAAATCAAGCTGTTTCCATGCAGTCTAAATTTTTATTACCCATAATTTTTAGAGTAACAGATTAAATGTAATTTTGAGTTCTGGTAATGACAGAAGATGAATTCTAATGGAATTAAAAAAAAAAGAACTGACACTGAATATTTAAGAGTTCAACAATAGATGCTGAGCGATTTAGGTATAGGTAGAAATTTGCGAAAGCTCAGTAATGAGTAATGAAAAAACTATGAAAATAACATGCGCTTGTGCATCATAATGTGCAAAAGTGAGTTGTTTTTCAGTTTACATAATTTCCATTATTAAAGTTAGCTGCTTCAGACAATCCTCCTGCTACGTAATAAACTAAAAAGAATTGCTTTAAGTAATTTGTTTTCTCACCATGACCAGATCTCAAGATTAGTTTTAATCATACTGTGACAATGTAATGTCTACAACTTAGCATAGCAACAAATAATTCATCACTGTTACCCATTCCACCGCCCTTGGTAAGTTTTTGTGCAATATATAGAGGTTACTATTCCATAAAAAATTAGAAACACATTTTCTTGCTAATGTAAACATCATTTAAAGGTTTTGCTTCCATGATTTCATAAGATTTATATCTAGCATTCTGGAGCTTTAACATTTTCTTTTTGCTCTTTTACGTGTTACCAGTCAGTTGAACTGAACACTATGAACACGATGATAAAAGAGAGCGGACAAAATATACAGCTCCTCATTGTACCCTCCACAATTGCTCTGGTAGACAAAAGAACATCCCTTCATTGCTATTATGTAAAATAAGTAGAACAGGTGAATATGCATGTGACACCTGTTCTACATATTTGTACATAATAGCAATGAAGGGATGTTCTTTTGTCTACCAGAGCAAGTGTGGAAGGTACAATGAGGAGCTGTATATTTTGTCCGCTTCTTTGTTTGCCATGTTCATAGTGGAACATCCTGCTATTCATAATTAGGCCCTGCTGTCCTTTCATAGAGTACATGTATTGCTTTTGTAACTAACATTTAGCTTTCTTTGAAAAACATGCTGTATTTTACAAAAAAGAATCAAGGAAGGGGGAATTACTTGACTAGTTATTACAATATTCACGTGTCACTAAAGTCTAATAAAACTATTTCTTGTACCTCATCGTAAATGCAGTTTATGTTGTGAAAATCGTTTCTGCCATACCCAACAGTGTATATTTCATTAACTGACAGCGTTTTTTCCTAGTTTTTGCTTGTTTTACCCCTTATTTTTTCAGAACTAGGTTTCCTTTTTATGTTCCAGAAAATCTTGTGCCTTTTATAAATGATTATTTTTTAAGGAAAACTTAACAAGATAAATGTCTTACCATCTCAGAAGACAAAGATTTTTTTTTTTTTTTTTTTTTTTTTTTGGGGGGGGGGGGTTAAAATTTGTATCACCCACTGACAAGCATCGTAATGAAATATATTTATATCCTGTTGTATCTCATTGATGTTATAAGACAACTTGGAATCTATTTTTTAAAAATTTGATTGGTGAATAGAGAAGTGTATATTTATAAATTTCTTTATTAGCCAATATTTCTTTTTGTTGGCACTGTTTATTAGTAATGTAACGCTTTGCTACTCGGGCATAGATAGTCAATAATATATTATCTTGCTTATAATAATGTATGATCGTGTGTTAATATAGTACATTTAAAAGGGGAATACAAGGATTATAGGCCAGTTCTGGCTGAAGAAGGGTTAGACAATTTCAAAATATGAATTTCTCTCTTAAAAAAAGAAGATAATATATACAACATATATCAATGCAATGTTACTCCTGCAGAAAAGATGGAAGCGTTATTTATAATGTGTTGTTTTTATGGTTGGATCAGTCTGTAACAAACAACAATTTGCGTAGTAGAGTCATACCTCAGCAATAAACTATTTCCTACTTGGAGATTACAGCTTGAGATTATTATCAATTTTAACTGTTCTATTGTGATCACGCCATTCGGTAAAATACTGTTCCAATGAAGGCCATTTTATTTTCATTTTGTTGTAGATAATCAACCTTGTTCCATTTTTTTTTTTTTTGGTTTAGATTCATGATACTGCAGTAGTGTTGTTATCTTGGAAATCGTAGGAAATCGTAGCCCGCGTACACGCCTTTGATAGTACATTGTATATACATAATCATGCCCCGTACACTGAAATGACGTACTCGCGGAAGCGCTACATATTTCCTTACTGTCTAACACCCATCAGTAAAGCAAAAATCATGTTCGCCCAATACTATTTGGCCGTCTGTGTTGAATTTATTTCTGAAGTTTATTTTTTGTTCTCCTCTGGCGAGAAATATGTCTTTGAGATACGTTTTAATGTCTGTCTTTTCGATGCATTATGATACAAAAGATGACAACATTGTAGTAGTTATTTAAAAGAGGAATAATGGAAAGGATTGAATAAAGTCCACATGACGCGTAAGTTGTCATGTGTATTTATGAAATTCTTTGTTTTCATGCATGGCTCTGTCGACTTTTGTTATACCCCCGCCAAACGAAGTTTGAAGGGGGTATATAGGAATCAGCGTTCGGGCGGTCGGGCGGTCGGGCGGTCGGTCCGTTGCAAATTTTGCGTATCGAACAACTTCCTCATATTTCAAGCAGTGCTTGAAATATGTGCATTTTACATGAAATTTTGCTATTGACCACCGCAATTGAGCAGTAGAGAGGCTCGAATTTTATACATTGATAAACGGTTTTCTATTCACTCACTTCTACAATAGGGAGCAAAACTAACGAAAACCCTATAATAGGCTTGAGAAAGAGTCGAGAAATCCAGCAAGGTTACTTAAAGTTGAGATTTCTTTCAAAAGTTGAACCTTTGCAAATGCTGTTTTATACACTTTATCCTATATTGGGGGGGGGGGGGGGGATATTTCGCAGGAGTCATATGAAACTTACATGATATAGCGAGCAAAGCAATTACATCTTTAAGAACTATATAGGCCTTCTGGGGGCGCGAAATTACGAGATCCTGAAAGAAAATAATTATGCGGGGGAGTAAAGCGACCGAGCTTTGGAAAATTTTCGCATTTAAAACCTTCAAACACTAGATTTCTAGTGCATTTACCCTGCGGATTTGGGGCGCATAATCCGTAAGGTTTATGATTTTTCTTCATTTCCCCCCTTTTTTTTTCTTTCTCCTCTTCGCGTTTTTTACGCCCCCTCCAAGTGCCGCCGGATGTACGTGCCCCCTGCCCCCTAGATACGCCACTGAGCGAAGCGACCGAGCGGGGGACTTTAAAAAAAAATCTGTCTTTAAAACTTGCATTTTCGTGCATCCCAAAATGTTTTTTTAATGAAACGAAGTAATGCACGGATCTCCCGCAATGGACGGAACCCCTCAATTGAGAATAACAACGCGAGCGAACGAATTTTCTTCGATATTTCGCATTGAAATTATGGCTTTTATTTCCTTGCTTCTTTTCATTAAAGAATGTGATGATATTTCAAGATTAAACATAATGAGTTTAGATAATTATTAGTTTTAAGTTAATATATCATAATTATTTATTTCATCCAAAAATATTGGGGGATGATAATACAGGCCAATCCCCCACCTCATTTTTTTTTTTTAATTTTTTTTTAATTTATTTTTTTTTTTTTTGGGGGGGGGGGGGGGGATATATACCACCCCATCCCCCCAGGATCGACACCCACGCGTGACATAGAGACATTCGCTATAATAGAGACTGACCTGGACAGTACAGTGTAGAAAAAGAACTGTAGCCCTAAAAGTATTCTTAATTTAAACGTAATTGAATAAGGAGGGAAACCTTAGATGTTATACGGGCGTGCCTGTTTTTCAAATGATATTCTGAGTTGTTTATCGCACAATACGTAATAGAGACAATGTCCGAGCCTGTCTGATTTGATATATATATTTGATATCAGTGCTTAAGATTAAAGCGCTGACCAACACTTTCATAATTATTAGTTTCTTCTTCAGTTCTAGGGGTTCCTTGTTCGTTAGAGATAAACACGCAGGTGTGTAGCTACGGAGGCATGGGGAACGTGCCCTCATCAAATGCAAACAAACGAGGGAGAAAGGGGTATAGGGGAAATGATTTGAATTTCATCCACCGAGCTAGACTTGTGCCCCCCCTCCCGCGATGCGGATGCCCCTCAATGTCTGGACACAGACCGCTACGCCACAACAGAATAATATAACAGATATGACTTAAAAGTCACAGCAAGGAAATGCTTATACCAAACCAGGTCTTTTTTTTTTTTTACTGATTATGAAGAAAGGACTATATCCTCAATGATTTAAAATCGTAACGTAGATCACTAGCTGCTTACTTGTACCAATTATTTTTTTAAATATATAAAAGATTATTTTAATTTCATTTACATTATGAAAGAACATTGTAATGAAATACCAGGATGTCAACCAATAATCACTACGACAAATAGAAATAAAATACCAAACATTAACCATTATACTTTCGTAAAACAATATGCCTATATCCGATGGGGGGAGGGGGGGGGGGGGATTTCCAAACAAACTAAAACTGCTCCGTGCGATTTTCATGTAGGCCAGCTAACAAAGTATACCAAATAAATTCAAGTTATTAAAAACATCTAATGTAATGCTACCATGTTCATACTAGTAATTGTCGACCTGTTAAAACTTGAAAGTGACGTATTGATTAGGTATTTTGCTATCGCAGCTTTGTTTTCATAATGGATGCATACAGAGGCATATATAGGGATTATAGCACCTGGGGCAAATAATGAAGTTGCGACCCCCCCCCCCCCCCCCCGATTACCCAAATTTATCTAACAACGGTTATTGTACAAGCGAGGGAGCAAAGTGACTGAGCGGCAATTAGTGTTTTTTTTTTGCATTTTTAACTCTGAAAAATGCAGTTTCTTGCTCATATTACTCGGGGAATTGACCTCTGAAACTGAACGGTAGAGAAGTTTGAATTTTGTACTTTGATAAACGGTTTTCTATTTTCTTACTTCTAAAATTGGGAGAAAAATTAACGAATACCTTGAAATAGTAGAGGAATTTATCAAGGCAACCGAAAGTTGAGATTTCTTTTCAAATGTTGAACCTTTGCTAATGTTGTTTACACACTGTATCGTATGTTGGGGGTGCAATATTTAACAAGAGGCAGATGAAACTTACATGATATCGAGTAAAGCAACTAAAATTACATCTTTATTTTTAACCCTTAAAAAAAGATTTTTAAGAACTATATATTGGGGGAGCGAAATTAAGAGATCCTGGAAGGAAATAATTATGCGAGGGAGCAAAGCAACCGAGCTTTGGAAATATGTCTCATTTTAGACCTTCAAAAACTGTATTTCTAATGCATTTACCCTGCGGATTGGGGCGCATAATTCTTCAGGATTATGATTTTTCTTAATTTCCCCATTTTTTTCTTTCTCTCTTGTGCGTTTTATTTCGCCCCCTCCAAGTGCCGCCCGGGGCACGTGCCCCATACCCCCCGTAGATACGCCACTTGATGCATGTACCTAATGATTTAAAAAATCATCAAAATCGACCAGGGAAGCCTGCACTATCATAAACATAAATGCCCTTTAGTCCCAGTATACGCTATGATGCACAATTAGAAAAAGAAAATATTTTATGTGATTATTTGACTATGAAAAGAGTTGCTGTGTTGCTGTCGTTTATAACGTTATCTGCTGCGCTATATACAAGCACGTACGTTGCACACTTTTCACGCACGCAGGCCTGCGAGCGACAGACAGATAGCGGACGAGCGGAAAGTGAGGAGAGGCGCCAATTTTATCTCAAGGACAACGCATCTTATATTTTATGTACGATAAGCTGGTAGCCTAGATGATGCTATTACCAAACACACTCTCATTCGTGTCGGACTAAGTGAGAAGAAATCCGATCGCTTGGTAATTGTTTTGAGTCTGAATGCTCTCATACACTATCAGCAGGACACATTCACAGTGTTTCTGTGATATCCGAGGCAAAGGGATGCTGCCTTCTCGTACGTAGGTCCGCGCTGATACTATCGAACAGATGTTCACTTTCCCACATGTTAACGCGTCTTCACGCCCATGTTCCTCTCATCCTTGCTTGTCGCTATGGTTATGAATCGAACTGATGCCTTCTCTCCTCCATCTAAGCTGAGACGTAATGAAAGATGGCGGGCGTTCTTAAAATGTCGAAGAAGGATGAAAAGGGACCACTTTTCTTATCTTGCCATCACTTTTGCCTTGTGTGCATTCCTTGTACTAATCCCACTCTACACTGGTCAAGTTATCATTGGTCACTATAGCTGGGGCCGTTATCAAGAGGTTCTAAATGAGCGGACATTAAGATCCGGTGAGTGAAGATCATCCTCAATCAATCTTATATAGGCCTAGGCCTATAATAATTTTACTTAATACTGATCCATTTTTTAAGGTATGATACTATATATTGCGTCTCAGTATCTGGTCAATTACCCATTCTTTTTCACTGAAGTTTGAATGAAAAAATCTAATTTCATTTGATAATGAAAGTGCTGTTCGACTACAAATTCAGAACGTGTGGTATGACAACCAAGTCCATCATCATTATACTGAGCTGAATACTCATTCGGCTGGGACAACCACAGACCTCATCGCCTGGTTAAAATAACAGCCTTATAAAATCTCACCATGCTACCATGTTCTGCAGAATGCAGATACATATGTATATACAGTACAGATTGATGTCATTTCAGCATTATTTTCAGGGTCATAAGATATTTGTTCCACTCACTAATTACGAACTGGCTTATTGCATCAAACATCTGGCATCTAAGGTTTAAAGTCAATAGATGCGTAGAGACAATACTGTTATATAGAGCATCTGTGTCAATCGGAGGAATATCAAAGGGCAATCCAACCTTTGGAATGAGTTGATTTGTTAGAAAGCATTCAGAACACGATAAAAACTATTTTCGAAAAATAAACTCAAGACAATTTCAATAGCCCTGTCTATCACATTTAGAAATGTGCGAACATTACACTGGTGTATTACATAATCCGAACCTGATTTCTATGGGCAGTACAATAGGCCTTTGAAATTGCCCTTGAGTTTATTTTTCGAAAGTAGTTCTTATCGTGTTATATTTGAAGTCATTCCCAAATGCCTGTTTCCACGTGTTAACTTATTGCAGGCAACTCCTATTTTGGTCAAAATCATGCAAAGTCCCTGGGATTTATGCGGGGTCTATTCGACTAGTTGAGCCTTAATTATACTTTTCAGAGCTTTAAATGTAAGCCGCATTTTTCATAATTTCAGATAAATTAGGGGTCGGATTAAAATCTTTCAAAAATCTCTGTTTTTGCGTGTTAAGCTAAGCCCAAAAGCATGCATAGGCCATGAGATTATTGCCCGGTTTCTTCCATTTTTAAGCCTTTATGTTTCAGAGTCTCAAATTACATGTAAGTTCTGTCAAACTGAATTTTGAACTATCCATCCTTCCTCTCGTACAGTGGCGCAAATCCATTTTGAAATACGGGGGGGGGGGGGGGGGGGGGGTCACCACCTTATTTAACTGTTGTACCTGTCCGAAATGTCTGAAAATTTTGATGCCAAAAAAAAAGAAAAAAAAAAGGTTAACACATTTTTGGGGTCTAGCTTGTTCTCCTCCAAAAAAAAAGAAAAGTCCTATTCCTGAATTGGGGGGGGGGGGGGGGGGCATTGGCCTGTCTTCAAAATCGTGGGGGGCATGTCCCCCTGTCCCCCCGGATATGCGCCCAAGGCATGCTCTCGTACAAAAATCAGACTTGATTAAGATATAATAAGATATGAAATGTCAATAATAAAAGGAGACGTATTTACATGTTGTAATATACCTACCTATTTGTATGTGAGATGTATTTGTATAGTCTCATTTTAACCAGCAATTTACGCCTGCCGAATGTACAAGAGAAATGCCTGACAGTCATTTGTCTTGGCATTGTTAAAAGTCTTTGGTCTGCTTCTAGACTTTCTGAATGGCAGCCCAAAGTACAGCTACATGCACTATGAACATGGCGAACCGAAGAAGCGGACAAAATATACAGCTCCTCATTGTACCTTCCACACTTGCTCTGGTTCCTTCATTGCTATTATGTAAAAATATGTAGAACAGGTTTCACATGCATATTCACCTGTTCTACTTATTTTACATAATAGCAATGAAGGGATGCTCTTTTGTCTACGAGAACAATTGTGGAGGGTACAATGAGGAGCTGTATATTTTGTCCGCTTTCTTTGTCATCGTGTTCATAGTGATGTCTCAATGTCTGTCTATCTCTATCCAAATACGCACCATTCTCCTTATCAGAAAATCTTGATCAAATAAGGCAGCTGCCTACATATTTTCTTACCATATTTCGTACTATAATAATTAATACTTTATTAGATGTTTATGATTCAACGTCCCTTTTTTACCAAAGGATTTTTACACTTGATTTTTTTTAACCTTAACCCCCGACTTATTTTGCAAGTGTAAATTTCATATTGGTTACCCAACATGTTGTGTTGCGATCTCAACTGCGCTGGACAGGTCATGTCATTCGTATTAATAAGGAGCGCCTACCAAGACAAACCTAAAAGATCTGTTGGACGACCCTTACTCCGCTACAAGGACACTTTGAAAAGGCAGCTAAAACTCACAAAGATCTCCCCTCACACTGTACTCTAGAAAACATGGCTTCTCAACGTGTTGAGTGGAGGCGACTTGTTGCTACAGCAGCTAATACAGCAGAAGCAGAACGCCATCAAGCTGCTGAGAGCAAAAGAGCTGCCAGGCGTGATGCAGTATCTTGTCCTCATAATGTTGACAAACCTTATGAATGCAATATTATGTGGCTTCCGCAGTGCCAGTCGAATTGGACTGTGGAGTCACTCAAGAAAACACTACAAAAACACTAGGAATTGTTCTTAGTCTTCATCGTAACGATGGACCCAAATGAAACATGCGCACAATATGCTGATGCCCGGTTATTATTATTGTCATTATTATTATTATTTATTTGACCATACGAATAAAGATATAGATACAAAGTAAAAAATAAAAGATATATAGAACGAGATAAGACAGTTCTTTCCTGATGTCCGTCGGGATGTGAACCCGCACATGCCATTCCCAGAATTATAATAGATATTGCACAATAAGCATATATAAATATATAAATGAAAATAATTGATCATTCAGAAATTTATGGTAAAGCATTAAATTTGTCAAATGTATATGTCATCAGATCTGGATGAATCCGCCTGGTATCAAAAGTGATTACAATCATGAAATTATCTGCTTGATTGAGGCCTCGAGAAAAAAAAAAAGAAAAACAATAAGAAAATATAACATATGATTCTAGTTCCAACTGAGTAAATCTTATTTTCACATAAGTACATCATGAAATCTTATTTGCACATCATGTAACAGAACATCAAAATATGCTTTCTATATTTTCGATGAGGGGGGGGGGGGGGGGACCATCAAAAATAAAAATTGACTATGCCTTAGTCAAAATCATATGAAATAAGGTACACCACCTTCATAATTACCATAAAAATGGGCAGAATTAAAGTGATTTGTTAGCGAGCCGATATACAGAGAAACACTATTATTAGATCATAAATCAAAATAATGCGATAATTTTAAGCATTTTACAAAAATATCAATGTTAATGAATCCCTTTCCCCAAATTATTCATTCGTAGGAATTAATCCATACACACAAATTCGTGTCACTGAGTACTGTGTGTGATCAGTCATGCACTCGAAGCTGAATCATTTTAGAAATATAATTTAACAGTTACACAATTTACAGATTTCGGATGTAATACGCAAAAACCAAACAACATCGGGCCGATGATGCACGTTAATACATGTACTGAGTGCAGTGTGTATATATATATATATATATATATATCACTGTTGGTTAATACATTGGTATCCCATTGTGTACTGGTGCAGTATCAGTATAGTGTACAGCTATCTGCATGTAGGAAGTTTGCATTGATTGCTTAATTAGATATAGATCACTGACACTGCATATCCCTTTTCTTAACAATCAAAATATTAAATAAATTATTTAAAAAAATAACACCTGTTTCTGATTTCATCAATATGATCAACGGTAGCGGTTGTGTTAATTATAGTAAAAATCTGCAGTCTGATTGTTTGTTTTCATTATTTCTCAGTTGTCCGTATCGTCTGTTTTTGTAAAGACTGAGAATATTGAAAATATTTTCGGCAAAATCAAATAGTACTACGATGATTTATGCAGGACTTTCGTCGTGCAAAACAGATTTGTTTGCTTTAGTACTGGTTGCTATGGTTGCGGTATAGCTGAACAAGACTAAATAAATAGAAAATGTATGGTTGAATCATTTGTTTATAGAAATAAATATATGCATTATAGAAGTATATGTGTGGCACGGGATCCATTTGATACATCATAATTTGTTTGTTTGTTTTGTATTGTTCTGTATTTTTTCGTTTTGGGGAGAAAAATTAAAACATAAACACGTGACTTGAATATAGTTTGCCATTGGCTACATTCTTGAACCTATCTTATAAAAAATATTCACAGGTCCATTTAGGGAGATATGAGTTGGTTCTCTGTCTTCGCCCGCAAACCGATTCTGATCGGACCCAGGTTCGAAAATGGTTCCAGACGTATAACCATGTCTGTAAAAACCCAACTACACATGTACACACAACCTTTTATAAGCAGGCACAGTGTCTGTTGTAAAATTTGATCTGTTTAGCATGGTAGTACGTTCAGCTCCATCTCCTGTATATTATAAATTACCATTTCATGTTATATCACTTCATATATATTGTTATTCTATCTTAGTATCTTGCTATGTTAGGCATATACATGTTTTCTTTATCTGTATCTCATAATTGCCAGCTTGCACCAAAGTGTAATTGTTATTGTTTGTATGTACTCGTATACCCCAGGAGGGTGATTGAGTTAATAAACTAAACTAAACTAAACTAAACTAAACACACACTTCCACACATAGTAGATCATGCATAGATCATGGACGCATCACAATGCATGTGCATGGGATTAACGGAGTAGACAAGGTCGAGCGTGAGTTTCTATGGACTGTCAGTGAACATGGTGAATACGTGTTGTCAACAAAAATCAGTTTATCTGGGGCGAGTACACTATTCCTCATTATACAATGACAAAGAATTTGAGCATTATGACTTTTCCTCAAAGGAAATCGAATAGCGGTCTCTCAAGATTAATTCTCCTCCGCCATTATAAACTCCACCCAATTCTGCTCCGCCTCATCCTCTTCCTCCACGGCTCCCCACGTCTCCTGTATAGTGAGGCTTCTCCTCCTCCTCCCCATGCACTCCCTATCTACCCCTCCTCCTCTTCCTCCCTCTTCTCCCCGCCCTCATCCCCTCTCTATCTCATGCTGCTGCTCATCCTCCTCCTCATGCCCCCTCTCTTCCCCAGTTTATCTTCCTCCCTGCCCTCCTCCCTTCTTTATCTCATGCTGCTGCTCCTCCTCCTCATGCTCCCTACCCCATGCGCCCTCTCTTCCCAAGATCCTCTTCCTCCCCAGATCCTCTTCCTCCCCAGATCCTCTTCCTCCCCGCCCTCCTCCTCTCTCTATCTCATGCTGCTGCTGCTGCTGCTCCTCCTCCCCCATCTTCCCCTCATCTTTACCGTTGATACTCTATACTTCCAAGATATTGCTAATAATAACAACCAACCACAGATGTGTTTACATTTTGTCGGAGGCGAAAAACTAATTCCTGACATTTGTTTTAAAAAAGCATAATCAATCTGGGTAATAGATTGCTAGTTAATAAATAGAACGCTTAACTATGCACAACGTTTGCACACACAGCAATTATATATATAAATATTTAGTGAGTACACATTTCACACGTGTACATTGTTGATATATGATATCAGCAGACCGATTTCGAAACGATTAATAGTTATCATCTATAGACGGGCCATGTAGCCCAGTCACACCTACATGTCCATGCAGACCGACTAATAACCGATAAAAGCTTGCCATTCGAGTTTATGTGATTATTTTGTTCTCTCTGTCGTCGGTTGATATCGGTCTCTGCGACGTGACAGGGGTATAACCTGCGTGTTAGGAAGTCAAACATTAATTATGTTAACCAGACATTTCACGTAGGCGGGAAGGGGGGGGGGGGGGGGGAGGGGGTATTATGTGAGCAATCTGTTCTGTGTGAGAGTACGGATATTATTATTATTATGTGAGAATATATTGCGAGGGTATCATGGTCATGATGGTTAATATTTTAGGAGAAATTTTATTGTGTGATGATATGACCAGAATGTCATTGATCACCACTGCTTTTGATTTCGGGGGTCATGCCCTCATTCTCCACAGACCTCACTGTTCTGTGTGAGGGTATGGGTATTATTATTATGTGAGAATATTTTAGGGGGTATATCATGATTATTGTAGAAGAACTGTTATTGATGTCCTCATTCTCCACCGACCTGACTTTTATTCCGCTTTGTTTAATCTACATTGTTTAGAAGATGCCATGCAAATTATGACGGTGACCGTTTCCCAAATCCTACTACTACTCACATTTGATTACAAAGTTAAAGACAGTATCATAAAATATGCCGCGGGGGATGCTAGAGGGGCCATGAATTTTGTATTGAAAGAGCACCGCAAAAATGTGAGGACCGTTTTTGTTTTCGAACTTTTCGTTTTGTTTTGTTGTTTTTTTGCTCCCACGGCATTGCTTCATGAAACCGTCCTGAATACAAGTTCGTCGATATCTCACTGAAACGCGTGTACGTGTTTCAGTGGAATGTACATGACGATTTTGGGAAAAGATGTCGGGGGGGGGGGGGGGTGGGGCGTTTCATCAAGTGTCTTGTTGGCTGAGTGGAAGCTATGGGGAATGACAATTAAAGTCCCAGCCATCCCCACCTTGGCATAATTAAGAACAGTTCCAATCTCGATCCTTAGGCTTCCAGTGAATCATTACCAAAGGGTACAACACTTTTTTCTCCCTCACTGGGACCAAGCAGGTGCCTCAACGCATTCTCCCACCTATCAGATGAGCAAAGATTCTGTGCTCATTTATGGAAGACGTTTTGTTTACCAGGGATGCTATATGGGGTACAAGTACAACGCCTTACTGGCTACATGCTGTCTCGCTTGGACAGGGCTCAGACATTTCTATTTTAAAACAGTTCACGGATTACCAAGGAGTGCAGCGGACGAAGCTGTATATTATTTTACTGCTAGATATCCTCCCAATTAATAAGCAATTTGACTACGAAAATCTCCTCATACTTGGGCAATATGCGAGCCTGCCTGAAGATATAGGATGGAGAGGAGGATCCTTGTGCATGCTATTGCCTGCAACATTCCCCTGATCAGGCACTGGTCAAAAATAATAAGCAACTACCAGCTTCCAAGTCTCACCACCCTCTTAGGAGATCACATCCCTTACAGAATGTGGAAGAAAATGGCAATTAGTAACATACGTAGTTGCAAAAAAAAAAATCATCTCTTAGCCTTTGGACTGGAAGGATTCTGCGAGATAAGAGCGGCTATTATCCGAAGCAAATTTCTAATCCGCTTCTAAGGGTAGCTGTCTGCATTAGAGCTCAGTTATCCTGCAAAACCTACTCAAATAAAGAAAAATTATTTACGTTGAATCAAAGTACTTCAAGATCCTGCTAGATTTGCGAGATTTCTAAGTCTTCGTTGGAGTGTTACGCACTTAGTAGGGGAATGCCATTTGCTCAATCATCATCAGGACACTATACAGAATCATATCGCCGAGGATAAAGAGTTGGCAACGGTATCAGAGTATACTTTGATGAACAGGACCCACGGCAATTCACTATTTCTGTTCCATGGGTGTCGATCCGGGGGGATGGGGGTATATATCCCCCCCCCCCCAAAAAAAAAAAAATGAGGTGGGGGATGGCCTGTGTTATCACCCCCCTCCAATATTGTTGGATAAAAAATAAGAATTATGAGACATTAACTTAAAACTAATTATTACCCAAACTCATTATGTTTGATCTTGAAATACCATCACTTTCTTTAATGATTAGAAGTATGGAAATAAGAAATGCCATAATTTCAACGTGAAAATATCGAAGAAAATTCGTTCGCTCGCATTGTTATTCTCAATTAAGCGGTTCCGCCCATTGGCGTAGAAAACCCCTTTCGGGATCCTCTAAAATGCAAGTTTTATAGACAGATTTTTGAAAATGACCCTGGTGCGGGAGGGGAATACCGGGCGCCAGAATCCCTAGATACGCCACTGGCTTCGCTCCCTCGCCGGTCACCCCCCCCCCCCCCCCAATCATGAACACGGATCGACACCCCTGTTCTGTTCTCTTCCTACCCGACATACCCCTGCCTATCTCGTCAAGAAAAAGCCTAAACCTACTTATCTTAAAGTTCCTGCACAAAATGCACCTCTCTCGCTCTACCTCACTCTCTCGTCAAACTGTGTAACTGATGTACTAACTTGAACAGTATTACGAAATATTGTGGATCTCCGATAACAACGGAGGAAGGATACACAAGAAGAAAGGTGATTTTTACCGACAAATTTGCTCCCAGCCAATCAGATGCAAGGATTTTAGTAGCTTATAACAGTTATTGCAACTTGTCATTGATGACAGGTTTTATGAAACAGGGCCCTGATATAGGTTATAGGTTAGATGGTTTATTTTACCTGACTGATAAGAAAGCATATGTAAGTAAGCAACCATGTATTTGCAAGATTTTTTTTAGCTTGCTTGTCATAGCATGAATATGATATTACATTACCATTACATATATCCGTAGTCAGAGAATTTTGCGTTGAAAACATCAACTGGGCGTTGTGGCGTGCGCCTGTAATCCAGCTACCAGTGGAAGTTATAAACTGATTCAGCGGACCCAGGTTCGAGACTGAGTCACGTCTTTCGGATGGTGACGTTAAAGGTCGGTCCCAGACGTAAATAATCATATCTGATTGATACACGTCTGTAAAAACCCAATTACACACACACACACGTTGAAAATGCACCCCACAAACATGACATGTATTATGTGAGGACCTTTATGTTTTTTAACTTGATTATTCATTTCGGAATCACGAAGTTTTGGAATTATGAACCCTTTTTCATTTTCGGAATTACAAACCGTCGGAGTAATGAACCTTCGGAAAAACGACACGTAAGCGAATCATACACCCTGAAAATTTGAACGTGCGCGAAGCGCGCGAAGTCTCTTGTGGCCGTGCTCTTGGGTTCTCCGGTGCAGTATCGGCCTTATTTTAGTACATTACGGTATAAACCATTTTTCAGAGCAATTTACAAGCAATTCATCATGAATTAAAAAGTATCAAATTGTGAACACTTACGAGCATAGCCATACAGATTATGGGCCCCAAATTCGCAGGGAAAATGCACTAGAAATCTAGTTTTTGAGGGTTTGAAATGCGAAAAATTTCCAAAGCTCCGTTGCTTTACACCCTAGTCAGAAGTCTTGACTAGACTTTTCCAAATCAATTTGGCTAGAACCGGGTCAAATTTCATTAGATTGCCGAATCATAGACTTGACTAGATTGCCTAGTCATAGACTTGACTAGATTTCCAGTCAAAACGCTTGACTAGAGTTTCCAGATCACTTTGACTAGAACCTGGTCAAATTTGACCAGATCCCTTAATCATAGACTTTGACTCGATTTCTATAAAATGCGTGACTAAATTTTGCGGATCATTTTGAGTAGAATAGTGCAGGTGCCCCTGGGAAAATCTGACTAGATTCTAGTCATATTTGGCTAAATTGTTATTAGAGTGTAGAAAATATACATTATATAAGAGTATCAGAAAATACAGATGTCAGGGTGTCAGGAAATAAGTGTCTCAGAATACAAGAGTGTAACGGAATAAGGATGTGAGAAAATAATGATTACAGAAATAAAGGGTGTCAGAAAACAGTGGTATCGGAAAACAAGGATGCCGGAAAATAAGGTGAGAGAATTTACCTAAGACATCTTTAGTACAGACAAGCTAATCTAACATTCATGTGGATGAAACCCTCACAATGCAGTGTCAATTCTGGTTTCAGTATTTGTATTTCCACACCAGCTGATCAATAGAAGCTGAACTTCACGTAGGCTTGGCTTAAAACGAGCTTGTATGGAGCGTCTTTGTAAAAAATAATGCGATTATGATCATTACTGTTGTTTATTAAAGCATGGGAGCAAATATCCCGACTTAGCCACAGTAACCTGTGCACATAGAATGATACAAAAGAACATTCGATAGTCGTTAAAGCTCATGTACAGTATTGGTAGCAAAAAGGAAAGTGGAAAGAAACGTGTTAAATCATAGTCTCGTGTTGTTCTCCTTGTATGAAAAGATGTTTGTAAGAGATCATTTTGTATTCCATCTATGATATCCGGTGAATTTCAGTGTAAATATCTGTAAAGAACACTAGTGACTAGCATGGCTATAGATCACTGCCAAGTGCTAGGACCTTTCAACCCCGACGACTACCTGCACAGCAATCTTGGGGCTTCGCATATTGCTGGCGTCACACTGTCCCGAACTTGAGACAAGATGGCCATACGAATATGGAATTTTCGATTTCGCGCGAAGTTGGCCCTGATTAATAGATGTTGGTCAACAGCCAATCAACAGCCGAAGGAAGTACGATGCCTACAGAAGGTCACACGACGGCACCCGAACCCACACACGAAGGCTACACGTGACCCCCCATTGTTATAAAACTTTCGCCCGACCGGACGCGTTTGAAATTCAATCAGGAGCGTCGCTAGAACATTTTGAATGGGGGGGGGGGGGGGGGGGGGGGGGGGGTGGGTGCGACACCCAAATTTGCCGACAAATTATTAGCGTGTGACACCTAAATTGCCGACAGAAATGCTGCACCCTAATCCACCCACAAATATAATGCAAGAAAATCACAGATGTAAAGATCTTTATCATACAGGCCTATTTTTGCAAGGAGGGGGCTGACGCCTTTTGCCGAAATAGCAACTTTGTAATTTTTAAATCTTTGCGAGCGAGCAAAGCGAACAAGCAAATTTTTAAAAACTTTTTGTAGAGAAAATGTACAGAAATTACATACAGCAGTTACATTATTATCTCGGAAGCTCACTGTCCAAATATGTGGATATTCTTTCTCCTCGCTTCCCGAATATGAAGTGGTGGTTGCCCGAATATCGGAACCTTGAAAATCCTCGAGGGAGGGGGCTGTAGCCATTGCCGAAGGGGGACGCCTTTTGCCCGAATACTAACCCATAGATTACGGGAACCGGGTGGCTTCTGTATAAGCCTATGAGAGTTAAAGAGTTTAGTAGTCAACAGGTTAACTTTTCAGTGTTTTTGCGAACGAGCGAAGCGAGCGAGCAAAAAATTTGCCCACTTTTTTCCCTTTATTTTCCTTTTCCCCTTTTCCTTTCCTTCTTTTCTTTTTGTTTTTGTTTTCCTTTCCCTTTTCTTTTTTCTTTTCTTTTTTCTTCTCCTTTCTCATTTCTCCATTCCTCTTCCCTCTCCCCCCTCTTTTTCGCCGACGGAGGTGGCGCATTCGCCGACAGCAATTTTGAGTAGAGGTGTAACACCCCCACATATACACCCCCCCCTCTAGCAACACCCCTGAATTCAATTGCTGATTGGATACTTACGGAAGCTTATAAGAGATAAGAAGACGAGAAGACAAGTTAAAATGACGAGAAGACGAGTTATTGGAACTCGGCAAGTCGACTTATTATGGACAAGAAGACAAGCAGACGAGCTGTCGGAACTCGGCAAGTCGACTTGTTTGGTACAAAAAGACGAGTTGACGAGTTACTGGAACTCGGCAAGTCGGCTTGTTTGGGACAAGAAGACAAGTTGACGAGTTGTTTGAACTCGGCAAGTCGACTTGTTTAGGACAAGACGACGAGATGACGAGTAAATGCAACTTGGCAAGTCGACTTGTTTGGGACAAGAAGACGAGATGACGACTTGCCAAGTTGAATTAGCTTGTTATCTTGTCTTCTTGTCCTATACAAGTCAACATGCCGAGTTCAAACAACTTGTCTTCTCCTTTATTTGTCTCAAATAAGTCGGCTTGGACAAACGAATTCAACACGAAAATGAACCTTTGCAAGGTCTTCGGGCAATTTTTTGGCATGCCAAAGATTTTGCCACCGCACGCGAAGTTGCTGCCGGAGCCTGAGAAACTCCACCGGCGGTCAGATGCCCTCAAGAATGGCCCGATGTCTACACGATCAGAGCTAAATTTGAACATTTCCCGTATCGTTTGTCCATCTTGTCTCAACTTCGGGACAGTGTGACGCCTGCAATAGAGATAACATGTGTGTCACTATGTGCAGCTACTTATTGGTTTTACATGTGTTTGTATAGTACGTGCTGACGTTGTTGGGAGTTCACGTGCCTGCATGGCCCGGCATATAAACTATTTTTTGCCTCTCATTTGTTTAATATTAAAACTTTAGGAGGCCAAATCTTCACAGTGTCTTAGTATTGCTTGAATCTTGCTATTTAGCTATTTAGCAACAAAAATCGAAGAAATCTAACGAAAAGTTTTTGAGGGCTTATACTAAAACTCTACATTACCTTTAAAGGGAGGGGGGCAATCCTTTTTTCCGAAAGTTTACAATTTCCCATGCCAGGGGGTTCATAATTCCTAAAATGAAATACGTACGGTTCATAATTCCGAAATTGAAAAAGGGTTCATAATTCCGCGGAAGGTTCGTAATTCCGAAAATGCAAAAGAGCCCTACATAATTTTTCGGAACTTAAGATGCTTCGGGATTTGGAACCCTTTTTCATTTTTGGAATTATAAGCCTTTTTTTTTCATTTTCGGAATTATGAACCCTTGATCATTTTCGGATTAGTGAACCCTATTTCATTTTCCGAATTACAAACCGTATTTCATTTTCATAATTACGAACCCGTTTTCATTTTCGGAACTATTAACCTTCGGCGTAACGAAGCTTCGGAATTACGACCCTTTAGTCGGAAAAACGACATGTAACCGTTAAAGGTCGTGAGTTCTGGGAAAGAAGAAAACATAAAAATCATACCGAATCAAATGGAACTTAACCTGTATATTGAAAATTTACAAATAAATTATATCTGTCGAATGACTTTCATTTTAGTAACTATACCTACATCCGAGCCATGAACAAACAAAGATAAGGATACTGAGGTATTTTTACTAACCCACGTGTGACGCGGCCTTCCATGTGCAAATGTGAGTTTTGAATTTCTATGACCGTGATTTTCAGCTCCTTTTTGTTAGCTTTTATATACTTTGAGGTATTCAGATGATACGCTTATCACAGTACTGGAAAGGAGAAAGAGGTGATAACCCCTTACCATGTGGAATGCTTTCATAACCAAATGAAATCTGGTAAAAGAGATTCATCACAGGATCGTATCCGGACAACTACCCCCTGGACAATTATCCCCGGACAACTACCCCCAGACAACTACCCCCTGGACCACTACCCCTTAGGACAATTACCCCAGGACAACTACCCAGGACAATTACACCCATGACAAATACCCCCGGAAAAACTACCCCCGGATTCTGGGTTTGTTGTCCGGGGGAGGGGGCTAAAATTTTGTTGGGGGGGGGGGGGGAGTTTTCCTAGGGGGTAGTTGTCCGGGGGTAATTGTCCTGGGGCGGGGGGGGGGGGGGTAATTGTTCAGAGGATAGTTGTCCGGGGTAGCTTTCCTTGGGGTAGTTGTCCTAGAATCCACAGGATAAGGAATATTTTGTCGATCAACTGAATATAAATCAACCGAGCCTTTATCCTATGGGCCGAATTGCTGAAGGAGTGTTCTCTCACTCAAAGGGCTCTCCTTGGTTCTCTGCTAATAATGGATGTACAAACATGAAAGTTTCTCAGAGGCTTAATAGTGTTATTTATTTGGGCTTTGTGACAAATAGTTGTATGAGAATCTAAGCCAAGATTTCTATAAATCCCCGTTGATACCACCTACACCGTTTCTAATGGCTTATCAACCAAGCAGAAAAAAACACACATTTCTGTGAACCATCAGAAGTTTTAAATAGGCGTCATGAAATATTATTTAATGTGGAAAAAAATCGACTCACAATAAGATATTTCGAAGCAGGAGAGGAACAAAACAGGAGAACCAACGTAGAACAGTGAAAAAACACCATAAAAAGTCATTTCCATTGAGGATTCTTGGGTGTTCAACCTCTCACTCTCCATCGGTTGAAAAGTGCAAACTTCAGTACCTTTGTGAAACTCTCCTGAACCGAATTTGAGGAGGCGTTATCAGGTGATGGTTCAGTGGGGACACACAGTGGTGGTGTGTGGGTTCGATACCCATCATGACTCTGTTAACTGAAAATCAATCGCGTAAATATTTGGCAGGGAATCAGAGAACAAAGGGAGAGATATTTTGAATCTGAAAAGTAATTCTCCTTTAGAAATAAAAGAAAATGGAACACGAAAAAATAGTGTTACTACGTATTAAAGGGGAAATCCATCCTGATATGAACTACGTTTTAAAAGAAGCAGATCAATGATATTGCTCAAACTTTCATTGACCCGTTTCTTTAATTTTCTACTTCTTTTAGGACTAACTTAATATCAGGGTGGACTCCCTTTTAACTGAAATCTGATACGTGCTTTACAGGGCTCATCAAAAATTTGAATACTAAATGAACTGATGATCAATGCTCAATTGCAGTGGTAACAGTTTATTGTTCTTTTTGCTTTTCTTTTTTCTGATAAAGGAGCTGAAGACTTCGATGGAAGTTCAGTCCATCAAAATGACCATCTTGACCACCATGGCAGGGAAGAGGAACTCAACTGTACTGAGGGGAGCATCCATAGCTTTCCGCTTCATCTATTTACGCTTGAGCAACGCCGCCACGGAGCCGTCATAATACACGTTGTCGTCATGGCGTACATGTTTGCCGCCCTGGGAATCGTTTGCGAAGAATATTTCATGCCTGCCTTAGAAGTCATATGTGACGGTATCATGTTGTTATAATATTATAATGCTTTATAATTTTCATTATTATTACTCAATATCTGGATCGGAGGTTCCCTGACATTTGCTCATGTGACAATTGCTCCGGTCTGCCATGTTAATCCTAATCCTAAACCTAACCTATAACCAGTCAAACCCAACTTCGGAAAACCGAGCGGTACGGCGTACGAATATAGAGCCCTCATCGTTCAGTGCGAGGCAGTGTGTAAAAAAGGCATGGGGAAAATCTTGCAAAGTCAACCTGCCAGCAATATATACATTTTCAAAGATAATACTGAGTGTCAATTACCTTCAAAATTCTTTAATAATTCGTCATATGTAATGACTTTCAAATAAGAAACATTTGAAATAAAAATATCCGCAGCATTATTTTTGAAAAATATATAGTCTATATTGCAGGATTTTCCCTGTGCTCGGTTTTCCGAAGTTGGGTCTGACTGATAACGAATGAACGTAATTGCAATGAGTTTGGTGTATTTAAGCATGCTCGTATACGCACCATTGTAAAAGGGGAGTGAAACAAATTCTGATAAATAAAATCTTTTGTTTGTAAATATACAGGATAAGGATCAATGATCAATCAAAGAAACCAAACTTAAAAGCCCGCCGAATAATAGCATGGACGGCATACATTCCCTCTTGAAACGCCGAAAATGTCGCGGTGCATGCAGCTGAAAACACAATGGCGTCTAATTTCGTTTACAAGCGACTGATTCCTTTATTTTTTTAACGCTGTATTTTTCATCAAATAATACCATACATGAAGTTTAGAGTGAGGCAACAGATTAACATTTAGACTGATGCTAGTGAAGTTAGAGAAATAAATGAAGCGGAGATGACAAAAACAGGCACTGAAAATGTGTAAGATGTTATGGGACATCATCAGCTTAGGCAGGATTGGTCCTTGGTGTGACGTCACATATCTCAGTAGCGTTCAAAGAGCTCTTCCTGTGCTATAGCGGGGCTGTATTTTACCACTTTATAATTGGTAAATAATTATTATTTCAAATGTTCCATGCGTTGAATTTTAATACGTTTGTTTCCTCTGTGCTTCACCTACGCAATAATAAGAATTAAATAAATATTTAAAATCTAAAGTTCTACTTTAGGCAATCGAAATGGCGCTACGTATGTGCGACTGGCAGATGAAGGCATGCGCCAGTAATGGTCTCTCTCACATCTGCGCAAAGAGACGGAATGTGCATTTGATACTCCTCATCTACCACCCGTTCATCATATAATTATTTATTGTTTATTACCAGAGCCGTCGGTAGAGGGGGGGGGGGGGGGGGGGGGGGGGGGGATGTGACAACTTATTTGACTTTCCATTAAAAATTGCTGTCTGTATTTTATAATATGTCGCCAAATCAAAAGAATGGGGACCTTTTGTGCTTGTTATGACTTTTGTAAAGTTTGACAATATGAGAACCTCTTTTTCTACTTGTCGAAAATATTTTGGGAAACTTGTTGGCAAATTTGTCCACCCCGATACTTAGGAGAATAGAAGTGATTTCATGCTAACCCATCTAAATTCGACCCTCTGTTTGAAAGCTCGTTGTGTGCACTCATAGAAACCGATGCACGACACATGCTCCGGTGACAATTGTTCCGCGTCAATTTTCGTTCACTGACAGAATTCTAAACTCCAACCCTGAACAAAAAGACATTTTCACGATCTTTACCTCACCCTAACCCTAACCCTAAACATAACCTACGAACTAATTGCAACCCCTACTCTAACCCAATATTTTTGACAAAATAAAGCAATAATTGTAGCCGGAGCATGTATCGGAGCACTCATAAAACACTCGGTCAAAAAGTGCCTAATAAAGTCCGGCTCAAACGACACGAGGCGTCCTTTTGATTGCGCTAATCGAGCCTGTGGAGGCTATTACCCCATGCGCCAGTTATTAATAATATTGTTTGCACTGGTAATTTTTGAAATGACGATTTAAGCGATATCGCTTTTTCATGACAAACCAAAGACGGTACAAAGTCACTGACGCGGACGGCCTCGTGGGAGCCAGGCTGATATACCCATGATGAGGATAATTAATGTGTTCCGCCCCATTTCATTCCGAAATGGGTAAATAATTTGTCCTATTATGATCATCTTTCACCTGATATTTGGCAAACAATTGCTTAATTGGGCGATAGAGTGGAAAAAATATGTCAATATTGTTACGTTTACACAAATTTGTATGACTCTTGTAGATCCAAGCTTTACCCAATAGTTTTTTATCAGTGAGTTTGAATATACTTGTAGGAAAATTTTAGTTTATTATACATGTATACATGAGCTTGCAAAAAGACACTTATACTAGGATGAAACGCAGTTCATGTAGATGAGCATGGTTGTATTCTTTTATCTCAAGTACCTCTAACGGATGTTGAAGACGAAACTCACTTCATATCTAATTTCATAACAGTGGCTGGTATATTTTAATAAACCTGTACAACAACAAGGTCTGACGGTAAAGCAACCAATCAGAGTCAATGTAGACAGGGTACACCATACCCTGTAGAATCGTTTCAATATGGCAACTTCCTTCTACTCTGTCGCCCTGCCGAGGTCAATGATATCCACGTGACGTCTATTCGAAGCATCAAACATCAAATCGTTGTTGAATTTGGTTTGAAGTGGTGGTATCAGATTACACCTTCCTAATTTTGTTTTAATTCATGGTAACACATAAAGTTGTTTAAGATTACTCGTGTAAACTCACACGCGATTTGCATGGCATTATAAAGAATTACTTTGCTTTGGCGGGGGAGTAAAATAAAGTCATGAAAATAATGATTAATGCAACTGTTGTTGGATTAATAAGAATAATAAATGTCTACTAAACCGAAAATTAACAGTTGTGAAAGGTCTTTCCCGTATATAGCTGCCTCTGAATATAACAAAATTATGCGCGTAATGTCACCAATTTTAATTTAAATGTAACTTCATAAAATATAGTCTTTAATATGAACCTGGGGTGGGGTGAGGGTGTAGTAGGAGATTGGGTTTGGGTGGTGTTTTATTTTGGGGGTCAACTTGCTTTAATAATTATGTAACCTACTATTACAGCTGAATGTGCTTCAAAATACCTTTATACCATTTCCAGATTTTGAATCTATGACCGTTATTATTTTTTCTTGTAAAAGTTATGTGTTCGTTTTTAATACGGAAATAAAACGAGCAAAACAAACAATTCAACACTTTCAAGAAGAATTTTATTAATTTACTCATTCTACACATAATAGGTAGAAATAAATAGGTCGAAATGAAAGGTCGAAAATTTGAAACTCATCATGACTCTAATCGGAGTATGTTTCTAGCAATACACGTAAGGGGGAGGGGTCTGTTCCCCCCCCCCCCCAGTGTCTATGCACCAAAATAACTTACATTTCATATTCAAATGCGTGTACAGTATGCGACTTACAACAGAGGATAGAAGACTCGCACTATGTAAAAAAAAATCGCAAAATCTCTAACAAATCACCATGTTCGCATACCTGGCTGCCTTCCCAAAAAGAAACCAAAATATCATTATGTCAGGTTCCTACTTATCACCAATTCAAATGCAAAACCAAACGTTTCAAAAACAGTCCACTACCGTATTTAACAGATTTACTTACATGACTTAACTACAACTGAATTTATCTGGTATACCATGCATGAAAGGATATCTGATAGATTCTCAACATCGATTCTGGTCTTTTCTTTTCATATATATTATATACTTCTCTTACACAATCATTCAATTTTCTACAAATAGAACTTGTATTTTATTCGACTTACCATTTCCAAACGTAAGGTGCTAGCCTTTTCTCCTCGACGATACAGTCTTCTCTTTAATCTCTATAAAACAGTACTACATGCAATACAAGTTCATTATGATAACTGCAGCTGTGTTTTATTGTAAATGTATCTTATTGCTGTAATTTTACCATTTTCAACATAAAATAAGTGTCAGTATATATACTGAACCAATAAAGTAAGTCCCCCCTAGCATTTTTTTCATATTATCTCAAAAAATATTTTGCCGATATTTATATCGCAAATGGTAATGGATATGGCATTTTCTTACGGACAATGTGAATGATAAATGGTTGCCATAGAATTACGTTTCTGATACAAAGTGCAAAAAAATGTTGCACTTAAAGTTTTATATGGCATATTGGTACATTTTGTATACGAGTAAGCATCGTCATTGAAGATGGCCCGACACAAATCTGTGATGTAAATCAGTAACGGGTCCGCTCGCTATTCTAAAGGACTGCTATTCATTTAACACGCGTTATGAATAGCGGTCCTTATGAATAGCGAGATAATTTGTCTATGGTTTGCTCGCTATTCATAAGGACGGCTATTCATACAAAACCGCTATTCATTTCGTCACGCGTTATGGATAGCGGTCCTTATGACTAGCGAGGTTACCCCTTCAGTAATACTGCTGCACTTTTCTTAGTGGAACTATTTTTTAAAAGCATGCATTTTTCTAGAGAAATAGGCCTTTCAATATGAAATTGTTGGCAAGCGCAGCGGAACGTCGGGCTCGGACAATGGAAATGTGTGTATGGGGGGGGGGGGGGTGGGGACTTTGGCGGACATAAGGTGCCCTCTACTTCCATTGTCCAAGCCCGACGTTTCGCTGCACCTGCCAATTTCATATTGAAAGGCCTCTTTTTTGCACTTTGTATAAAAAAAATACATTTTTGACGATGAAAACGTAATTCTATGGCAACAATGATTTACCATTCACATTGTGCGTAAGAAAATTGCGCATCCATTACCGTTTGCGAGATCAAAATCGGCAAAATATTTTTTTGAGATACATGAAAAAATGCTAGGGGGACTTACTTTTTTGGTTGAGTGTATAATGATATTCGAGTTTTATATTTGTTATGCCAACTATTCGTGTAAACACGAGATATTTAACCCTGCGGCATTTATGTGAAATATATTCCACAAATAAACCATTGTTGAATTGAATAAGATGAGAGAAGACTTGGAAAGGGAAAAGAAGGAGTGCTGGAGACTGGTTAGGTTTGTGAGCAAGTTAAGAATAAAGCCCGGCTCACAATAGACCTGTTTACTAAGTTATTCAAATTTTATGCATACTTTTGAAACAAAGGGTGTTCTTGACAACCTGAAAGCTTGCCAGAGGCTTGTCAGACATAGCAACAAGTAATGTATGCAAACTGGATTCCAAGTATTGTAGTTCATTCATTAATAACAGGTTAATGGAATACCTCGTTACTAGGTCCCCAGGAAAGAAACATCCATAAATTTGAATCACTTAGTAAACAGGTCTATTGCGTCAGTACCTACCCTTATTGAGCCTGTGAAAGCAACACATACGCCAGTTAGTAAACGTATTGTTTCCACTCTTTATTTTAAAATCACATTTTGAAACGTTTATGACGCACCAAAGACTTTACGAGTCACTCGGTCCTTAAATAAGTCAGTAAATAACTCCCCGTGTGAGCAGGGCTTTACACTCTTCAAACTTCTGTGTTATGACTTTCTCACAGATTTTTACAGTTTACATCGTTCCTTCCTTTTATTATCCCTTTTTATTTCCCTCACTTTCTGACAGCCTTTTCACATACCGCTTTCACTGGAGGAATCTTTTGGTTTTGTCATCGGGTTGTTACAACACTCGATAAACGATTCGGAAAACTCTATTACGGGGATGTAAAATAGTATTGTTTCTCACGGATAGACATTATTCACTTTAACTCATTATGTTAAATTTTCACGTATACATTATAAACATTTAAGTAGGCCTAATATATACATGATCAAGACGACATTTCAACACTCCTTTTAAGATACATGCATTCGCTATGTCAAATATCCTTATCAAACCTTTATCATATTGAGCATATGTCATTGCTTGGAGTGAGAAGTGGACCTAGTACAGTACAAAAAGAATACTGAAGAAGATTTACAAGTGTTTTGTTGTATTTTTAAAATTTCTTGCAGTGCTGAACTTATCTGAAGATGTAGCAGGAGCTTCTTTCATGTCCATTGGAGGATCTGCACCCGAATTATTTTCAAGCCTTATTGGTAAGAAAACCCGGCTACTGTTATTTCCTTGAGTGTTGCGTGTTGAGTTGCGATGCTTCATCAGAAGAAATATGCTTAGTAGTAAATCTTTTCACACATTGCAATAGCAGTACAATAAGTTGGAGCCTCGTGGTATATTGATTCATTCACTTGACTCTTGGTCAAAAACGAGGGTTCGAACCTCTTCCCGGCCCGGTGCGTATATTCTTAGACAAGGCCTATTATAATATTTGTATGATATTACGCGTTTACATGATGATAACCATGATTATTAAGATGGTAATTACTAATAACCATGCACGGTGATTGCAATATGGTGATAACAAGATACTAATTATACTGTCCCCAGTATTACTCTCCGTGGTAACGCCCATAAATGGTGTAATATCATAAATCTCTCTGTTACTATTAGTAATTTTAATGTGTTATTTTCGCCCTTAATAGCTGTGTTTATAACCCATGATGATATTGGAGTTGGAACGATAGTCGGATCAGCAGTTTTCAATATCCTATGTGTTATTGGTCTATGTGGATTGTTAGCTGGACAGGTATGTGGTTTATTTTACACTTTTAAAGCAGTTTATCATAAGCACTCGCTTCTTTCGAAGGAAACATCGTTCCATCTCTGCTGCTCCCTCCCCTAGTTCACGAGTTCATGAATTTCTCTGACCTTTTTGTACGGCACATGTATACAAATGGTTTACTTATCTGACTTATTTTCTCCAAACATGTATTTAACAATTGCACTTACAAGTCTGGATAACTTTATATTTTTAACTAATTTATCAGACATGCGAGATAGATCTGGCTCCAACTTTCACAGCACAGCAAGTTTGGGTACTTTTCTAACCTGTTAGTGGACTGACTTTCAGCATTTGCCATCATTTACTCTGTGAAATATATAGGTGGCTGGTTTAATTGTTTCTTTGGGTTTTTTCTCTCATAATAGGTTATATATTTGACTTGCTGGCCTCTTATTCGTGATTGTACATGCTACATAGTATCTATCATTGCTTTTGTTCTAGTAGTGATCGACTCCAAGGTGACATGGTGAGCTCTCAGTTCTTTCTTTCCAGAATTTAAATACACTTATATCTGATCAAAATAGTATACTGTATAATAGTTATAGTGAAAATAAATGATTATATGAAATCTAGGAGAATTTCTGGTTGAGAAACATAAAAATATTTTAGATATGCTCTACAGCTCAACAGCGCCACCTATCAGAATCGATTAGTGCACTTTGAGACGATTGAACATTTTATTTTATATTGTTCAAAATACGATAAAGAGAGACGTCTCTTAAAAGAAAGGATTAAATTGAAAAATCCTAATCTAAAAGACTGATTGATGTCTAACCCAATTTTCACTCGTGAATTATTGGGTTATATATATGATACCAATCGTTTTAGATAGCCCGCCGTGGTCGTGGTATAGTGGTATAGTGGTTCATTGGTTCATTCACTTGACTCTCAATCCAAGGGTTGAGGGTTCGAATCTCAGCCGGCACTAGCGTCTTTTGGCAAGACATTAACCCACATTTTCCACTCTCCACCCAGGTGTAGTAAATGGGTACCTGTCAGGATTTATTCCTTGAAATGCACTGTGCGCTGATTACGGCTGCCGGAGCTAAAGCCAGGGTAATAATATCCAAAACCCTTTGGAAGCGCATAGGGACGTTATATCATAATGTGATATGCGCTATACAAGAATAGTGGTATTATTATTATTATTATCATTGATGCTGTTATATATCCGATGTTGAAGCAATTGGGTAAAGAGTAAAAAACAAAACAAAACAAAACAAAATGTATGTGTGTATGCGTGTGTATGTATGTGTGTATATATATATATATATATGTATAATTGTGTATATATATGTATGTTTTCCATGAACAATTGGAATTTACCCCCCCCCCTCTCTCTCTGTTAATTCCTATTGATTGATGGGGTATCTTGATATTATAGCGAATAATTACGAATAATCACGATCGACATCTTTCTAACTTTTCTAAATTTTGCCTCCAATGACAACACCAACAGTATCATCATCTCTTACATTGTCATCATCATTACCACCACCATCACCACCACAATATTCCATCACCACCAATACTAACACCTCCACACCCGTCATCAAACCACCACTATCAATGCCGCCTTGCTGGAGAGTGACTTTAGGCTGGAGATATACTAATACTAGAGTCTAACAAGCGCCGGCGCGGCGTAGCCATGGGGCCTGGTGGGCAACCCTCTCCACAAATTCACTGTGACCCCAAGGTGCCCCATAAAAAATCCAGACCCATCAGCAATTTAGTGATCTGCCTTATTTACTGCCCCTTTATGCCCCCAGTGACAAAAAAGTAAATTAACTCCCCTCCCATGAATTACGAGGACGATGTCACAATACCTATCCTTCCATCCATCATGCAACAAAGCAGGACAACAAAACAGCCTCCTGTGCCCCCTACACAAAAGCAAGGCCCCCAGTGCCCCCTACTGAAAATATACTGACTATGTCGCTGCTAACAAGCCCCTATGTTAAGAATATATTGCTAAGTTCTTGCAATGTCGTGTTAATTTATTGTGCAGATCATGCATTTCATTTCCTTTTTTTTTATTGCATTTCTTCGTTCACTCTTCTTGTGGTTCTTTCAGGAAAGATTCGGTGACCCTCCTTACCTTATACGCCGCCTACTGCATTCTCATGTACTTCAACCCGCGAATCGAACAAATGGTGAGGAAAATCACACCAGGTTGCTGCAATCCAAAACGGCAGGACTCCACTACAAGCGATGATCGAAAGCCCGTCCAACCCACCAGCAATGGACACACTCGCGGCATTGACCAGATGGAGTTGACCGGGCTCCTTGCAGGGTCCGACGTCGATAGTGAGGATCATTCACCGGTTCGACATCAGATGAACGGTCACGTGACCACCGGCCTTCATGACCCTAAAGGTGAAAATTTTCATTCAAAATAAAATCTGAAGCTGGAAGGAACATGATTAATATTTTCGGATATAACGAGAGGTACATATTAAACACATATCACAGAGGAGTTTAATAAATGCCTGCCTTTTATAAATGACCATTATTGGGGTAGACAAGTTTCATTGCACAGGAGGCCAATACTTTCAAATGCGACCAAATATTTTTCGTTAATAATTTTATAGGAGAATTAACACTAGAATATAAATGTACTTATGTTCAAAGGTGTAATATATTCTTAATCATTGACCTGTATCACTTTAGAAATAAAATATCAGAAAAGGGTTTAAATCAAGACATTCTAGCACACGGTATCATCTGCTAACACTTCATGGGGGCTGCCATTTTCTTGATGACATGGAGTTGTACATGAACCATTGGAGACCGTTCCGGTCAGGAAGATATTTTTAATCCACGAGCTAAATTGCTTCTATTCATTATAAAAAAGCCCCATATATGATGGAAAATACATAACAGGTGTATACATTTATTTTAAAATTTGAGATTTATAGATTTCTTTTTAAATTCTCCGGTTTTGCTAACTAGAAATCGATTTCTTGGTCTTGCCTGGCAGAGCAGAACATAATTTATACAACGCGCATTCTGACTTTTGAAGTCCATTATCTCAAAGCAGGTGAATGCATAGTTTGTCACTATTGACGCTCGGGAAAGTCATCATCCATAAATTTGAATTAATTCGCTCCGTCACGTACGTCATAGTATCAAGAAAATAGACTGATATTTAGTAAAATCGTAATTTTCAAAGAAATATAAAACACATTTTCGTTTTTAGAATATATGTATATATCTGTTAAATATTTTAAATCTCGGATGGAATTTTGTATCAGGAAGAAAGACAATTTTGCATTCGGATTAAAAATATCTTTATGTACACATCAAGAAAATGGCAGCCCCCTGGTATCGCTAGCAGACGATAAATCTTGCTGAGAAAATCCTGATTTATACCCATCTCGTATATTTTAATGTAAAAGTACGTAGGACAAGAAGAAGGAATAGATTACATCTTTGAATATGAGCTCATTTATATTTTGAGGTTAATTCCCCTTTAAGTAAGGAGGTATTTACACGACTGAAATTAGAAAAGTTTATCACAAAAATATTCAAAATGGCGTTGCTTCATGATATATCACTAATTTTCTTTCATTATATAAAATCTCTTATATTCGTGAGTCATACACCTATAGGCCTCTACCTTACTTCATATACTGGTCAAACACGAGTACAGGAGCACTATGGGAAGGACAAAAACTCCCATATCTGGAAACCCTTAATAGTGGCTTCCACATGTTCAAAGCAATGTCTAAAAGATTCTAGATACTGCCCACACAGATTTCCAACTCAAAATTAAAGAAGGCTTATACATCAACTGGACCAAACCACAACTCAACCAACAGATGTACAATTCTCAAATAATGTTGTCGATTATAATTGATGTATTGTCCATTCAGGTCATTGACCATTCAGGTCCTTCACCCTATTACCTGAATTCATGACTTACCTATATTAATTCACTCATGATGGTTTAGATATTCGTTGTAATCAGATAGTATATATAAAGTTGATTCTGTTGTAAAATTTCAGACTGACGATGGAGTTTTCATGACTCCTTAACATGTATCATTCCTTAAAAAAGTTGTTTTCTTTGTTGTTTTTATTTTGAAACTGATCAAACACCGTCATCAATAATGCTGTAAGCCCTGATTATAAGCAACTGCGATTAAACATTAAAAATCTTGTATGATTTGTATGTGGGTTTTCCTCCATTTCATATTTTTGTGTAAGAAGACAGTGTAGGGTTATGAAACCGCATTATCGATATGCATTCAATCGTTCAGACTTGCATACACGACGTATATTTCTGATTATCTTCTTAATTTCCTAGGTGATGGCAAAAACAACAATACCGGCGTTGCTGACAAAGCTGTACAAGTAGACCTTCATCGAACCGGAGAACCGAAAGACAAAACAGAAGAGGACAGCGACGATGAAAAAGAACCAGGCTCACCCTTTGACCTACCGGAGAAGGGCTTTGGTCGATTCGCCCACGTGCTCGCTTACCCTGTCATCTTCGTCTTCGTTATTTCAATCCCAGATTGCCGGAAAAAACGATGGAGGCGGTGTTATGTCTTGACTTTCATTTCTGCCCTAATATGGATTGGTTTCTTAACTTATACTCTAGTCTGGATGGTCACTGCGATAGGTACAGTTTCTCATACTTCCCAAATCTTTTTTTTTTTTTTTTTTTTTTGCTTTTACTGACTCTTATATAAGCAAGTAACTTGATCTCACTTCTTCCACTTTTCTCCTTCACAGTCTACCTTCTCCCATTTTCCTGCTTGTCTGCCTTTCCAGTATCTCCATTTTTTCTCTGTCGTTCACTTTCTCTTCATCCCTTGAGGTCATCCTTAGCACCCTAACACTCACAAATTCTGGAATAGGAATTTTTTATTGCTTGACAGAGAATTTTGGAGGAAAACTAGACCCAAAATATGTGATAACCCTTTTTTTTGTTGGCTTGTCAGAAAATTTTGGAGGAAAACTAGACCCCAAAAATGTAACAACCTTTCTTTTTTTGTCAGACAGGTACAAAAGTTAAATCATGTGGTGCCCCCCGGTATTTCAAAATGGATTTGCTCCACTGCACCCAAGCATTTATTCGCCTTCTTTTCTTGCTCTTTAAATATGCTCGTCATTGTTTTTAGGATGTTTTCCTCTCTTTTGACGCTTTTCCTTCCCATTTTTCTCTTTATTTTGCATTTATTGATAGTGTCCTACTTGGGCATGATTTTGATAACTTGTCTATCGCGAAAACCATAGTTGTGAGGAAGGAACAGGACAAAGTTGCAATTATTTTCATGTGCCTCTAATGAACAGGATAATTTTTTTCGCCTAACCATGGTAAGAAAATTGTCGATAGATTCCGGTTATCTTCTCCTTGAAAACCAAGTATTTCCAAGAGGCTCCTGCATTAACACCTGCGATTTAGCGCAATAGATCTGTGTATTAATTTTATGATTACTTCTTAAACAAAAGCTTTTTTTGACAACTGAAAAGCTTACCAGAATTTTGCCTGTCATAGCAACGACTAATGTATACAAAATGATGTCCATCCACAGAGATATCATTATGCATAGCAAATGAAGGTAATAGTTAGTAACCATCGGTTCTGGAGAGAAACCTGCATAAATTGAAATACATTAGTATGGCTTTTTCTAAAAAAATCAAACGGCTGCAATTAAATGTTCATGCAGTCAGAACTATGTATTTCCGATTTGCGTTTTATCGTATGCTTTACATGTCAGAATTCGTCTGTTCTAGATGGTTTTGAGCTTTAGCTGAGTTACTAAAGATAATTAGAAAATTCACAATATTAAAGATATCATGGTGACAGTCTTAAGTTTTCTATTCTTTTCCAGGTAATACGATAGGTATACCGGATACAATTATGGGCCTCACTCTACTCGCGGCAGGAGCCAGTACACCAGACACCATGCTCAGTATCATCGCTGCTCGAGGAGGTAAAACTTAAAGGGGAAATTCACCCTGAAATTAACTTGATTTTTAAAAGAAGAAAAATTTAATAAACTGAACAATGAAAGTGTGAGCAAGATCCGATACAAAATAAGAAAGTTATGAATTTTTGAAGTTGTAATCAATTAAACATAAATTGGCAACTCCGTGACGCATCTTGCGAGCTCCTCTCCCATTTGCCCTGGACGTAAAATATCATAAATTTCCATTTTCTCGAAAGATGATGTATGATACAAATATATTCCCTCATCAAATATAAAGAAAATATAAAACTTATGATTTTGTGTTTACGGAGGAAATGGGAGAGGAGCTCCCAAGATACCTAACCGAGTTGCCAATTTGTGTTTAATTGATTACAACTTCAAAAATTCATAACTTTCTTCTTTCTTATCGGATTTTGCTCAAACTTTCATTGATCTTTTTTTAAAAATTTATCTGCTTCTTTGAAAACTAACTAATTATCAGGGCAAACTTTCCCTTTAACCTGTTGGACGGGAGAAAATTACTTTATTTTGTCCAAAAAATTGTTATATCGATTTTTGCTTCATCACAACAATAGTGAATAAAATCACATTATGAATCATATCAAATTTCTCCTTTCTTTTGCTTAGAGATATTTAATTCTCTTAAACTGAAAAGAATGAGAAAGCTCACAAATTATTGTTCACCTTTTACAGAATCCAACATTCTCTTTAACGGGTACATTGAGTAAAAGCTTTCAAGCCGAAGATAGTACTTGTTGATCTTTTACACCTCTTAAACAGTATTACCAGATGGGGAGAATACAATTATTACGAATTTACTTTCTGAAGGTATTAGTTTACTATGTCCACGCTATCAGAATTGATGTGTGTTCATGTGTGTGTGTTCATTATGAACCTTCCTTGCGATATGCCTTTGAAAATAAATCAACATGTAGAAAATGGTGGGTTGCATTTCTGTCCCGTTCTTTGACAAGTTTGGTAGATCGATAGTTAAACATCTGAATAGAATAAGTCGATTTTATCCTCACATAATTGAAAGTACTCGGAATGCCTGGAATAGATATTTCCTTTTTTTTAAAGCTTGCAACCATGTCCAATTTCTGAATTCTTCGTAAATGTTCCAAACCTAATCAAGGCCATTTTCCAATGTCAGACCCGAAAGCTCCAGTAGCGATAGGATTCATAAAACAAATCTACTTTGTCTTTATTTTTTACGAGAAGCTTTTATTTAGAATTTAGTTTCTGGCAGTCAGGTTTTGCCTCAATAATCTATTTATTAAATTATCGTCTTCTGCCCTTTACGGTAGATTCTATTGATTCCAAAACAATTTACCATGTCAACTATATCAGGGATTTCTTTACTAACCGTTTTTCACTAAGTTTATATCACAAGAACAATCTATTGTAGATTATCTATATTGTAAGAGATAGATAGGGAAAGAAATGAAAACAAACTGAAAAGTATTTTACTATCCAGTATGACTGGGTGTTTCAGACTGTCTATATTCAAGGTATATTGAGGCATTATAATGCGTACTTTCGTACGCTCTCACACAGACTTATTTCTAAAAACTATTTGTACTCTCGCGTATATTGCCTTCTCCCCAATACTCGCATATCGTATCATATTGTTAGGTTGAATTAAAAGCTAAACTCTGCGGGCTGGACCTGTGAATATAGATTTTTTTATACAATGAAATTACGATGACATTGAGTATTATATCTAATTCAAATTTTACAACGGGCAAGCTATTTTGTGTTTAATTCCTTTAACCATGGTTTTCGTTGTTAAGTCCATGGAATTATTTCCACCTATTTGACTTCATTAATACGATTTCTTTGGGAAAATTCTTTGAATTATCTTTTAGGGTATGGAGACATGGCCATCTCGCATTCGATCGGCAGCAACATATTCGACATCCTAGTCGGTCTCGGGCTTCCATGGTTTATCCAGACCGTCATCATTGACCACCAATCCACCGTTACCGTGTACAGCGGGGCAATTTCTTACATATCCATGCTCCTCCTTTTAACCGTCTTGATTGCAGTGGTGCTCATCAATATCTGTAGGTATAGGCTAGGCAAGATGCTTGGGGTACTTTTCATAATTTTCTTTGCCATTTTCATCGTTGTTTCAATCATGTTTGAGATGAACATTATCATTCCTGGATTGACGTTACCACCATGTGAATGATGGGTGTTTCGAAAAGAAAAATCGTACGAAATTTAGGAAATAATATTACCATTCCCTTTCGATTTTCGTTCGTAATATGTTAAGAATCGATTAATAACTATTTAAATAATGTTACATGGGCGAGATTGTTATGCAATAAATGAAGCTTGTTGACTTTAATTAATGAACATAGTTACAGAATGTTTCTTGGTTTAACTGCAGACTAAGTCTCATTGGGTGAATATCGTCATGTAATATCTGTCGAGATACCTTTAATAAACTGTTAAAACTGCATAATAGAATGGCTAGACTAATTCTGGGTGCACATCCGCGAACTCATGTAATGGACATGTTTACGGTCTTAAATTGGCAAGAACTGCCAATTCAATGGAATCACCATAGAATGATCCAACTGAATAAATGTATTAACGATCTCGTACCAGATTCCTTGAAATATTTGTTAACAAGTCCGATTCATTCGTTTGACACAAGATTCCGAATTAATGGCTCTCTTGATAATACATTAAGATTATTTAACAATGCTGCTAGTCGTACTTTTGAATACATGGGATGTACAGGATGGAACAGCCTGAGTGTGGATCAAAGAATAGTCGGTCGTTGAATGATTTTAAGTTGTCACTGAATATCCAAAATTAATAGTTGATGTACATGTCATCAAAATGTTTAGATATGATCAATCCCAGAATATGTTATTATCTAAATCACTAATTAATGTCAGCTTTAAAAAGTAAGTTTAAGTTAACCGTTGAATCGTTTCTATTTTTATATATCTTGTTTTTTTTTAAATAATTTATTTCATATTTTATTTTATTGGTGTTTGTCTATGTATTTATCTTGGTTAATTCAAAGAGGTAGGTTAAAACAAGATTAAATATGATTTTTTTTTCTTTTTACACTACATGACTGAGAGGCTTCACTGGGTTGGCGTTTCTTTTAACTATTAGTTTAAAGTGTAAATTGAAATTTATGTGACAATGATTATTGTATCCTATAGGACATATACATTGCATGAAACCTTGAACACTTTAATATATTACTGGATGGTGTATTAGGGAGACACGAGGACAAATAAATAAGACAAATAGTGTTTCCTAAATACACCGTACATGGGTGTATATATATATATATATATATTGATTTGATTTGATTTGAATTTATTTTTTTCCACTCTTGTTTTTCTTGAACAAATTACAATAATGGAAGTATGAACAATAGAATGAATATAATACAAGAATTCAATGAAGTAATCACAGTGATTGGTAAGGAGTTTATAATAAAACAAAAGTGGTTTTAAACCTAATTTAAAAGCACTGCTTGTATTACATAGGTCCCAAGAGATACGAATGAGAATTATACTTATAAATTTTGTTTTTCACAAAATGAAATGAAATGAGCCCGACACTGACTTTTGAAATCAACATACAAGGCGAGAAGGACAATAAGGAAACAAGACAAGTGAACAGTAACGATATGAGAATGAAAAAAAAAGAGCGAAGAAAAAGAAGAAGAAGAAAAAAGGTTGGAAGCGGTAAAAAGAAAAGGAGAGAGAGCAGGTCATTCAAGGTCAAAGAGGAATATATTTATTAAGTAACATTTTTTTCATTTTTTGTTTAAAACTGAACAAACTTTGTTGATAGTTCCAATATTTCGGGAAATAGTTTTACATGTATTGTCTATGTGAATTTTCCAAGATAATATTTCATCAATTGTAATACCTAAAAATTTAGTAGACTTAACCTTGTCAAGAATAGAATTGTCAAAGATTAAGTCACCAGGAGGATTATGAACAGAGTTACTAAATAACATTAACTTGTAAACGAAGAAGCTTGATGGGAGGAATTTTTAATTTGTAAACAAATTTATAGGCATTTTACTCCCAGTGTTAAAGATCGTATGCTCGATCTGTAATGAAAAACACAAGTCAGAAAAAATTGGAACCAGCGGGATTCGAACCTGTTTACAAATTAAAAATTCCTCCCATCAAGCTTCTTCGTTTACTAACCATTTAGTTGAGTCGAAGATAGGGGTCTACGTGCACCCAGTGCTGGATTGGGTGAAAAGTATATTTTTTTAATCCACCCTACCTAGACCAGTTTTGTCTGTAGAATTCAAAAATGCATTTTTAAAAGGTCAAAGAGTGTCCCATAGTGGTCAAAAATCTGTTTCCATGGTAACGGATGGTGAAAATAACAGGTTTTGCTAAAAGTGATGTAATATTTGATAGGATTGCTCAATCATCACGGTTTTGGTCTCAAATTACAGAGAATTAAATTCTCTAAAAGATCATATCAATTATGGAGGGGTCTATACCAATTTTTATATTAATTTTTGGATCAGAATATAAAATTTCCCATTTTTTTTCAAAAAAATAGTGTTGTACCATATTAATAATCTATCTATAAATGGCACGAAAACAAATTCTATTGGTCTCATTTTTGTTCTAAATTATGCTGACTATGTATGCAATGCAATGTGAAAATTACATAGAAGTTCCTCCAACAGCAGGGAAGTTACGGCCATCCAAAGTTGACAATGAAGCATGTCCAGAGCGGTCAAAAATGTCAATGTGAAGAGCGCCCTCTATTGTTGAATAATTTCATTTCAATTGTATCCTTAACAGAATTTGTCCCAAAATTGTTGGGAATGAAGATGGATGAGATAAAGTATTTCCAGATAGAATTTGTACTGAATGTCACATTAATTTTAGGTAATATATATATATTATTTTTGCCTTCCCCCACCCCACCATCACCAGCAAAAAAAAAGGGGGGTGGAAGCTCTAGGGGCTACTGTAAAAAAGGGTTGTTTTTTCTCAGATGGGTGATGTACAAGCGTGCAGTGCAAAGGGTATCAGAATTGAAAAAACATGTAACAAAAAGGGTATAAAAAGGATATACTTTTAGAGTGGGGGAACAGAATACTAGTTTAGGGTATTCTGAGATCGAAGGGCAAATACTTATTTAGGGTAGGCCTATGTTTTGAAAGTAGATGTAGGAGCAAGGTGTCCACCTTGTAATGGAAGTGCCCCCCCCCCCCCCCCCGGGAGAGGCAGAAGAGAGAAATTCAACTTCAGTGCACATTTTCAGCATGAACTTCAATTAATTTATTCAGCATCCTTTTGTTATTGTTTCAGAGATGACAATGGAATACATTTAGCTAGTCAGGTAAAGCATTCCAAATGATAGATCCATTAGAGCGAATCGTAGTTCTAGGGAACTTATGACACACGCAAAAAAACGTACAAACTTATATGGATTTCTTGCAAGACGACTAATAACACTATTAAAAAAAAAATATGGCAAGAAAGAATTCACCTAAAAATAATGATAAATATTTAGAATAATTTGGGTTTCATAAAGTTATTTTTTTTGTGTGTATGAGCTTCAACAAATAATTAATAGTTACCCTTTTTGCACAGTCTTTAAGTATATAAACACTTTGGAATAAATGTGCTGCCTAAAAACTAATATTATTACTGCATAATAATTCAAGTATTGCAAGATCATGATAATTATGTTATGTTCTATGAATTTAGAAGTCACACTGGTAATACATATTTTTTCTCTCTACTTAACACCTCAAATATCGGAGAAGTATTTTTTACAAATATAATCAATGTGGCATTTCCGTGTCATATTTTCATACAGAATTGCTCTTAAAAGTCTAAGGAAAAAATAAATTTCAAAGGATCCATAGTAGTAGTGTTGTCTTTACTCTGTTTAACACTTCAATTACCTGAGAAAACCTTTTTACAAATATAAATGAATTTGCATATCCAATCTTCCAAGTTGTATTTTCATTCCAAATTGCTCCTGAAATCTTACTTGATTAACTTGTTTATCATTTTAAAAATTGTTATTTGCACTGTAATATGATCAGTGTGCTTATTGCACATTTCCATAATTTGTGTTATCAAAGATAACCTAAAGCTCATTGGCATTAAATAACTGGTGCATTTCAGTTTTCAAGACTAAGTTCATTTCAAAAGGATCATTGGTAGATAAAACCAGATTAATATCATCAGCGAATAAAATAGAAGAAATTGCTGACACATGGCAAGTATTTGACATACAACAGAAATAAGAGAAGGCCTAGATAAGACCTTTGTGCAGCAGCCAATTGTATATGCTATGTACAGAAAAAAATATTGCCAATTCATACATATTGCTTTTTATTCAATAAATGACTTTTCAGCAGTAAAGGCGGAGTGCCTTTTATTCCATGAATATTTAAATATAAGTTGAATGTAATCCTTCAAAAACGAAGTAAAGTAGCAGAGTGTTAAATCAAAGAGCACATGTGGCGATGAAATAAACATGAATAATGAAAAAAAATACAGTGCCTCCTATTTCATTAGTCTTCATCATCTGATAGTTCATCCCAGTCAATATCTTGATCTTCATTCAATTCGCCATGGTCCTGATCATCTACTGCATCAGGCAACAAGTCAATTAGGGAGGGTGGGAGGATGGGGCCACATGACCACATTGGCTCCAACATGCCATTCTCTGTCCTTTCCCAGCCTTGTCCAGGGTCATGTGGTTTCGGACTCCGGTACATGGGCTTTCCAGCTCTTTTGTAGTGGGCTAGGCGATGGTTTACCCGCTGGAGGTGGGGAATTAAGTTGTCATGACATGGTGGAAGGCGAGAGAAATCCACCCTTGACTTAGAAGTTAATGGTTCATCTTCCCCTACCATCCGTCTCAGCATTATTCCACGAAGGACATTGACTGATGTTTCCTTCTTGTTGCCATACATGCGGCAGGTGAATGCCTCAATAGCCTTGGCAGTATTTGAGTTGACTGACCAATTGTCCCCAAGTGTCCTGGAGAAGGAAAAAAGAGCAAAATTTGTAATGTAAGGCATTATCAAGAATAAAATATATGATTGAAGTGTTTAAAAATTGATTATAGATATGACATTTCATATACCAGTTTGTAGTTATCCCATGAACACTTTTCCCACTTGAATTTTCAATTTTTTTCTTATTTATATATAGGCCATGAGACATTTTCAAAGCAAGACATTTCAAATGCGTGTCTGCTACAACAATCTCTGGAATTCAAACTCGACGAAGAATGAAATTGCCTATGTAGATCGGGTGACTAGAATTGCTCACATTGATGATCACCTGGGAAAGCATCTATGTCAATGTCTTGTTTGCTACCATTCATTGCTTTATTTGTTTCTAGCTACCAGTAAATATTTGCTATTCATTCGATGTAATTGCAAGCATAATTTGTCAAACCTAGAAGAATTATTATTTCACCCAAGATGTCTGAATTTTAAAACCACCATGCCTTGAGTACAACTGATATTTTTTTTCCTAATCATGTGCAGAATGAAACTACAAACTGGTATATATCGGGTGTTAAAACTACCTGAAAGCATCCTGGAACTCTGGAAGACTCAAGTTTCTTAGCAGGGCCAACCTTTCCCTTGCCCTTGAAGGCACTTGTAGCATCTTCACCAGTGAAGACATAAAGGCCAAGCAGCATAGTGCAGCGCTGCTCTCCCATCTTCAACGCCAGTGTTGAAATGTTAATGATTCGACGGTGCTTTCCAGATCCAGTGTCAAAGAAGATCGTCAGAGGGATGCTACTTGCATGGTGCAGAAGAATAAGGAAGATGTCAGTGTCTGGCGACCGGACAACTGCAGACTTGAATCCCAGCTTGACCGCATGCTGCAGGTACAAGATCACCCGAGTGTCAGTTTCCTCCTGATTCGAAGCAAGTTCTTTGATCTCTGTTACAGATACCTGAAAAAGAAAAAAAGAAAAAGAAATGAAATCATCGTAGAAATTTCAACCAACCTGAACGGTACAAGACAAGATGCTCTTTTCAAATGACTGAATGATATGATTTATATAGCATTTACTCACATTGCCATCAGATGAGGTTAATTGGTGGGCTCGTCCATCAACAACCATGATTGCAGTCGGAACGTCTATTAGACGGGATGCTGCCCCCTCACCCTTCCACACTTTAAGTAGAAGATGGCACAGTTGCATCTTGTTGTTTTCATTGGTCAAGAATATCTTGAAGTCAGCTGGTGTTCTCGTGGCTGGACCATCTACCACGAACTTCGGTGAACATCCACGTCTGAGTCGTTCCTGCCCTTTGATGGATTCAGCATGATAGCAGTCAGTCGCAAAGACAAAATTTCTCTTTGCCACCATGATGTCAAGAATGCGAAGACACATTTGTCCAAAAGTAGGAGGCAGATTGTTGAGGCCATGAAAGCGAGTATTTCCATCTTGGATGAAGAGCGCATCACTTGGACATTCAGCATCCTGGATCCCCTCCAGGAGGTAGTGGAGCATTGACGCTTTGTTTGTTTTGGTAAAGAAACCATCAGCTGTTCCAAGGCTGTGTGGTACTGGGGTCAGTGGGTACTTCATCAGCTCATCAAGGTTGATCTGTTCTTTGACATGCTGCGATTTGACCAGGAGCGTAAAGGCAATATCACTCTGTTCACGGTATTGGATAACCTGAAAAAATGAGTGAGAAATTAATGAATTAAGAAACCTGGCTACAATAAGCTTACAGGAGTAATTATGTTCTTACATTCATATTCTTCAATTCAATTCAATTATTTTATTTGGCCACATTGAAAACATGGAAAATTGTTGCAGTCACAAATGTAAAAATACATGACATATAAACATTTAAGAATTTGTATTATACACTTAAAAATATACAAAAGACACTGCTCATTTTAAATCAAAAAGTTTAGAGTCATGAAAATGCAATCTTGAGTGCTAATTATTACCAAAATGAAATTTAAATAATATTTGTTTTGATATGAGAGTGAAAATCACAAGGTCAACATAATCAGCAAAATGTCTGCTACAACCCCTTAAAAACAAAGATAAAAATGACATCAACGCACCTTTCCTTGTGAAGTTGTAAGTTTCACTGCCTTGTTTGAGGAATCCATTGTCTTTAGTTTTTGCCCTTTGATAGGCTCAAAGAAGAGGCCCTCTGGATCTTTTGCTAATCGATCCTTGATGAAGCGTTCCTTTTCCTCTTTGCCGACAGTCTCTGCTCTCAGTACATCATAGGCGACTTCTGGTGAGACTGGCGAACCAGAAGCCAAGCAGTAGAGTTGATCCTTGTCAGCGATGGTGAAGGGGTTTGTGAAATTGCGTATTGCCGTTAGTGTGCGTTCAACAGCCTGCTCAGACTTCCTGATCTCTGCCTTATCAAGCTCACGATGCTTTCCATCTTTGGGGGAATCTGGGTCACACACAAGCCCGCACATCTCAAGAATTTTCTCAAAGAACTGTGTCCTAGTGGAAGTTGTGCGACACCATCGTTGATAAGCACCATAGAGGGAGAAAAGACCGACAAACCCACCTAATGCATACAAAAGAATAAAGAAAATGAGAACGTGAAAAGCCAAGATGTCAGAAAAGGCAATCTCCATCATGATGGCAAAGTGAATAAAATGTTGAAGCCTCAACTTTGTTTTTTTTTATGATCGTCAAAATATGAATTAAAAATTACATGTTTTAGTAAAGCACAGTATTTCATTCATCTTAATTGAACCACTCTAACACCACTATGAACTGACCTGATTACATTCAACACGAAGGTTTGATTATAGATTTATGAACATGATAGTTCATTTATATATGAGCTTGCAATATATTGCAATGTAATGTATTGTAACCGATACATACCTTGTGATTTTGCGAAGCGCATAAAGGTCTCTTCCATCGTTTTGTCCACAGCGGAACGTGCTCCAGGTATGACAGATCGTGCAACAGCAATGCCTCCCTTCTCTAATAGCTGTTTGGCTCCAGGATGAGAAAGTTCAATGTTGGTCAAGAACACCTCCAACCATGCCAAGTACCTTGAGATTGAAAAAAAAAGAGAGAAAACGAATCAGACCTGTAGCTCCCTGTAACTGGAATTTTAGTACAAGAACAACTGGATAACATCATAAATGTGATATAATAAAGAACATATCCTCAAAAATAAGAAAGAAAGAAAAACAACTCAAATCACTTGAAAAGCCCCTTTCTTCTTTAGAAGTTGTTGTTTATCAGGTTGTTTGGGGTTTTTTCTTCCAAAGTCCTTGTGTATCAATACCCTACAAGCAAATATATTCCTTGAAAATAATAATGAAACAAATTAAGCAAAATGCATGATACTTGCGTAAATATATATCTGACAATGATAACAAAACAAGATACAATTTTAGATAATGTATAGCTCTGTAGGTTATTACAACAAAATTATTTGATTACTAGAGCAACAACATTTATATTTTTAAAAATCTGATTTCTGGTGAGATATTTTCAGCAACAACATGTTGATGTCTACATGACTATTCACTAACCAAAGCTGATTATTAGAAATATGCAAAGATAGAGTGAAGGCTTACCTTGAGTAGTTGGGCCCATCATAAGCAAAGAACAGGTCGGCCATGTCACCATTGCACTTGTGGAAGAGGGGCAAGTTGTTGGTCTTCACAGCATACAACAGCATGAATAGCAGACGGGCTTGATCAATCACAGACAGCCAGAATGTAGCAGTCTTGCCAAGATGACCTGAACGCACTCGGTCTTCAAAATCTCTGTACTTTATGAGCAGATTGCTGGTATTGTCATCATCTAATGACGCATTCAAAGCATCACGTGTGCATGTCTCTGCAACTCTTCTTAAGGCAGTTTGGTTGGTGATGATGACCTCCTCATCTTCAAGGAATCGCTCTATCAGCAGTCTTCCCATGGCTTCGCAAACTGTCTTGAGACAGAAGAGATCTTTGGCATATGCCTTGCCTGCCAAAACATTACGCAAACAGCCACTGGTTGTCAGCTGGGCCTCAAGAAGAATTTCGGAGTATCCTGATCCCCTGCATTTGTGACCTGTCAACATGCCGATGAAGTTCATGCCTGTGTGAAAGGGGCCAGGTGTCACAACATGGTACTTGTATGTTTCTGGGTACTTCCAAATGAGGGGAAGTGCCTTCATGCACCCTCCAAGGTCAAATGTGGTGAGCACATATGATTGACCAACTTGCTTTGTAGCATCCTCCGATCTCTTCAGTAATTCTTTAATGGTGGCATACTCCGTGAATGGTAGATGGATGGGGGTAAAGTAATCAATTGTTGATTTCTTTGCAGGTTTTTCTCCAGTCGCTGATACAAAGCCACCAAATCCTGGCACCGTTTGATCCTCTCCTCCATTTGTACCAACTACACGAGCAAAGGACCATACATGGAACTCTTGAAGGCACTTCAAATACATGTCGTTGTTTGAAGCGGGTGGAACATATGATGTACCCTCAGGAAACTTTGGTCCTACTCTCTTAGTGATGATGACTGGGGCAAGACTTCTAGGTTCTTCGGTATTGAACGATCGCATCATATTTCGCTTGAACAGAGGGAGTGTTCTTTCTCTACTCGCCTGGACATCACACTTTGCTTCTTGGATCATGATTCCCCCTGTACTATTAACCACATTTGACCCATGTATGTTGGTTGTCGTCTTGTTGAGGTTATCCCATTCAGTGTGGAACACCACATTATCATCTCCAGTGACAATCCTTGGTGTCAGACATGTTGACGTGTCATCAAGTGCCTTTGCGAGGGCTGTCTCCATCTCCAGAATGTAATCATAGGATTCACAATGACCAAGCCTGTGGAGTATTGCCGACAGTTTCTTACTCCTGAAGAGGTGTCTAATCGTCGTGCTAAGCAGAATGTGCTTAGGTAGTTTCCACAATCCTTGTGTCACTGCACGACAAATGTCTTGACATATTGACAGCACAACCCGACTGGATCTTTCAGTGTGTGTCCCCTTACCGTCAGCCGACAGGAGACAGGTCATAAACTGAAGTAAACTAGGTGGCAGGTTATCCGGATTCATATCCAGATCTTCCATCGTTGGTGGCCAGGGAAGTGGTCTACATGTCTTGAAAGCCGTTTTGATATTATGATTGAGCTCTTCTGCAATTGCTTCTGAATTCTCTCTGGAACTAAGTTTGTAAACCTGTGTGATGGCATCTTGCAGAGAAATACTTGCATTATATACAATGTTGTAAGTAATACAACCCTTGTCATCTGACATGTTTGCAAATTCTAGCAAACTGCCAACATCATCATGGTTTTGCAGGCGTAGTTTCAGTCTTTCACTTCTATAGTCTGGACTCAGAAGACCTGTCCTGTCCAGCTCTCGCACATAAAGATTGCGTAACGATGATACTCTGACTATTTTGTGACGAGCAATAATCTCTTCTTTCACATACTCAAGAACGACATCAAATGCCCTCTGGTGGGCAGCAGCTTTGGACAAGTTGTCATCATTGGAGGATGTTTTAGCATTTATATATTTGAGATATTTGAGATTGAAGTCATTTCTACAGGAAGCATGGAAACATGCTTCCCTCGCAAAAAGATCTTCACCTTGCACTTTTCTGTGTAGTGCACTCAATCCCAGTTCGAGAGCTCTATTTTCAATGTCTTTCCATGTCTGATGTTTAAGGCCACTACTACCACTAGAGGATGATTTGAAGACGGCGAATTTGATGCACCGTTCGGTCTTTCCCTTCACCCTTCTTTCTCTTTTGTCGCAGAAAATGCACTCAGGTGGAAATAGTCTGCCGTGTGAAAATGATTTGCGAGATCTTGATGTTTGCTCAAGCAAATTTTCTGCACTCAACTTGCGTTTCTTTGACATGGTTCTTCCCCCAAGGATCACCTCACCATGCTGCATTAGAAGACCTGTAAACAATAAATAAAATACAAGTAATGTCGATCAATTAAATATGCAAACACATGAATAAATATTGACATGAATAACATCATGAAAAACAAGCGAATATACACACGACTGAGACTTTTGCTAATTACAGCCTAATTTGTCCTAATTTTAATTATAATTATCATTATTATTATCATTATTATTATTATCATTATTATTATTACAGGACTGCTGCTTGAATGTAAAAGTTATTGAATCATACATTATGTAGTCTATCGAAAGCCGAGAGGGAAAAGGTAGCACAAGATTGTATTTTGACTATAAAAGTATTCATCAAATTAAATTCCTATCTCTTATAATTGTATTTAATGAGAAATTGAAGAAATAAAAACGTGTCCAAAGGCCTACACTTCTCAAAGAAAGTTTAGGAAATCCATGCATTCTTCCTGCCTGGTGTATCCAACTGAACATTAATGTTTGAATTAAAGTTATCAATTGTAGGCTTTGGAAATTATTAGAAAAAAATAGATTACAAAAACAAAACAAACCCAAGCAGTAAATTTCTATGATCACTGATTTAAATAGGTAGTTCTAATCATTCAGTTCAACGTCATATTCTTCAAAATATAAACCACTGCAAACCATTGCAAACTAGGCATGGTTAATACATCACTTCGAAGAGGTATGTGGTTCTAATCTTTCATATTATCACTTTCAGTGCCATATTCTTTAAAGGCCAAGTCCACAGCAAGATGAAGTTCATTTCAATAAAAAGAATAAAACATTCCAAACAAAACAGTGAAAATTTGATGAAAATTGGATACAAAATAAGGAAGTTATGAATTTTTTAATTTTTGCTATTTTTTCGCAAAACAGTTCTTGAACAATATATATGAATATTCAGTGAGTTGATGATGTCATACATTCACAATTTCCCCCACAATATGTACATGTATACAGAAATGACAAAAATTTAATATTTGAAGTATAAAAATGTAAAATTTGTCCTTAATACTCCTTACATACGATTTTCATAAATTTACAAGAATTTTGGGTAGTAGTCTACTTTTTTTTACAAGGAAGTAGTCTACTTTATATAAAAACAGATGAATCAAATGATAGACTGTTTTTCTTAGGCCTATAGTCAGAGTAAAGATCTAGACCTCCTCTACACCACAACTCTTAAGCCTTAGGTTATTACGGCATCCTTCCGTCAAAATACAAAACAATCTTCTAGTTTTTTATTTTCACTCGAAATAACATAAATATGTACAAATAACAATCTATTCATAGATGTTTTCTTTAAACACATAATTGGTGAATTCAAATCAAATCAATTCAACGATCAATATAGATCTACATGTACCACATTGACAAGTTCTGATTTCATGTCACATGTAATACTAACACAATTTTATACATGTGGGACTGATCATACAAACTTAGTGGGAACAAATCCATAAATAGGTTTTATTTTGTACTTTAAACAAATAATCATTTTGGCAAATATCACAAACTGTAGCAGAACTAATGTAAAAAAATCAACAATAGAAACTTACCACATGTTAGATGTATAAAAGATGACTTCTTAGATCAAAACAACAAATTTTACAAAAGTTTGGTAAAACTTCTGTCCTATCACAAGTAAGCCTGTTTATTTCTGCACAATAGAGGGCGCGCATCATCATTCCATATTGAAATTCTTCACCACTCTGGACATGCTTCAGTGTCAACTTTGGATGGCCGTAACTTCCCTGCTGTTGGAGGAACGTCTATGTAATTTTCACATTGCATTGCATACATAGTCAGCATAATTTAGAACAAAAATGAGACCAATAGAATTTGTTTTCGTGCCATTTATAGATACATTATTAATATGGTACAACACTATTTTTTTGAAAAAAATGGGAAATTTTATATTCTGATCCAAAAATTAATATAAAAATTGGTATAGACCCCTCCATAATTGATATGATCTTTTAGAGAATTTAATTCTCTGTAATTTGAGACCAAAACTGTGATGATTGAGCAATCCTATCAAATATTACATCACTTTTAGCAAAACCTGTTATTTTCACCATCCGTTACCATGGAAACGGATTTTTGACCACTATGGGACACTCTTTGACCTTTTAAAAATGCATTTTTGAATTCTACAGACAAAACTGGTCTAGGTAGGGTGGATTAAAAAAATATACTTTTCGGGTGCACGTAGACCCCCTTCTCCTACTAGACTAATTGTCTACGGCGGACCGTTTGAATATTAATGAGTCAGAAAGAAGAGGATCTTGGGTATTTGATTCCAGTTCATCGTGACTTGGCCTTGAACCAGAATAGCCTGGTGGTTAAGTCGCTGCCCGGCAAGCAGTAGATGACAGGTTCGAATCCCGCTGGTTCCAATTTTTTCTGACTTGTGATTTTCATTACAGATCGAGCATACGATCTTTAACACTGGGAGTAAAATGCCTAAAAATTTGTTTACAAATTAACATAAACTTGGTTTTCTGTAGATAAATTGACAATTTGTTGGATTTAATCCATTGTGAAACATTTTCCAATTCGGAGTTTGCAGTTCTAAGAAGAATATGTGGGTCTGGATCAGATATAAAGATTTTTGAGTCATCTGCAAATAAAATGAAGGAAAGCACTTGTGAACAATGTTGAATATCAACTTATTTAATGTAAATTAAGTAAAGGCCCATGTAAACTGCCTTGTGGAACTCCACAATCAAGACTTCGCATTGAAGAGCTTTCACCGTTCAGAGAAACAAACTGTTTTCTATCAAAGAGGTAATCTTGAAACCGCTCCAAGGCCTCTCCTCTTACCCCATAATGAGATTTTTTTTAAAAAGTATTTTATGGTTAATTGTATCGAATGCCTTGGAGAAGTCTAAGAAAATACCAATCGTATGTAAATGGTTGTCAATTGCAGTTGATACTTTATGAATAAACGTCAAAGTGGCGTGTACTGTACTATGTTTTTCACAAAAGCCAAACTGAAAATCAGAAAATAGATCATTATTGAGAAAAAAATTGACAGTTCTAGAATACACAATTTTTTCCAATACTTTTGAAAGAGAGGTCAGTAGAGATATCGGTCTATAATTACCTATATTCGTCTGATCGCCTTCTGTTGAAGTGTTCAAAAATAATCTTAAAAAGTATCCGTTTAATTTGGCCTATAATTGATTACCATTACCTTTCATGTCCGTACCTCTCCTCTTGCACTTTTGCTTATTTGTGATGTATTTCATCTTTTGCACAAGTTGCGCCTTGAGCATTTGATCATCAAGTGGATTCGGCGCCTTATAAATCTTATATATTATTATTATTATTATTTATAGATAGGGACAACCTTAGCTATCTTCATATTTTTCGGTACGGATCCGGTAGAGAGTGAAAGGTTAAATATATGAACAAGAGGTTGCACAATTTGCTGAATAATATTTTTTAACAATATATTATCAATTTCGTCATATCCCGAACTCTTTTTGCTTGGCAAATTGTTCACAATTTCGAATAACTCTTTTGTATTAGACAAAAAAAATAACGAGTTAGGGTTGGGATTCTTCAAAAATCTCGTAAAAGAAATATCAGTTGCACTGTTGCAGGAATATTTTGAGCTAAATCTGCACCAATATTGGAAAAATGTCTGTTAAAGACATTACATATTGCATCTGAATCAAGAATAATTCCGGTGGGGTTTTCCTGTTCATTCTTATTTACTTATAGTGACTTAAATAAAACTTTTCTTTTTGAAATTGGTAACGCTGCAACTAATGTACATTAATGGGGATAGAATTCTGCCCTTTTCAGTGGTGTATATACATTTTGTCATATATTGCATCAAGGGGGTAGTTTAAATTGTGTTGGTTTCATGAGTGCACTGTTGTGACTGAATGATAAATTTTAGGATTTTAATTTGGCTTACCAAAACTATACATTCCTATGCTAGGATTATTTTTCTAACACATTAGAACTTGCTTAGCAAAGTATGTAATTGGAATACTATTGTGGTGTTTTCCATTAGCAGTGGCGCAAATCCATTTTGAAATTCGGGGGAGGGGGGGGGGGGGGGGGGGGGGGGAACACCACATGATTTAACTGTCCGACATGTCTGAAATTTTCTGACACCCCCTCGACCAGCCTTCCTCCAAAATTCTCCAAAATTCAAGCAACAACAACAACAAAAAGTTATCACATTTTTTTGGGTCTACTTTTCCTCCAAAATTCCCTGACAAGCGTGTGTGTGTGTAATTGGGTTTTTACAGACGTGTATCAATCAGATATGATTATTTACGACAAGCATAAAACAAGGTTCTTTAAAAAGGTGTGTGTGTGGGGGGGGGGGGGGGCATGTCGCCCTGTCCCCCTGGATTTGCGCCCATGTCCATTAGTACAACAAATAACATTTTAATAAAAATGAAGGAGGTAGCTGGATCTTTTGCTTCGTGTATCATATCCGCCTGTGGATGTAATCAAGGCACAGGCTGATTTGTTTATACTATTAAACCATCCTCACAATATGTGTTATTATAGTAGCTTATGGTTACGAAATAAAAATGACCTAGAGAGCTGGGCTCTAAAAGTTTGTCTTCCTTTCTTCCCTCTTTTTTTCTGTTATTGGCATTCAGATTGGTCGATTCGATTGGTTGCCCAAGGTGACCACGCTTTATATAGAGCATGTGCTGTCACATCATATGCTGCTTCCTTTTCTTTGATTTAGATTTTATCTATAATGGAATATTCACTTTATGAATTAAAACGTGTATAAATTTGGCTGGCGTAGCCAGTATATTCAATAAATCATTTTTCTTTCATTTATGAATGTTTTGTTTTATCTTGATGTATGTTGCCAAATGAATAATGAATAAATGAATACATAAATAGCATTTAATTTGGTAACATGACAATTCATGATAATTTTTGCAGTATTCGTCTATGGTATAATTTTTGTGTCAGGAAATTATCTTTTTAGCAATATTTGTGTATGGAGCTGTCTTATATTTTTTTGGAGTAGATTACATTTTAATTATTAAAAACTTTAATTCAAAATGAATTTAACATTTTGTTGCTGTTTTTATTGTAACACCCCGCCCTCCAAAGCATTAAGTCCTTACATAAAGCAGTCCTTTAATTCCTAAGATAATTGAGTAATTGTAGCCTTTCCCACAATATATTAAAAACTTCTTCCCACATCCATCATTTTCCAACAAAATTCAACAGACCTATTTACTTGTACTCAAATGTTTCTTCCAAAAAAACCCTGGTGACGAGCAGTTCAATTCACATGTTATGCGTGAAAGCTTATGTATGGATGGAATTCACCATGCATTCACTACTTGCTGCTATATCAGGTAAGCAATTTTTGCCCCCAAATAAGGCTAGAATAGACTGCTTGGGTAATGTATTCAAATTTTATACATACCTTTCAAACAAAGGTTGTTCTTGACAACCTGAAAGCTTGCCGGACATAGCAACAAGTAATGTATGCAAACTGGATTCCAAGCATTGAGGCGCATTTATAAAAAGCAGGTTAATGGAATAGCTCGTCACTAGGTGCCCAGCGAATGTATGTGCATAAATTTGTGTGCATAAATTTGTATACATTACAGAACCGGTCTTTTATGAGGGGATCATCCACCCCCAATATTTTTGGATAAAATAAATAACAATTATGATAAATTTAACTTAAAACTAATAATTATCCAAACTCATTTTGTTTGAAATACCATCACATTCTTTAATGATTAGAAGTAAGGAAATAAGAAATGCCATAATTTCAATGCGAAAATATCGAAGAAAATTCGTTCGCTCGCATTGTTATTCTCAATTGAGGGGTCCCGTCCATTGGCGTAGATCCGTGCATTCCTTCTTTTCCTTAAAAAAATAATTTGGGATGCTCTAAAATGCAAGTTTTATAGACAGATTTTTTGAAAAAATCCCTGGTGTGAGAGGGGGATACCCCCTCCCACACCGTCCCCCGCTCGGTCGCTTCGCTCAGTGGCGTATCTAGGGGGGCAGGGGGCACGTGCACCGGGCGGCACTTGGAGGGGGCGCAAAAACGCAATGGAGAGAGAAAAAAAGAGGAAAATGAAGAAATATCATAATCCTTACGGATTATGCGCCCCCAAATCCGCAGCGTAAATGCACTAGAAATCTAGTTTTTGAAGGTTTGAAATGCGAAAATTTTCCAAAGTTCGGTCGCTTTAATCCATCGCATAATTTCGCGCCCCCAGTTATCCTATATAGTTCTTAAATAGCTTTAAGCGTTCAAAATTGCGCCCCAATATAGGATAGAGTGTATAAAACAGCACTTGCAAAGGTTCAACTTTTGTTAGAAATCTTGACTCTTTCTCGAGCCTATATAGGGATGAAATATGGCAATCATAATTTCAATAATAGGTATATTTACCTGGCGCCATCTCTCTAGAACTTCTATTCCGAAGCGAACTAGGAAAAGTGGAGGTTGAAAACAAAGAGCCAAACTGAGTGCCGTATCAGCGTGTAAAGCATTACCTAAATTGAGAAAAGTTCTCAACTCCACTGGTAATTATTGTTTTACAACACACCTCCCCCTTGTCAATATCTTACCGAATTCCTAACTTCAACCCTAGGCCAAATACTATACCTTAACCTAATCCTAGCCTTAACCCTAATCATCAACCTTAAATGAAACTAAAATGGCAATCCTAACCTTAACCCTAATCATCAACCTTAAATGAAACTCAAATGGCAATCTTATACCTTAACCCTAATCATCAACCTTAAATGAAACTCAAATGGCAATCCTAAACTTAACCCTAATCATCAACCTTAAATGAAACTCAAATGGCAATCCTAACCTTAACCCTAATCGTCAACCTTAAATGAAACTCAAATGGCAACCCTAACCTTAACCCTAATCATCAACCTTAAATGAAACTCAAATGGCAACCCTAACCTTAACCCTAATCATCAACCTTAAATGAAACTCAAATGGCAATCTTATACCTTAACCCTAATCATCAACCTTAAATGAAACTCAAATGGCAATCCTAACCTTAACCCTAATCATCAACCTTAAATGAAACTCAAATGGCAATCCTAACCTTAACCCTAATCATCAACCTAAAATGAAACTCAAATGGCAACCCTAACCTTAACCCTAATCGTCAACCTTAAATGAAACCCAAATGGCAACCCTAACCTTAACCCTAATCATCAACCTTAAATGAAACTCAAATGGCAACCCTAATCTTAACCCTTATCATCAACCTTAAATGAAACTCAAATGGCAACCCTAACCTTAACCCTAATTATCAACCTTAAATGAAACTCAAATGGCAACCCTAATCTTAACCCTAATCATCAACCTTAAATGAAACTCAAATGGCAACCCTAACCTTAACCCTAATCATCAACCTTAAATGAAACTCAAATGGCAATCTTATACCTTAACCCTAATCATCAACCTTAAATGAAACTCAAATGGCAATCCTAACCTTAACCCTAATCATCAACCTTAAATGAAACTCAAATGGCAATCCTAACCTTAACCCTAATCATCAACCTAAAATGAAACTCAAATGGCAACCCTAACCTTAACCCTAATCGTCAACCTTAAATGAAACCCAAATGGCAACCCTAACCTTAACCCTAATCATCAACCTTAAATGACACTCAAGTGGCAACCGTAATCTTAACCCTTATCATCAACCTTAAATGAAACTCAAATGGTAATCCTAAACTTAACCCTTATTACCAACCTTAAATGAAACTCAAATGGCAGCCCTAACCTTAACCCTAATTATCAACCTTAAATGAAACTCAAATGGCAACCCTAATCTTAACCCTAATCATCAACCTTAAATGAAACTCAAATGGCAACCCTAACCTTAACCCTAATCATCAACCTTAAATGAAACTCAAATGGCAACCCTAATCTTAACCCTAATCATCAACCTTAAATGAAACTCAAATGGCAACCCTAACCTTAACCCTAATCATCAACCTTAAATGAAACTCAAATGGCAATCCTAACCTTAACCCTAATCATCAACCTTAAATGAAACTCAAATGGCAACTCTAACCTTAACCCTATATCTTTGACGAAATAAATGTCGCCGAAGCAAATTTCAGAGGCGCCGATTTTGTTCCATAAACCAAAGACCACACGGCCGAAAGATAATCATGAAGACAAAGGAGACCATTGTGATAGAAAGAGAGGGACAAAGTGAAAAATACAGAGAAAGAGAGTCTGTGTAATCAAGTATAAACAAAGTTACCATGGTTATCATGAGGATTTGAGCATGTTCCAAGTGACCCTCTCTCTTTCTTTTCCCATCTCTTGCTTTCTTTCTCTCGCTCTCTCTAAGAGAGACTTTGGGGATCGTGTTGCCCCAAACTCTCTATCTCTAGCCTACTCCATCATTTCCACCATGACCTGTCACTTCTCTACCTTCAGACCTTTCTTCGTACTATCTGTTTAAAGTAATCTTCCTCTTGTTTCGTATCATTGTCCGTAGAGACTAGTCTCCATGTGTAGAAATAAGTTATCATGTTATGTTCAACGTTCATACAACATACTACTTACCGGGGGTATATACACTCGTGACTGTACTAAGATTGTAATTCCTTATCGTAGGAAACTCGATCGTCAAGGCTCTTCGCAACCTGAACTCTGGACTCGACTTATTTAGACCGGTCAGCGGAGCGAGGAGGAAGTGGTCAATCGTGGGTTCTCCAGTCCAAACTGAAGAGAACGCCACAGAGCAGTTAGACCTGATCAACAAGGCTATTGAATCCTCTGTCCTTACCTCGGCTGATGCTGAATCAATGTTGGACGCGACCGTCATGGCGGGCGATTGGTTACTCAAGAAACAATTTTATCTCGCATTAAACAATCTTTTGTTTGAATCTTCATTAGTTCCTTTCCTCATTGACCTTCTTTTGAGGTGGCGTGTTTTGTTTTTTGGGTCATAAGTTTATCACCTCATACCAGTTTTGAGTTTCAAGTTGCGTTTTCTGAGAAGAGGAGTAAAGTATTCAGAAAAAAAGGGGAAAAAAACCTTGTTAAGTATTAAAGCAGGAAGATGAACCTACCATTCATTGTCTTCGATCTGATTGTATTATGTCATATATCATATAGTTGTATAGGTATATATCTGACTGGTTTCCAAAACCTATTGGAGGTGTTTCAGCGGGAAGAAGGAGCTCTATCCACAGCTGTCGTAGAGGGCGTTCAAACAAAACTTGATGAAATCCGGAACCTTGTGTCTGCTCAAAACAGTTCTGTTTTACTGAACAAAGCGAGGTAAGTTTTTTCGTTCGGTTATGGTATTTCCATTAATTTTTGTTCCGAGCCAGATCATATCACTTCTAAAAATATGTATAAAAAAATGATATCCCAAGCCAACACCTAAAAGAGATATTAATCTCTTACTTGAGCTATTTATAAATACGAAAATAAGTGGTGTTTTACATCACTTTTGGATCACTGGAATTATAGCTATATATACAATAACGTTAAAAATCATTCGTCTCGTTTGAACTGCAGTAGTGCACTGTATTATCGTTATTGCCCATCTTGGATTGATATAGTTTTGCAGCTCTAGCAATTTAGAGAAAATGTCTTAGCATAGTTTGTTGATGATTAATGGAATTCACAATAACAAAAGAAGCCTTAGAAATACGACATAAATTATAAAATTATGGAATTCCAGTAAAATCCTACTTAATTATTACGCAGCAGTGAAAAGTCATTTAGGTACGTTCACACGTAGAGCGATGGCATCGATGCTATGTAGGTTTCGAGACTATTTTGGTCATGACCAGATAGTTTTAAGACCAATTGTTGTTATCACTATTTTTATTTCATTTTAAATACGTAAATTACAGTTTTTCAATATTTTTAGATACAGATCTGCTTTAAATTATATTTTGCACACGTTTTGTAGAGACATCATTTTGAATGATAGCTATGAATGGTAACAGCCAATCACACACTATAGCGCAATTTCGTCACTTTCCGCATAACATGGCGGCGCCCATGTCTGTGCCAGATCGTCGCAAGTCCATGTTTTAAGATTGAATTTACTCAAATATGGTACATCAGATTTGTTTGGATCATTCAAACAAGTACAATTTTAGTTTGTAAACGCTTGATTACAATGTTTTGATCTTCATTCTCCTTTAATCTATCCTATCCTAAACATATCCTATCTAGTTAAGTGTGTGTGTGTGTGGGTTTTTACAGACGTGTATCAATCAGATATGATTATTTACGTCTGGGACCGACCTTTAACGTCACCATCCGAAAGACGTGACTCAGTCTCGAACCTGGGTCCGCTGAATCAGTTTATAACTTCCACTGGTAGCTGGATTACAGGCGCACGCCACAACGCCCAGTTAATTTAATGCAATCTTTTATATGCACCTTTAAGTTTTTTATTCCTTTTGTGACAGTTACTACATCGGGCAACCCTAAACCATACGCTTACTAAAAAGTGTTTTCCCACATATTTGGTAGTTTAACAGGGTAACTTGTTAAAATATGAGAAAATGTTTTTTAACGGTGTTTTTTATCGGGCGATTGAAAATAAATGCTGATTTCCGGTAAACCAACAAACTTGCTGTTGTTTTACAGGAAAAAGCCTGTAAAATTGAAATGACGGCAATAACTTGTAATTTCAAGGGCCAGGAAACCTGTAGTTTTACAGTGTACAAGCAATTTGATGGGGAGTATTCCATATCGATGGCCCAGCATGAGCGGAGGTTCGCCCCCCCCCCCCCCCCCACTTTGTGTTAAGCCTAGGAATAACAAGTAAGCCAGAATATTGAGAACGTAGCAGTCGAGAGGGAATGTAATGCTTGATTAAACCAATGTTGTACTGCGGAGCAGAGCCATGTATACAGTGAAATAATAACAAAAAGAATATTGAAACCAATACGTTCTTCTACAGGCAACCAATGAAATGATTTGGGAACTGGTGTAATGTGACTGTGCTTGTTGGAGAGGGTCACGACACGAGCAGCGGCATTCTGTAATTTTTGTAATTTTGCGAGTAGATTGTGAGGCAAACGAAACAAGAGGCCATTACCAAAATCCAAGAGAGATGAGATTAAATTTTGTCATAAGTTATTTTACATTACGAAATGTTGTGTGTATGGGAATTGAGTAGCACTACGGTTAAGGTATTTACGACGCACCCCCCCCCCCCCCCCCCCCCCACTCGGAGGTCGAAGGGACCGCATGCGTGTTCCCAAAATCTCCGGTAAAGGGGTATTTTTTGGGCGACACAATCCGGCCCGTGAATTGTAAAAAAAGGGGGTATTTTTTATCTTTCACCCGGAGATTTCATTAAAAAAGGGGGTGTTTTTCTTTCTCTCTTTCTCTCTCTCTCTCTCTCTCTCTCTTCGACACCTGAGAAATTAAAAAAGGGGGGTTATGAAACTTTTATGTCAGTCATGAGATTTTCATTTTTGTTTGGTTTCTTATGACTGCATTGAGTTCTGAGATACCATTTTGAACATAAAAAAACATCTCTTCCAAGGTATTGTAATGACAGCTTACTTGGGAGGGGGTTGGTGTCTGTCCTGAGATATGGGGTTGGAATGAGAGCTCACCTGAGATAGGGGGTACATTGAGCAGTGTTCTGAATTTAGGGGGGTCTCCAAGGCAGGAAAAGCCCGGGCAAAGCCCGCGATAGGGGGGTTCAGAAATTTTGACAGCCCTCAGATAGGGGGGTGCTTTCAAAGGGAGGGAACAAGCATACGCGTACCCTAAATAATACTGAGTGGGGGGGGGGGGGGGGCGGGATTTACGACTAAAACCTAAATTGCGTAACTGATAACGAACTGATTTGGAGACATATTGAATTTGTGTAGACATTGTCATATTTGAGTCGAGAAGCACACCAAGGTTACGGTATACATTGGATAAGGTAATTTCATGTCCAGCAAGAGTATTTAGAGTGATGGAAATCTTCTCAAACTGAGTCTTAGATCCGTACATTACAAATTCACACAATGTTCGAACATAACAATGAGTGCGTATCACAATGTTTAAAATATATAAAGTAATAGTATGCGCCTACAAATATGAATTATTACCCTGGTTTTAGAGGCCCCGCCAACCGTTATCAGCGCACCGTGTATTTCCCCAAATTATCATAAAACCAAATAGCCACTTACTAGACCTGTGTCGAGTATGGTAATATGGTAATGGTTATATGGTAAATATAGATTAATGCAAAGGAAGTGGCAGGGACTCGAACTCCGTACCTTGGGATTCACAGTCTCGTGACTTGTCCACTAGACCACGGCACTTAGTATATTTCAGTAGACAATACATTCGGCTACCTAAAATGATTAGACACAGGAGTATACTGTTATAGTGTCTATAATAATATAATTGCTAACTAATTAATAGTTGTAAGTTATTAAGTTAATTGCATGACATGCGCGAAAATTCTACGGTAAATTTTGCTCTAACAAGGTGAGACATTGAACGTCAGCAGTCTAGACACCCCCGTGCAAATCAGTATCACCGCCACAATTCTACATCCTGGTAAGGTGTATGACTGCGTTTACTGGAACGAGGTCACATCTCGATGGAGCGACGATGGAGTTACCACTGTCTACCTCTCAGATACTATCACGCAATGTTTGACTCACCACCTCACTGCCTTCGCGTTGTTCGGCGTCGATGCGCTCACCATCACCTCTTTGACAGATCTATTGTTGATTTTATTCATCTCTCTCCCCTCTCTTTGTTCCCTCCTTTCTCTTTCTTTGTTCCCTCTCCCTCTCCCTCTCCCTCTCTTTCTCTTTCCTTTTCTCTCCCCTCTCTCCATTTCTCTCTCTGTTTGATTTGTTTCGATTCTTCCGCCCCCTCACTCTCTCCTGCACCCTCTTCCTTTCCTTCCCCCTCTCCCTCTTTCTCTTTCTTTTTCTCTCTCCTCTCTCCCTTTCTCTCTCTCTCTCACTCCTTCTCTCTCCTTCGCTCCCTTTCCCCTCCCTGTCATTATATCTCTCATTTTCTCTCTCTCTCTCTCTCTCTCTCTCTCTCTATCTCTCATCCTGGAGGAAAAACTGGCAAAAGTGACACAAAATGAAAGATGAATAACAATTATTGCGAAAGGTTGTGAGATGTGCAGACAAAACCTCTAAATGTGAATTATTTCACCCTCCTCCGAGGCGGATCCGGGAAAGAGGGAAGAAACCCGATGTAATACAAATCGACTGCTCTCTCGCAAAGTCTGATGACCTTTTTTTCTGTTTGTTTGTTTGTTATTTTTTCTCTCTCTGTTCTTGTTTGGTATTTTGGTTAGTTGGGATATAATTTCTAGCACTCCGCCGAGGGGGAGGGGACAAAGAATTCTGGATCCCCAGCTGCCCCTCTGCTATTATAATTATACTTGTCACCCCCTCTCTCTCTCTGCCTTTCTGCAGTTCTGTCTTTCTCTCTAGTCACAACTTACAACATAATATAAAAAAACATAATTTATGGCATCGACCTTGGGTATGATTATGACAAATTATAATTTTCTCGGTATCTCATTTTGAGAAGAACGGACATGTTTCTCAACAATACAGATGTCAATTTATAATTGTTCATATACAAACATCATTCAATTTATACTGTGATAAACAAATTTATACTCATCGTTGAAAGCGTGGGGGGCATTTGTCCTATATAATGATAACGATAACGAGATTTTCAATAATAAAAACTTATACCCGACTGTATAGTGTGTACGTGTGAGTATATACTCGTGTCTGTCAATAAATTGTAGGGCAGCTCTATGGTGTAACATCAAAGGAAAAATCTCGTTATGTTAATCGTTATGGGACAAAATGTGATTCAACGCTCAATTCTCTTTCTGAATAGAAGTTCAATCGTTGGCCTAGTTTTCGCACATTTCATTCTTATTCTAATGGCTTATTTGAAGTATTGCTTTATTTTTTTTCAAGCGTTTTCTATTGTATTTCGTTTCCTGTTGATTTACAACTGTTTGAAACAATTCGTCATAATGCTTTGAGCAGTGGCGTACCCATGATTTTTTTAAAGGGGGTCCTTGTTACATCAAAATTCTCTAACAAGCAAACAAAAACAGGTTATCAGCACTGCTAAAGGGGGTGTTTTAACACCAAGGGGGGGGGGGGGGTGTTTGAACTCCTAAAACACCCCCTTTGGCTAAAGGGGAGTGTTTGAACACGCAAAACGCCCCGCGCATGGTTTTGAGTGATGACATTCTATTGACTTTGGTTGTTGTTTGTCTTATATTTAGTATCATAATGACCTAACGACTATCTTTCTTAAATTTAGGGTGACTTCAACAACAAAACGTGATATCGAAAGTACAACCAACGAAACAGGTCTGTATTTTCATTCGTGAGACGCACTATTTCTCATAATTATTTCTATTTCTTAATCGATAACTTCAAAAGGCGATGTCTCTAAAACGTGAACCTCGCTTCACCCATTGTTAGCTTCATGTTTCACCTACTTTGTATGCAGTCAACACAAAGCAGTCCATTGTCGCTGGGAGGATATAGGACGGCGTTCTTATCGACACATCCGAAAACTCCTTAATGACGCAATCGAAATGATGCCTCGTGTAAGCCGGGCTTTAGGGTGTTGGTAGCTCGAAAAACTACTTCCCCTGAAAATCTCACTCATGCGTGAATAATTTGTTATCATTTTAAATTTCTTCGCAATCCCGAAAAGTTGGAGATATAAGGTTGGAAAAATTCATTCTAAATTTTCTCATTAAACTCGACTTTAAACTGTTAGGGTACATATCTCAATTCCCATACATTTTCCCATACACACAACATTTCGTAATGTAAAATAACTTATGACAAATTAGCTAGCCATAAATCATTATCTCAACAAAAGATAAAAACACGCACATGAAGCGTATGTGACACATTTTCTAATAATTTTCTAAACGAATTATTTCTCCCATGTCAGACCCTGGCCGATTAATCAATTCTGGCAGCGTGAAAGACTTTTTGATTGAGGCAATATAACGAATAACGAAGCGTGTTTTCCGTGACAAAGCGCTTAATTGCCTGTAATTTATACGATACACCGATCATAGGGTGCTGTACATTACGGCGCACATTACAGTGCACGCCAATCAGAACTTTATAGGAGTACCCATGCTCATCAAACAAAATTATAATGATAATAACTTTGTTTATCCAGGGAATCTCCATCAATAGTATTCTTCCTGAGGGCCCTGCAATTAGTGTTACCCCCAAGGAATTGCCTGGTACACCAGGGTCAGGAGAGGCAATGTGGGTAAAACATTTTGCCCAAGGATGTCAACAAACGGGACCTCTCGTATTAGAGTCAAGAGCCTTAATATACCGCCGCGTTCACATTGACATTCGCATCCACCCTGGTGCCCATTTACATATCACCTGGGTGGAGAGAAGCAATTTACATAAATTTTTTGCTTAAGGAAATAAGTGCCATGCCGGGGTTTGCACACACGATCTCTGCGCCACAGGCAACTTTGAATGAACTACATGTACTCGACAACGACACCTCTAAGTGGTCATATCACACTGTCTTCGCACTTAATATATTCCCAGATCTATATCTAAATGTTTATCATGACAGCTTTCTTGGTTATTCCATCTCAAAACACTATCTACGGATAATAAACTAACAGACATGATCGCAAAAACTTTCGAAATTAAACCTAAAGCAATTTCAGTAGCATTTCCCCATCACCTTTTGAAATGTGCGAAGTTAAGATGACGTTATTGCGTAATCCAAACATATTTTTTTTCTCTCTTTCTCTTTTTTTTTCTCTTTCTTTCTCTTTCTTTCTCTTTCTTTCTCTTTCTCTCTCTTTCTCTCTCTTTCTCTCTCTTTCTCTCTCTTTCTTTCTCTCTTTCTTTCTCTCTTTCTTTTTCTCTCTCTCTTTCTTTCTCTCTTTCTTTCTTTTTCTCTCTCTCTTTCTTTTTCTCTTTCTTTTTCTCTCTCTCTTTCTTTTTCTCTTTCTTTTTCTCTCTCTCTCTTTCTTTTTCTCTTTCTTTTTTTCTCTCTCTTTCTTTTTCTCTTTCTTTTTCTCTCTTTCTTTTCTCTCTCTCTCTCTCTCTCTGTAATAAAAAAAAGGAATTTGGTAGCTTTGAATAGCTTCACAGGAGGTAACGGTACCCCAGAAAGACAATGTGCCTTCGTATAAAGTCCAACCGTACATAGCCTATTCAGCCCCATGTGACATGCTGAATGAGTTCGATTATTTATCACTATCCCGAATGAGAGACGTAAAATATCATTCTTTTCGATTTCTTTTTCAGCCGGTGTTTGGAAATCCCACGTTTGGAGAAGAGGAGTTAGTACATAAATAAGAAACGTGTCACCTACTTCATTAAACCATCATACATATATCTTAAATATTGGAAAACGATCATTATTAAATCTGTTAAAACTAATTTGCTGTTTAATATTTTTTTTCTTCTTTTCTCTAGTATACGAAAAGTTCACAGAAAGAAAAAACAACCAACAAATACCAGTTTTTAGAAAAATATGTTTTTATTGTGCATTTTTATGTGCTCTCAGCAAAAATTGAATGTATATAATTTGAAATGGCCCCGTGAATTTTGAATAATACCTGCAACAGACTAAAGGGCCCCTCCTCTGAATTTCATCATTCTCCATGCAGGGAAAAAGCGATACACTTAATTAGCTTAACGATAAATGTCAATGAATTGTTTAAATAGTTTTTAGATTGTCTATTTCTTTATGGCATAGAGTGAGATCTGTAAATGGAGTTATTTATTTAGTTATTTATTTATTTCTGATATTTATACAGGGTGACTCATTATCACCAATATTGGTGGTCTTCCATGAGGCCCTGATAGCAATAGTAAGTAACAATAATAGCCAACAAAATCATGAAAATAAACTCATAACAAAAAATAAATAAGAACATACATAAATATATATATAGATGTACACTATATACGAAGAATATGGTATCCTCGTAATCAACATTGGTTTTTACGAAAATGTTGAAATTGTTGCACATTCCTATCGTCTTAATTCATAATGTATAGACGGTGATATTTTCTAAAATCTGTTGAAAAATAACCATTTATATATGAGTTATTTCATATATGAGTTATTTCAGGGTACTCTGAAGGGTCATGAGATCATGACCCTTCAGAATAAAAAGTTCGTATTTTTGAAGATTAGGCAAATTATACGTAGGTCTACAGTGTATTTCGGAAAGGCCTTGATAGTAATCATGGTAATCATAAGTGCAATACACTATAATTTGTAGTTGTACATGTATATGAAGAGGGAGATCAATTCCATAATTGTGTGTCGTACTAATTAATTTCATCCCTACATGGAATGAATCCAATTAATATGCAACTGCTTGGTTATTGTACAAATAGTCATGTGTATTCCAGGGCTCCACGCTATAGACTCGCACCCCCCCCCCCCCCCCCCCCGGCGTGAGACTTGGTAGAGTTGCTGTCAGTGATATATATAGCTCATGAATATGATCTCGATGATAATTACAAGTTTTCTCAATTAATTTTCGCGCTTTAAATCTCACATTGTTCTACTCAAAGTGCTTTCATATCCAACAAAGAGCTAATTATTATAGAAGCTCAAACATTTCATAGTGGGGTGGCATAGCAATTGAATTGCGCATTTTGTGATAAAAGAACAAAATTTGGCACAAAAGTAGATGAATATGTTATAAGTAAAAATGGATAATTAAGCTGCCTGGCCTGGAATTCGGGCCATGGGGCCCATTGTTCCTATTACAAAAATTTATAACACAGGGTACTTTTTCGTGCATTCTTAATCTAAAAATTTGGATATTTTACTAAAATTATATTTTATATATTTAAACCTCTAAGTTGTGAAAAGCAACCGGCAGGTGCCAATCCTTTTTTTTCTTCAAATAATGGTCCATCGTAGATATATATTAACGTGAGATAAAAGTATTAAATTGTGAAATACGTTTAAAATGATTCAAACTGTGAGCAGGAAACATTACCTCGTTTCAAATTGCCAAACTAGTTGGTGCAGGTGCCCAATATAAAAAAGGCCCCAAAATACTTATTTGTAAAGTTAAGTAAGATCTTCATTATATTTTGTGTGTGATAAAAGCACAAAATTCGGAACAAAGATAGATGAATATGTTATATGCAAAATTTGATATTGAGCCATCTAAAATTCTGCACAGGGTCCCCATGGCGATCATCTTTCAAATTGTCTGCATATTGTACTTAGTCCTGTAAGTAGTCCGAGTCCAGGTACTATTATAAGACGTGTCAAATCTGATTTAGGCGTATTATACTATGTTTAATTTCATTTTGAAATTTACAGGGTCTCGGGGCAGCGAGAATGAAATGTGGCTTAATTGTCCTTTTGCTATTTTAGGGCCTATGTAAAACAAAATAGTCGAATCTTAAGTATTATACGAAATATCAATTTCATTGATATTCAGATGTGATGTGACAGATTGAATACATAACTAAGCTTATGAGGGCCCATATTAACCAAATGAAAAATTGTTTAGGTCCCCGTTCCTTGAATAATGGGCCTGTTGCCATGATTGCAGGGAAGACACTGAGCCGTCAACTACATATGGAATATTTCAAAGCGTGATCTAGAAGATACATTGCTTGATGCGAAGTTGTGAAGTTTGGCAAATAGCCAATGAAACAAAGAGCTCCTTTTTTCCGTGAAAACTGTTTAATATATTATGCATCCTACCCATATGGCACATATAAGCTAACCTTGTCATTCTTCCAGTGCTGTATAATCATCGCCTTTTCATGGAGATGAGATCAATTCAATGGTATGTTCATCATAGTGCAAAGCTAAAATTTGAAATGTCTAAATGCTAATGAATTTACCCCATCGCTATTTATTAAACATGTTTAATTTCATGTTTAATAAATGGCGATGAGATTAATTCGTTAGTATGTTCATCACAGTACAAAGCTAAAATTTGAAATGTCTAAATGCTAATGAATTAATTTCATCGCCATTTATTAAACATGAAAAGGCGATGATCATACATCACTGGATATTATGTCAAGGTTAGCTTATGGGCCCGGGGGGCCACTCAGATATATGGGTGTACACATGCGTGTCCATGGGTTTTCAAAATACCCCCTAAACAGGTTTTATACTTGGATGAAAAAAGACCCCTAAACGAGGATTTTTTGCGCGGTTTTTCATCATCCAACCCCCCTAAACAGGTTTGACTTAAATATTACCCCTAAACAGCGCGCGCTATAAGCAACAACACATTTCAGAGGGGGAACCATTTCAGTGCACTATGGCTGCGTCGGTAGAACTCTCCGCTCCCGATTCTCCTCTCTTTTTTGCATCCATCTGCATGCACTGCCGCGCGTCACTCCCTGAACTGAAATCGGGCTGTTAATCCCCGTGAAAATCCCTGAAAATATCAGAAAATGTCCCATTTACATATTGGTGCCAAAGTGAAAAATATACCCCCTAAACGCGTTCGGCCAGATTAGTCAAAAGCACCCCTTTTTGTTGAAAATCAGCGTTTTTGGACCCCTTAGCGCGTAACGCGCGTTACGCGTTCCACCTGAAAAAAGACCCCTTTTTACGCGTTTTCTTGGACGCGCATGTGTACACCATGGTGTACACCCATATATCTGAGTGCCCCCCCCCCCCCCCCCCCCGGCATATGGGTCGGATACATATATTCAGCAGTTTTCACAAAAAGAAAGGATCTATATGATATATTCCATGCAAATTTGTCTCTTTAAGATACTTGTAATTCTTTTATACATGGGGCCTTGAATGAATGCCCCATGGTCGCAAATAAGTGACCAAATAATCAATATCAGCGTGCCGCTTGTACCGGTAATTATATCAGGGGGTCGGTCTTAAATTGGAGTGCCAGCAAAGCGTCGCAAACATTCCGCGCACCAGTTTAGTACCCAGGTGACGGTGAAAATGCCCACCCCAGTATTTATTGAGGATGGCCCTTACCAATAATCTTCGTGTCCTCTTGATTTAATCAAAATTGGTGAACTAATGCGATTATACAGGGAAAATCATTTACACGGAAATTGTTTTAAATAGGTGTTCTCTGGGTGTATTATATCCCGTCTATGACCTCTATTATTTTGTCTATCTTGGAATTACAAGCTACTAACTATACATTAGCATAGCCATAGGGTGGGCACAGCTGATAAGATGATAACAAGTGAAATGAAGAGAGTGGGGGGGGGGGGGGGGGGGGAGAGAGAGAGAGAAGATACCATGCATCACAGACGTAGTCCTACATGTATTAAATTAATTGCAGTATATCTTATATGCATGGGCAATCCTTAAATTTTTGATTATAAGCGATGAACTAATGGGGTGTTGCAAGAAAGTTGCAATCAATTGCAAATTGTAAAGTAAATTAGAACAACCATTCTGAATAGTTCAGGGTCTGCCCATTCAAGAAGATGCGCTTGCAACAATGATTTTGATTGGTCAGTACCGTTGCAACACCCCATAAATCAGATTGTACAAGATTTGTCTCTCATGATCTATCACATGAACCCATGTGCCCAATATGAAGAGGGCGTGTCCTGTGATCTTGGAAACTAGTTGTCTACCAATTTAAAAACGAAATCAAAGATTTGAAATCTATTTAAACATTTGTATATTTTGGGCCCTTTTTCAGAATGGACACCTGTTTGACCGTGCCACGTACATGTCTTTTGCCAATCTTAAAGGGAAATTAACCTCAGCGTATGAATTAGCTTATTTTGAATGGTGTAGTATATGCCTCTTATTTGATACATGCAATTTCATGTAAAAACACAGGATATAGATATAAATCACTATTTTCCAGCCAAGTTATCGTCTGCTAGCAATAATAAGGGGGCTGCCATTACTTTATGTGTACACGAACATATTTTTCATCCCAAGTAAAATTTCCTTCATCGTTAACTTGTAATTGATTTTTAGAGGACAAATATATATTAGATAAAGTCACATATTCTGAAATGTAAGTTTATTTTATATATATTTTTAAAAGGTCTTAATTTGTTCATAAAAAATATACTTCATAAAAAATATACGTCAAGGACGGAGAATTGACGTCAAGGACGGAGACAATCGTAACAATACCAAAACAAAGCGAGGAATCTGCTTTACAGGATGGCTATTAGAACTCATGGGTCGTCAATTATCTAGGCCCATGGCCAATAACAATCGTAATACAATCAGAACAAAGCGACGTATCTGTTGTAAAGGTAGGCTATTATCAATGCATATGGTACCTAATGATCCATGTCATGCACAAAATGGCAGCCTCCATGGAAAGACGTAGCAGACAATAGGTGCATCTAGAATATCACGTGGGGTTAATTGTCCTTTAAAGAAGGCCGTCTTTGCCTGATTTCAATCAGAATCATTTTTCACATAGTCCACGATTCCTGACTCTATCTTACATTGGTGTTCAAATAGGCACTTACTTTAAAATGGGCACAAAAATTACTTTCCAGGAATTTGAAAACCTGGAAATTTCAAAATGAATTCAAAATATTTCATTAAATCTAAATTTGCTCTAATATATTGATATTTGACAAATTATACATGAAAATTACCCTGTGGCGGCCAGACTGAAAACTGGGCACAACAGGCAGGACTCACTTTGAGATGGCTCAATATACACTTTCTCTCATAACACATTTAGTTGTATGTACATGTGTGTCAGGTTTTGTGCTTCTATCACAAAATGCACTATTCAGATTAAGATAATAATTTTGGGCCCTTTCTCAAATTGGGACACAAAGGGCACCTGAGCCACCTATTCTGTCGGTTCTAAAGAGGGTAATATTTCCTAATAACAATTAGGATAAATTCAACCATATTCTGCAATGCAGTAATTTTGTCAAACATTTTATGTATAACATTTGCCTTTTTTGAAAAAATGGGCACCTAAAGCTTTTTCAAGAATTTTGAGACCAGGAAACTTAAATACGATTACAACACAATTCACTAAACTTCAATTTTGTAAAAACATATTAATTTTTGATCAAATATACAGCAAAAATAACCTGTGGCAGCCATTTTGAAAAACGGGCACAACGGACCCCAGGACCCAAATTCCAGGTGGCTCAATATCGCTGTTTGCTTAGAACATATTCATCTACCCATGTGCCAAGTTTGGTGCTTTAATCATAAAATGCACAATTGGCCTGGAATTTGTTGCTATGCCGCCCCACTATTAAGAAAGACTGTGACTTGATATTTTTTTGCAGGAAGTTATAAGGTTATAGTTTTTTTCTTATCGAAATAAAAGACATGCAGTGAAAATAGCTGATATCATACATTCATACAGCAAAGTGAAATCCATTATTTTCCGGGATAATACATTGTCGCAAAGACGGGAATAGGTCACTAACATATTATATATGAAGCAAATGTGTTTGCTTCTTCATTCGTCAATGTGAAAAGATGACATTTTAAATGAAATTTAAACCTAAAAATCTCCCCGTAATAGCAATTATGTAAATACGAACGTTCAGCTTGATGGGTTATTTCCCCCAACTGAAATGTGTTCGACACTATAATTATTGTTTTATTCGTCGATGATTTGAATAAAATGTGTTAAATATTATTCTGGAATAAAGTGAAATTTCTTAATTGTTGTTATAGTTGTTGTTCTTGTCGTTGTTGTTGTTGCTTGCTTTTGGGAGGAAAAAATATATTATCAATTTGACCACTTTAAGATATGTTTCTTAGCAAATAATCAAAATCGATTACGGATTATAGGCCAGTCTTTCCCCCAAGTAATGGATTACACATTAGGTTAACTCTTGCTGTGCCAATGCTAATTATAGGCCTACCAGTACTAAAGTATAATTTAAATCTGACTACATAGAATTATCAACAATGTAATTCAGAGCTATTTCCCGCCATCAAATCTATAGCTATTTGCAAAATGTATTTTTACTTTTTTTACTTTTTACTTTTTACTTTTTTTCCCCCATTAAAATAGAAATAAAAAGAAGAATAGTGTTAATTGCCACCAGCCCCGAGTCTGTCTGATTGTCACACATACGCGAACATGTACACACACACACAATTCGACACATCACTACATGCACCTCTCTGCACTTGCACGCACCAAGCACTCCAAAATGATGAACTATTTAATTCCCAGAGCAAATACTATACTGCAAAAGAATTCATTTCTACTTTTAATTCAACAAACCAAAATGGTAAACGAAAAATTTTCAGCGTAATACATATAAATATCCGAAGTTTGCAAAAGAACTTTGATACTTTCAATGAATTTTTATCCATATTAAATTCATTTCCTTTTTCTATAATAGCTTTGACAGAGACATGGCTACACTCAACGACCCCTCCCATATTTGATATTGAGAATTACACGTTTAAACATATAGATCGCAAAAATGGTAAGGGAGGCGGTGTTGCGTTTTATATTCACAATAATGTGCATTATAAAGTGAGGCATGATATTATAATCAACGGCATAGAAACCCTATTCATAGAAATTATTAACGATAACTATAAAAATAAAATAGTCGGTGTAATTTATAGACCACCTAACAACATAGCTGATATATTTTTAGATAAATTAGAATCATGTCTTGAAACCGTATCTCGAGAAAACAAAGACATTTACCTCATGGGTGATTTTAATATAGATCTCTCTTTGCCCTACACTGCCCTTGGGCAACATTTTACTAATTTATTATCATCATTTTCTTTCAAACCTCTTATTGACAAACCTACGAGGATTACAAATACAACACACACAATAATTGACAACATCTTCTCAAACGTGCTGAGTAGAGATAGTAATGGAATAATATATTACGATATTTCAGACCATCTACCAATTTTCACGATATGTTCAGATAATAAACGCTTACATCAACATTCAAATAAAGAACACATTACTCGACGAAAAGAAACAAACGCAACATAGAGTCCCTAAAAACAGATTTGAGTACAGAAAGTTGGCAAGGTGTTCTTCATGAGACAAATGTTAATAGTTCATACGAAATATTTATAAACAAACTTCTTTATTATTATGATAAAAATGTGCCTCTAACAAGAATAACTTCCAGCAAAAAGAAGAATAAACAACCGTGGATCACTCAAGGAATCATAAAATCAATATTTACTCGTAATAGATTATATAAAATATCACTTAAATCACCTACTTTGGCACATCAAAACAAATATAAAAAATACCGCAATAGGTTAACTTCTGTTATCCGTTTAGCACGAAAATCGTATTTCTCTGACAAAATTGAAAGCAATAAAGACAATAACAAAACATTATGGCATACAATTAATGAAATGTTAGGTAAAAAAAGAGAAAATATACAAAATGTTGAATTTTTAGAGAATGGAAATTCCATTAAAGACAATGGTCTTATTGCTGAAGCATTTAATACATATTTTACTAATGTAGGCCCTAAATTGGCCTCAAAGATTGTTACTAATGATAATGATTTTTCACAATATCTAAATAATCATACCGAACACTCATTATTTTTTAATCCAACGAATGTTCATGAAATTTTAGAAATTGTTCGATCTCTAAGTCCTTCAAAATCTAGTGGCCATGATGGAATAAGTGTATATCTATTAAAACAAATTATTCATTTCCTGGCTTCCCCGCTGGCACATATTTTCAATCTATCTCTTTCCCAGGGAATTTTTCCTAATTCACTAAAACTTGCCAAAATAATTCCAATATTTAAAAAAGATGACCCATGCCGTATCGCAAATTATCGCCCAATCTCGTTATTACCAACCTTTTCTAAAATACTTGAAAAAATTGTTTACAAACGTTTATACTCTTTTTTGGATATGAATAAATTATTAATTCCCAACCAATATGGCTTCAGAAAAAATCATTCGACTGACTACGCAATCTTACAACTTTACGACAAAATAACCGATTCATTTTCAAAAAAGGAGCACACTGTTGGGGTTTTTATGGATTTATCGAAGGCATTCGATACAATGGATCATGCTATATTATTATGTAAATTAAAGACATATGGCATCAGAGGGATCGTACTTTCCTGGTTTAAGGACTACTTAGATAATAGACGTCAATATGTTAATTTCAAATCCAAATCATCTAATATATGTACTGTGAAATGTGGAGTACCACAGGGCTCAATCTTAGGGCCCTTGCTGTTTTTAATATATATGAATGATATTGTCAATGCATCACCTTTACTAACATACGTTTTATTTGCAGATGATACTAACATATTTTATTCACACCAAAATTTAAATATGCTTGTTACAACTCTGAATCTAGAACTAAAGAAATTATCATTGTGGTTTAAATCCAATAAACTCTCCCTCAATATAAACAAAACAAACTTCATGTACTTTAAACACATTAATTCTACACATGTATTTCGTAATAATATTTTTATTGATGACATGCCCGTTACCGAAAAACATGAAACAAAATTTTTAGGTATATTGATCGACTCAAATGTAACTTGGAATAGTCACGTTCGTAACATTAGCATGTTGGTAGCAAGAGGCATAGGTATTTTATATAAATTCAAATATTATCTTTCTCAAAGATCGCTATTGATGCTTTACAACTCATTTATTTTGTCACATATATCGTACTGTAACATAGTATGGGGAAATAGTAACAAAATGAATATAGACACTATGTTGCGTCTTCAAAAGAAAGCACTCCGTATCTGTTCTCATTCTCATTACTTAGCCCACACCGATCCTATATTTCATAAGTTTAAAACATTGAAAATTAACGATATTCACACCTACCAAACTGCTATATTTATGTATAAATTTTCCACCAACGCTACACCAATATCCTTTCATAATATTTTTATCTACAACAGAGATGTCCATTCCTACCCGACACGACATTCATCAGATCTTCATCTAACAAATCCAAAATTAATAATAGCCCAAAAAACGATAAGACATCACGGTCCAGATGTTTGGAACAATTTACCTCATGATATTAAACACACCGTATCTCTTTTTTCTTTTAAAGCTTCGTTAAAGAAGTATTTGCTATCCACTTATTCGTAAACTTCTCACCTGCACGTGCACCCACTTGCACACACTTCACTTTAATCCCTTCCCTTCCCCCTTTTTTTTTGTAGTAAATATTTTTTTTTTTCCAGTTAGTGACATCGCTTTTATGATATAGACATTTATATTAAGTATGGTTTCCATGTAGCCCTTTCCACTGGCTGCTATTCATTCAAGCATTTTGCTTAAGATAGCTGGCCCCTGCATTTTTGTTCTTTCTACTTGTTCATTTCGATTTATAATCATGTCTTTATTCTATTGTCATTCTTATTTAATTGTCACATTTTTTTTTGAACAATTATGTTGTATATTTATTATTATAATTGTTTCTAAATTTGTTATTATTTTGATTTGACAATAAATGCAGAAATTCCTGCCCTAAAAAAAAAAAAATAAATAAAAATAAAATCCAATAGAAAAATATTTTATTTGGCATCTGAAGCGTTCAAAAGAACAAATCAGTAATTTATTGCCCTTTTCGACTATTTATAATTTATTTCATATGTGCACCGGGCACGAACTTCTGATTTGCGAGGTTTTTTAGAAATACTAGTCATACCATGAATGTAATAAAGATATCTAAGAAGATTGCTAAAAAAAACACACACAAAAACACGAAAGATACACATGGATGTACCCTGTATGTACTGTACATCGCGGCTTTTGTATCATAAAATCTTTTTTTGTGTTCTCGTTTTTTGTCGTACATGTGCATTCTGAATTATTCAAGAGGTTAGTGCAGCTAAGGCTTGATGTAAAGTATCATTTCGGATTCAAGCAATATTGCATGGAATGCGTGTGGTTGCCAAGTATTTCAAGCATGCAGGTTGGTGCCACCTCTGCTACTATACATTTTGAAAAATACTTGCTGGAAAAAGTACCGTATGTGAAATCTAATGAGAACAGAATTTTTGAATCGATCTTCCAATTTGTAAAATGATCAAAATAGTTTGATGTTGTGCTTTCATTTCTTGCAATACTTATTGATCATCAATTATCATACCGTAGGCTTAAAAAAAGGAGTGTCTTATAATGATCTCGAGATAGAGAGAGAGAAAGAGAGAGAGAGAGAGAGAGAGAGAGAGAGAGGGAGATGAGAGCGAGAGAGAGAGAGAGAGAGAGAGAAAGAAGGAGCGAGATGGAGAGAGAGAGAGATGAAGAGGCATTGGGAAAAAGGGAAAGAAAGGATTTAGAGAGATAGAGTGAGGGAGAGACAAAGACAGACAGACAGACAGCGAGCCCAGAAGGAAAACAATTTCCCAAGAAGTTACATCTCATAATCACTACAAATGGAATAGAAGAGAAGAAAAGGAGAATTCACATCATAAATATATGTTCACATCACTTAACATCCATATCATCTTCTCTTTTAGGCAAACACCGTTGTGATGTTTAATGAGCAACGTCGGCTGTGACAGGTGTTTGCATTGTCTGAATATTGATCATAATGTTCAATAACGAATGGATGGATACGTGGTACTTGATGAAATGTAATGTGAAGCAGTAAGGCCCCGGGCTGCCATGGTAACTATTTATTGCATTTGCTTGGTCGTACCGTCTATGGGTTGTACCCATATTAGGTCAGTGATAACAATATACCATTTTGTGGATGTTACGCGCAACTGGGGGGGGGGGGGGGGGGGGGGTGCAGGGAAAGAGGAGTTTCCCCCTTCCCGCGCGACGTTTGAGCGAATTTGAGAGAAGGATAACGGCTCGCATGGGCTCTATGTCAGCACTGATATTCAATTCAACTAGCAACAACCATAGACCTGTAAACAAAATATGCGTCATATCGTGGATGGCACCGATATTCAACCTATTGATATTGCAATGCTTTTGTGCTGCGACAATGAAAACGCGTGCAAATTTTGACCCCCTTAAATTGTCACGAAAATGCACGAAATATTTTATCATATCATCAGACCCGCTTGTCTTTCATGTTAATCGCTGAGACATGCAAGCAGACTAAGAGCCTATTATATATTCGGAGCTCACATCGAATTCATGATTGTTTGCTGTTGCCATGGAAACTTCTCACCTGACTGCAAGCGTTGCATTGGGCTCCCATGCACAGATACAAAAAGTGGGCTTTCGTTTTCACCCTTTGGTGTCGTTGATGTCTGCATTATATTGCCGCGTGATGAAAGAGAAAGGTACCAACCCCCAAAACACCATTCCATAACCCCACAGATATTCCTAATTCACGGTCTGGAGCTCCGGTAATAACGGAATGAATTCGCACAAAACAAAATTAAACTCAAACGTAATGTTCAAGACTACAGATATATGATATGCTTCAAAACGATGTTGGCAGAAATGTATAAAGCTGAGTAATGAGCAAAGATAGGGGAATATAACTTGTATTCGTACGAGGAGGGGGATGGTGGTGCCCCAAGAAAACTTAAAACTTAAAATATACTCCGTATTACATCTATTAGGGCAACAGTAATTTTTACATTCGGGCAGCGGGTGGTCTTTTTGTAGTCTTCATGTTTTCTTTTTTCCTAGTATATTTTCATGACAAAATGAACATTTTGCCCATAATTAAAGTGTGTGTTGGGGGGGGGGGGGGGGGGGTTAGGAGATGGCATTATTCATTTAAAAAAACCAGACCTTTGTTTTCATATAAAATTTGTATTCCTAATTTTTTTTTTGTCTTCTCATGTAGGCTAAAGTGACGCAATAATTAGTTTTATAAAAAGATTGGTCCTCGGATGATAAGGAACATGAAAATTGAACATTCTTGTTGTAATTTTTTTTTTTCAGTGGTGTTTTAGGAATAGCCGTATTAGAATAATTCCATAGACATGCTAGACATCACCAATACTCCCATTTAACTCTTTGTTTGCCACAAATTGTGTACAGTCTGTGGAAAATTGCACAATGGCACAGTAAGAGTTAATCAATGTTGATGGGATTTTTGAAAGAAAACAACAGTGCATGTGTTATCTACCCAGAACAAAAATCACTTCCTTGCCATGCTTGGGAAGCTAATGGCTTATATTATCTCTAAAATTGCTTATTAGTTTACTATTAATACATGGTTGGGAGTGTGTTGGTGCGATCTGGCAACACAAAGGTTTTTATCGTGGTGTATACTATACGCACGAGGCGCAAGCCGAGTGTGTTGCCAGATCGCACTAACGCACGAACTCACAACCATGTATTAATAGTTTTATAAAACGGGTCGGCAATATGATTATGAAGTCTATAAAATGGTTACAAACCTCACAGAAACGCCAAGAGTGGCAGAGTCATGGAGGCAGCCATTTTGCTTTCCTGCATGGATGTTATCACATAAGCCCAGCCAACAAAAGTCATGCGCGTTTCAGTGCGCGCATGTAATCCCTGCGCTAAAATGACAATTAATCCACACGATTACGTTGCGTTTTAAGTTAGCACGCACCAGATGTACGCGTACTCGCAGCTCAGCCGTGCGTTAGTACCTTTTTGCCGTGCGTTAGTACTTTTTTTTGCACGGTCACGTGGTGTTATTTGACCAATCAGGATTGCTACATTCTTTAACCCGTTTTATAAAGATGGATATCAGTAAAATAAAAACTATACATGCAGAGAAAGGGGGAAATTTTTGAATTATTTCATTGTTTGTACATCAAAGGTTATTTTGTAAATCAAATGATAATTTTTTTCTTAATTGATTGATCATTCATTTTACCTCACTGCTAAGAAAGCGAGTGTATGTATGGAGGTAACCAAACACGGGACCGACGGCTTTAAGGCATCTCCGACGGACTTGGTAATTGATGATTAATGGTTTACGAACGGGTACTAGCGCATCGACTTGGTTTCGAGCCCGTGACTTCCCAATGACAAAACAACTGCCCACCGCTGAGCCACCACGTTAAAGAGAAATTCTCCCTTAGATAGTGAGGGACGATTATCAAAGCGTTCAGAGATATAGGTTTCTTATTGTATAATGACCTTGAATATAAAGAGCCAGCGTGTGAGAATTTATTTTAGTTTTTTGTTTAGTATGTTCCTACGCAACGGGGCATTAGCTCTTTACCTTGATCAATATTTAATTATAGTCGATACGCAACTATCGTATACCTCATGCGAAATCAAGGCAGTATTTCGAGAAAAAAGAGGCCCTAATTTCAAGTTTCGATTTCGTCTCATCCACTATTGAATATATGTTTTAGAATGGAATACTTCTATCATGAAAAGGCCATTCATTATCGATAGTGTTATAATTCTTTTTCGAAGCCACCCGTGTCTGGGAGTGGGAAAGCGAACTTAAAGAAAACCAATCACTAAGAAATGTATACATTTTATGTTGTTAGAAAGACCTTAATCCATCCCCTTAAACTATGTGACATTTAATGGTTGGCAAAATAAAAAGCAAAAAAAAGGGACATATGATTGTAAGTTGAAGGGGAAAAAAAATCGGCGTTAGAGAATAACAGTTTGTGTACAGTTGGTAGGTATCAACCCAACAATTTTTCCCTACATTATACGGTTCAATAGTTGATGGCCCATATTCTCGAAAGTGGCCTAAATTAACCCAGGCTTAACTTAGACCACTAATTTATCGAAAGCCAAAGTTTTACCCCCTAAGTTCCATATGAAAATGGCAATTATGTAACAAAATGAAGGCATTTCTCACAATAAATGAAATTGAGAGAAGTCATTTCAAAGAGACAAGTTTTAATTATCTCGATTTAGATACGTAATTATGGTAATTTGCACAGGATGAAGAGGTTGACTTTAGCACTCTACCGTGTGAGTCAAACAAAAAATTTTTACACTTAGAAAATTGCCATTTTGTTTAAAACTCAGTTATGAACTCAAGATTTTATACATATTTTGAAAAAGTATCCTATCCCGCATTATTTGGTACCATTTTGTGTGGATGTGTTTACGCTTGGATGGACAGGGGGCATTGTTTGCGAGAGTGTAAAAATCAACTTTTACCAACGTACTCCTTATGATTGTGTTTAAACGAAACATTTTGAATAGGGGCATTAATTCGGTCCGTGCAGATACAAATAACCTTCAAACCGTCCCGAACATAATTAAACATGACATAAATATTAAAACACACATACAGTTATATATATATATATATATATACATACACGCGCACATACACACACACACACACTCAGGAAAATGAGGGGGGAAAAGCCACACACATTTTATTATTTTTTTTTTCTAATCATCATAAGCAGGACAGACAGTTAACTCCTGATCACAAATAACGCTACAGAGGATCCACGATGACAAACATTTACACATATTATTTGTAAAATGGACTTTGGATGTTAAGGAACAATTAAAATCATCATCATATCATGATTATTACACACTTTGAAGCAGCAAGTAAAAAAATAAAAGAGTTTGACAAAGCAAATTGAATAGGAATATTATTTCTCTATTTATTTTACTCCAAATGAACTCCATGATAATGTGCTTGTTTTTTGTGCATTTGTGATGCATTCGTGTTTGCATGATATGTCTGCTTACTCTTTAAAAAAAATCGAGTGATCACTGACGTGACTCCCCGGGCGAGTGAAAATGGACTGAAAATAGAGTGAAAAGCACTCTTTTCTTTTTAGAGAGCACTCGATATTCACTCAATATTCACTCCTAAACAAGTGATCACTGACGTGACTCCCTGGGGAGTGAAAATAGAATGAAAATTCACTCTTTTTTTTAGAGAGTTATATGATGAGTACATCATGTGAGAAAAGAATAAATGTGTGTGTGGCTTTTTTCCCCCTTCATTTTCTGGGGTGTGTGTGTGTGTGTGTATATGTATAACCGTATTTGTTTTTAAATATGTGTGTGATGTTTAATTTTGTTTGGGAAGGTTTGAGCGTTATTTGTATCTGCAAAGACCGAATCAATGCCCTTATTCAAAATGTTTTGTTCAAACAACAAAATCATAAGGAGTACTTTGGCGCAAGTTGATTTTTTCACTCTCGCAAACAATGCCCGATGTTCATCTAAGGGTAAACACATACTACACAAAAATGGTACCAAACGATGCGGAATAAGACACCTTTTAAAAATGTGTGTAATAATTTTCCGTTCATAACTGAGTTTTAAACAAAATAGCAATTTTCTAGGTGTAGACCGTGTTTTGACTCACAAATTATTGGAATAACTCAAACCACTTAGGAAGGGTTTAATTTTGTCCTAAACTTAGGCAGTTTTCAAGAATACGGCCAAATATTTTTTAGAAAAGGGCGCCCATCAAACACAAGTCCGATTCCTGGGATGGTATTCTGAAAATGATTTTTATCTTTATTTTAGTGAAATGATTTTAAGTGTGGTAACAAATTCTGAATTGCAACCCTACATTGTTGTCTGCGCAGATGTATTTCACATAGTTACGCAGGCACCATTCCTTTGACCAGTCATTGTTTTCTATTTCTTTCTTTCTTTCTTTCCTTCTTCTTAGTAAACGAAGAAGCTTGATGGGAGGAATTTTAATTTGTAAACAAATTTTTAGGCATTTTCCTTCTTCTTCTTTTTCTTCTTTCCCTTATCACCGCCTTCTCTTTCTTCTTTTCTTGCCTTCTTCGTCACATTCTCTTATAAACTGACTTCCGTTAATCTATCTAGAATCATAAATAAGGTGAAAGAACCTGCCCCGTAATGCTTAGTTAAATGGTAGGATAGATAATGATCGTCTGTTTAAAGTTGGCTGTTCACAGAGGTTTGTGATTGATTGATTGATTGATTTAATCGTCAGATAATATACATGACACATCATGACAGGATAGCCCATGAAAGCCGAAAAGGCTTATTTACAATGGGGTCCTTGAACATAATTAAGCACATTATAAAATACGACAAGATTAAACCGTGAATACTGAATACAAATTATACACTTGACCAAGCATTATCATTATGAAAACTATACACACAAAATAATATATAACAACAACAATTTGCAACACGTAAGCACCAAAGGAGAATCAAAACTGAGGGAACAAACCCTACAACACTATTGATTAATCAATGTTCGAGTTCGAGGGACTCCTTCTTTAGATGTTGTTTTAAGACACTTTTGTAGTGAGTAAAATTTTGCACCGTTTTAACATGTTTTGGGAGAGAATTCCAAAAATGAATACCATTGAAGTAAAAAGAATTTCCGATTTGTCCGTTGCGTTTTGGTAAAACAAAATTAAGGTGACTATGCCTTGTATCGTGTTCATGGGTATTTGACACACGAGAAAAATTATGTATGTAGGTAATTAGGTTATGTAGTGATTTTTATTAGAATAATAGATCTTATGAACATGATGTAAAATTAATTGTTTTGATCTTAGATCAATATGGAGGAGACCTGCTTCTGCAAGTTCATTGTTCCCAACGTGAGTCCTCGGTCCTGAACCATTAATAAACCTTACAATCTTATTTTGAATTATTTTTAACTTTTTCTGATCGGTTTTACCCAGACTGCAATACCAAGCAGCACTGGCGTAATCAATAGACATTGTATTAGAGCAAAACATAAAGTACGCCTTGACTTCCTATTCAAACAAGCTTGATATCTATATAAACATTTTAAGCGTGTATTAGCTTTTTTGGCAATGGAGTCTACAAAATCTGTCCACGAAAGATCACTCGTTAAAGTCAATCCCATATATTTTACAGACTCCTTTCTTTCAATCACTTGATTGTTCATCATAACCCTAAAGTCACCTGAATATTTTAATTGTCTTTTCGAACAAAACAAAATGCTTTCAGTTTTCCCTAGATGTAAACTGAGCTTATTGTCTTTCATCCATTTCACACAATTTGACAGTTCTACACTTAATTTGTCTTCAATTACCTTAGGATTCGGATCAGAAAATAATAACACACTATCATCGGCGTATAGGAGTACTTTTGAGTTTTTAACACAAATGCACATATCATTTATATAACACATGAAAAGAATACGACCTAAAATGCTCCCCTGCGGAACCCCACATTTTATAGGTCGTAAATCTGATATTACATTCTGCATAGTTACCACCTGACGACGATTGGTCAAGTAAGACCTAAGCCATCTAATGCATACTAAATCCAAACCCATCACTTCTAATTTCGTTAACAGAATTTCATGATTTACAGTATCAAAGGCCTTCTGTAAGTCGAGTAGAACCATTCCGACAAAACGTCCTAGAGAAACTTCCTTTCTAACAAAATCTAATAGATGTAAATGATTATTCGCGTCTTGGGGACAGACGTCAACATCAGAAAGACGCAACTCAGTATCGAGTCGGTTTGTGAGCTGAAACACAGAGCTGACCACTAGAACAACTCATATCTCCCTCCCCAATGTCCTTCTTTCTTTTTATGCTGTAAAAGCTTTTTCTTAATAATTATTATTATTGACTAATTCCTATGGCTTAATACAGGTACTGAATACATCTCACAAAGTCATTCATCATTAATATCAATATTAATGTATACATTATTACTATTCGAAATGAAAAGAAGGGGATAACAGATACTTATATTTTTTCCAAAGCCGGCCGTGTATATGAAACAAGGTTGAGTAAAGTCCTATTTCAAGTATTTTTTTATATCTTACACTATATTGATACGTTGCGATTATCGCTACGCCGTAGCAAGACAATTATATTTCATTTCAAAGCATTTATTAGAATATATTGTATATTGTTAATTACATTGTGAAACTTATCTTTCAGTATTGTATGGTTAGAAGGAGCAAACATTATCGACTTCGAAGTGGAAGTAATATGGTAAATCGAATTAGACAATTAAGTCATTAAAACGAAAACCAAATAGATTGACTGATGAGATCTAGCTTGAATCTCTATTCCGTCAGAAATCGCGCTGCTCTATTTGAAAATATTTAAATGCTAAAATGCAATGAAAATGATGTAATAAAAAGTGGACCATAATTTGTTTGGATTCCTTAATCATATGACGACGGTCATCATATGATGAGAAAATTGTATTTCAATTGGTATTTAGGCAACAGTTCAACAATATGAGAATGTACTAAAAAATATATATTAATGGGAAAAGGTGACTATGCCTTGTATCGTGTTCATGGGTATTTGACACACGAGAAAAATTGTCGGTTATGTAGTGATTTTTATTAGAATAATAGATCTTATGAACATGATGTAAAATTAATTGTTCTGATCTTAGATCAATATGGAGGAGACCTGCTTCTGCAAGTTCATTGTTCCCAACGTGAGTCCTCGGTCCTGAACCATTAATAAACCTTACAATCTTATTTTGAATTATTTTTAACTTTTTCTGATCGGTTTTACCCAGACTGCAATACCAAGCAGCACTGGCGTAATCAAATAGACATTGCATTAGAGCAAAACATAAAGTACGCCTTGACTTCCTATTCAAACAAGCTTGATATCTATATAAACATTTTAAGCGTGTATTAGCTTTTTTGGCAATGGAGTCTACAAAATCTGTCCACGAAAGATCACTCGTTAAAGTCAATCCCAGATATTTTACAGACTCCTTTCTTTCAATCACTTGATTGTTCATCATAACCCTAAAGTCACCTGAATATTTTAATTGTCTTTTCGAACAAAACAAAATGCTTTCAGTTTTCCCTAGATGTAAACTGAGCTTATTGTCTGTCATCCATTTCACACAATTTGACAGTTCTACACTTAATTTGTCTTCAATTACCTTAGGATTCGGATCAGAAAATAATAACACACTATCATCGGCGTATAGGAGTAATTTTGAGTTTTTAACACAAATGCACATATCATTTATATAACACATGAAAAGAATACGACCTAAAATGCTCCCCTGCGGAACCCCACATTTTATAGGTCGTGAATCTGATATTACATTCTGCATAGTTACCACCTGACGACGATTGGTCAAGTAAGACCTAAGCCATCTAATGCATACTAAATCCAAACCCATCACTTCTAATTTCGTTAACAGAATTTCATGATTTACAGTATCAAAGGCCTTCTGTAAGTCGAGTAGAACCATTCCGACAAAACGTCCTAGAGAAACTTCCTTTCTAACAAAATCTAATAGATGTAAATGATTAGTCGCGTCTTGGGGACAGACGTCAACATCAGAAAGACGCAACTCAGTATCGAGTCGGTTTGTGAGCTGAGACACAGAGCTGACCACTAGAACAACTCATATCTCCCTCCCCAATGTCCTTCTTTCTTTTTATGCTGTAAAAGCTTTTTCTTAATAATTATTATTATTGACTAATTCCTATGGCTTAATACAGGTACTGAATACATCTCACAAAGTCATTCATCATTAATATCAATATTAATGTATACATTATTACTATTCGAAATGAAAAGAAGGGGATAACAGATACTTATATTTTTTCCAAAACCGGCCGTGTATATGAAACAAGGTTGAGTAAAGTCGTATTTCAAGTATTTTTTTATATCTTACACTATATTGATACGTTGCGATTATCGCTACGCCGTAGCAAGACAATTATATTTCATTTCAAAGCATTTATTAGAATATATTTATATACGTCATATATTCGGTGGTTCAAGATTTAATAGGACAACGCCATATCAATCAATATACGACTGAAATGGGATGGTTTTATTGAATAGGCATAGTCATATTCATCCAAAATGCTTGATGGCTTTACAGGCGGGTGCGCGCCACAATAGCATGACGAATTAGGATTGCAAGCTCGTATCTCAACAACAGAACTGAGAATAAACCAATGGGAACACGGAGAAGTGGCCTCCCCGGCGAAGAGAAAGAGAGAGAGAGAGAGAGGCACGCCGCACTTGTCGCAATCAGCCATTTCTACCGTGCGTTTCTTTCGATTCGGACTCGGCTTATCACTGGGAATATATTCATTGTAATCAATAAAGGCAAGTATTGCACCTGTTTTTCTATCGCGTTTATATTTTCATTTCTCGTGCATTATGCCTGTGTCTATTTTTACTGCCAAGCAAGACCAAATAGAATTGATTCCTAGTTATTTGTTCCCTCCTCCTTTATTCGGTTCGTCTCATATTTTCCTTTTTGTTATTTGATATTTATTTTCTAAAATGGAATATATAAGAATCTAAGGCACCTAGACAATGAGGAAACAAAAAATAATCGCAGCTCCTTCTTAATGACATGGGATCTACAGCGCATTGTATAAAGAAAACTGAAAGAAGATAATTTAAGTGGAAATTTGACCAAATAGCATTTATATATACAGGAAAATTAATATCAACCAACGTGGAACATTCTCCTTCTTATTTTCGAAAAAATCCGGACGAGAAACTAGGAATCAATTTTACTTGGTCTAATCCGATGAATGGAATTACCTTCATTTCAACCGGCACCTACAGTTCCGTATACATTTGAATTCTTCTGTGCTTCTTCATTCTTCCCATTACATTCAAGTGAAATGAATTGAATGGTTTGTTTTAATAAAAATAACAATAATTCCAATACATTCACGTTACTAGTTACTATAACTGAATTCCTGGGAATGAGGTATGTAACATATACAATTTCAGTATCAAAAGAAAGAGAGAGAGAGAGTACTTTGGTAGAAACATACACAATTTAAAAACTTCAAAAAGTATCCTAAATTATTTCGATGTTGAGTACAGAAAAAGGTATATGTATGATAGAGTAGTTTTTGTTAATTACATTGTGAAACTTATCTTTCAGTATTGTATGGTTAGAAAGAGCAAACATTTATCGACTTTGAAGTGGAAGTAATATGGTAAATCGAATTAGACAAATAAGTCATTAAAACGAAACCAAATAGATTGACTGATGAGATCTAGCTTGAATCTCTGTTCCGTCAGAAACCGCGCTGCTCTATTTGAAAATATTTGAATGCTAAAATGCAATGAAAATGATGTAATAAAAAGTGGACCATAATTTGTTTGGATTCCTTAATCATATGACGACGGTCATCATATGATGAGAAAATTGTATTTCAATTGGTATTTAGGAAACAGTTCAACAATATGAGAATGTACTAAAAAATATATTATGTGAAAAACTAGCGCTGCACTCATTGAACTTCCAGATTATATTTTTAGATAAATGTATGTCATGAGGGACAGTTGCGTATTAAAATAAGAATATAAACAGGAAAGTGTAACTTGTTCGGATATTTAAATGTCTTATTCTCAAGAACGCTAAATATTCGGATAATTGTGACAAATATTTGAATTAAATCATGATTAAGATCACCAAAATAGGATGTATAACATAGATTATATCCAAATGACATTCCAAATATCCATCTAAATTTATATCGAAAGATAAAAAATTGCGTATGACTAATATTTTCCCTAAGTATGCTGTTACTGGTTTATCTCAACCCTATAATGTTAACCTAATTCCATTCATGGATACAAATTTTAGATTTCTGATTTTTCTGGTAGTTGTTTTATTATCCACATGTTGTTAAGAAGAAGGTAAAACCACGGGACGTCAGAAAATGCATTATGCTTTGTAAAAGATAACTTCGCAAATCACAATTAAACCTTTGATGAATTTCCACAGAATTTTGGAAACTCAACAAATAAAGAAAAAAAAAGCAAAACTAAAAATTTTTATTTCTGTTCATTGCAACCTATCAAATTTATTTTGAGAGCGTAGAGCAGGTCATTACATGGGAAATAAAAACTGATAGAAAAACTCGTCACAAAATACAGGCTGTACCAAAACTTTTGACCAGCACTGTATATATATATATATATATATATATATATTTATACAGTGCTGGTCAAAAGTTTTGGTACACCCTGTATTTTGTGACGAGTTTTTCTATCAGCCAACGACCCGGGTTCGATTCCCGGCGGAGACATTTTTTCAGCCTTTGCAAAAATTTCAAAACGGGAGGACAGCTCTGGGGAACTTTGATTTAAGTTACGCAACCATTATTCTCTCATTTCCTTTCGCATTGTATATATATTTCCACGAGAGTTGCCAAAGCTGTTGTATATGTTATTTCCTCACAATATATATATATATATATATATACATACAATCCTGTAAAAAGTTTTGGTACACCCTGTATTTTGTGACGAGTTTTTATATCTGTTTTTATTTCCCATGTAATGACCTGCTCTACGCTCTCAAATTAAATTTGATAGGTTTGGATAATATATAAAGATAGTCTACATAAAATGCTTTGATACTTTAAATATCCATCCAGTATTCTTGCATCAATGGTCCAAAGATGTCTCTTGGCTACTTAATTTCAACTCGTCCCACATAGGCCATTTAAGGGTCATGTACAGAAACTAAGCTCACAAAGGCTTCATTTCAGGTTATATCACCTTATTTTGTGACGATTGATCGGTGCATATTTTGTAGTTTAAATGTAGATATAATTTGGGGGCTGTTACAGTGATGTTATGTGAGATGTTCCCTGATTAAAGACAGATTAGGTCGCATTGCTTGTTTGGGCAATCTGTTGTGGTATCTATAGTGGTCAGGAATATCATCCATCTAAATATCATCCATGAAAACAGCTATAGACTATCAAATTTGCACATTTTCCCTAATCCATACTTGAGTGTGGGAACGTTGCAAGCTGGAGACACTTGTTTACCGACGTATGGTCACGACACACATGTGAGTTCGACACGAAACTCACAAACTAGTTTTCTTTAGTGCGATAACCCATCGTTCTTTCTCTTTGGGAAATGCATTAATTAGAGTTTTCTTTTTCATTGTAACAGTAAAGTGACCCCAAGATACATGTAAGCTACGCAAAAACTACATGTACGAAGAAGGTTAAAGAATTCCAATGGTATGGCATGTTCGGTCTCTGGACCCTAACCTCAAAGCAGCTTGTATTGGATGAGTTGAATAGGAAGGTTTAAGCAATATCCCTGAACATCGGTGCGAAAATACTGAATGAACATTTCAAGAATAATTCTTCTGAAATGCATTAAGGAAATACATTAAATTGGACATTCAATAATCACGCTATGGCTACTTTGGACAAGTTCAATGTATATTTGATTTTCTTTTGATTTTGAAAAGAAAGGTACGTTAAAATTGCATATATTGTTATGTCATGTTGTGGGTAGTTGTGGGTATCCAACAAAGAACAGTTAAAGTAAAATATACCTGAATATATCAGAATATACTTACTATATAATATATAATTAATATAAACAAACCTGAAGCACATTTGTAAGTGCCAAGACAAGCTCATAATATGGGGAATAGACAGTGAAGTAAAACATCATCTCGCAATCCAGGATGTTTCAAAAGTTTTGACCAGCATTGTATATAAATATATAACTATATAGTTCAAAAGTTCTGCAACGGAGTTTAAAAAGTAGAGAAAGACACAGAATAAATTACTCCGTTAGACACAAAAATTTAAATAATCGATATAACTATATATATATATACATGTATATATATATATTATGTATAATGCGAAAGGAAATGAGAGAATAATGGTTGCGTAACTTAAATCAAAGTTCCCCAGAGCTGTCTTCCCTTTTTGAATTTTTTTTGCAAAGACTGAAAAACTGTATATATACATATACATGGTCAAAAGTTTTGACCAGCATTGTATATAAATATATAACTATATAGTTCAAAAGTTCTGCAACGGAGTTTAAAAAGTAGAGAAAGACACAGAATAAATTACTCCGTTAGACACAAAAATTTAAATAATCGATATAACTATATATATATATACATGTATATATATATATATTATGTATAATGCGAAAGGAAATGAGAGAATAATGGTTGCGTAACTTAAATCAAAGTTCCCCAGAGCTGTCTTCCCTTTTTGAAATTTTTTGCAAAGACTGAAAAAATGTATATATACATGTATATATATGTATATATATATATATATATACATACACTTTATATATATTTATACATGTATATACATAGTTATATACAGTGCTGGTATATAAACTTACCGGAGGCATGGAGAAAACGTAACACTAACATCTACCCTGAATCACTCAATGAGAATGTCCATAAATAGGTGTCGCTTCACATCACACGTACACTGAATTTGAATTTCATGAATCTTCATCATACTAATGTTTAAATCCTTCGGAAAACGATACCTTAATGGTCTTGAATTCTGTTAACCATGGTAACGGAATAGCATGGAATAGAGAAAATGGTTTGAAATAATTCCTCATTGTTTATTAGGCAAAACTTGTTGGATTGCTCACGTTCTTATGAAATAACAAATACGGATAATAAGAGAACGCTCGATATGCATTTGGTCGTGACTAAATTACTTCGACGTCCTCATCTGTCTTTGCTTAGGAGCCAATATTATAATATTATCTACTTATTTATTATATATTTCACATATTAAAAAGACAAGGTAATTCATTCTATAAACTCTGGTTTTCCATGAAGCCCTGCTGATGTACAACAAAACATGAAAAAATTAAATACAGAGAAGAAACATTTTACCAGTGGCGGATTCAGGGGGGATGGGGCACTTCCGGCCCAATATGCATTGTGCCCCCCCCCCCCCCTTAGAACGAAAACCTTTTTTTTTGAGCGACTTTTCGAGAGCTGGCAAGACCAAAAAAAAATACGGGTCTACCTTTACCAAAAGTTGACAAACCTGCATTTGTGTGCCCCCTCCCCTTATACATTATCCTGGATCCGCCCCTGATTTTACGAATTAAATTTTAAAAAGGAAAAAAAAACACATCAGCATTACTACAAAATAAATAAAAGTACCTGCACATAATATACAATACTCGTTAAACAAGAAGAAACAAAAAGATTGTTGTGATTGCACAAGAAAATGACTGAAAGAAGGAAATGGATTATAGAAAAGGCGAAAGGAGGAGATGTAAGGCAGAAATAAGGAAGAAAAATATATTTTCGACAAACTTCACTTGGCAGACATCGTTTGATGAACATTCAATGTAAGCTTGATTCAGTGGAAATTTATTTTCGGTCTTTGACATAACTCAAAATGCTCACACTGTGATACATACATCATAAGTACTAAACGAAAACTTTGATTATCTTTATTCATTACTAAACAAAATGTAAATTTGAAAAAATAAAGGTGATATTTTGTTTACAGACAGGAGGGAGTTTTTTTTATTGTATACAAATAA